>WWET01000606.1:115053-134715 GCA_011038615.1 Limnodynastes dumerilii
TTAAAAGGTGATGTTTCCCAGCTCAAGTCTAATTAGCAGTTTAAAAGTGAAGCTGATCAGGTATCTGTGTGCAATAAGTAAAAGCAAAGCATTCTCCCTGCATGCATAGAATAAAATTAACTTGACTCCCCCTGAAATCAACATGGTTTTGCCCAGGTGTAACTTTAAGTTCTTATTTTCAGCCTCTGAATCAGGCCCTAAGCTACTACACATGTGTAGTAGCTTATTCACGCTGTCTACGTACCATTTCTGAATGCTTACGCAATTTATGTACAGAAATGGTACGTAGATAGTATAAATAAGCTACTATGCATGCATCGTAGCTCAATTCTTAAAACAACGCATGTAAAACGAAAACTACGTAACTGTGAATCCGGACCATTGTGCTTGATATAAAATGCTAATATATAATATTAGCAGCTGGTAAGGCAGAGCATAACTATATTAAACACATGCTGCCGATTAACAAGAGACCAAAGTACATTTCACATTTCTGTCTCCCTTATTGAAGTCACGTTGCCTTAGCTCACGGCCTGTCTTTGATTACCTCTTGGCCTCCATGAAATATGTTTCAGTGCCAGGAAATCGGACACAATTCCTGTATTCTGACATCATGCCGCAAGGGGTGGAGAGAGCAACTTCTGGAACTATATCAGCATCAGGGAAACTCTTCAGTAATATTACCGATTAATCAGGCTGCCTGGCATTCAAAGGGATTAGGGCAAGTATGGCCAAAGCTTCCGCCCATAGTTGCCCTGGCTGCACATGTAGCCAGCACCATAATGTCACCTGTGTCATTGTAGACAAGAGTCAAATTTTGAAGTAATTCATTTCAGCAGCTCGACGTTTGCTCTCCCCAGTACCTGCTGTGACATTGGGCCTGATCCAGATCTACGATGTATCGTTGAGCGTACTAACACTCAGCGTTACATCGTGGGACTCCCCCTGACACTCCCCCTGCCCTATCGTATTTACACTCCCTTACACCGGCTGAAGCCTACCCTAACTTCAGCCGGCGTAAGGGACTGTAATTATGCTGGGACGGCGGCGTTAGTATGTTAACGCCGCCCTCCCAGCCTCAACACCCTCCCTCCCCCCGCCTCCCTGCTCTAACCTTAGCGTAGTAACGCTGGGGGACGCCCCATCCAGTGTCACTACGCTGCTCCTAACTACGTTGCCGTAGTTACGCCGGGCAACATCTGCCTGGCGCATGCGCAGATCGGCTTTTCAGCCGATCTTACGCTTATGCCCGGCGTAGCTAGTACGGCGGGCGTTGGTCTGGATCAGGCCCATTTACTGTTCCCAGCACCTGCTGTACCCATTAGGGTTAGGGTTAGGAATTAGGGTCATGGTCAGGGTCAGGGCTATTGTAATATTGAACATACAATATGATTAGACAGGTTTTGCAATAATATATGTTTGCTGATAACTTTTGACTGGGGTTTGGTTGTGTCTCTCGACAGATCACTTTGCAGCAATAAAGGGCTGACTGCTGACAGTTTCCGTAACCTAACTTTAACCCTCCCCTAACCTTAACCCTCTCTTCTCTGCACACTAACCCACCCCAACCCTTACCTTAACCCGACCCTTTCTGCAGCCTAGCCCTCGCTTAAGCCTTATCATCCCCCAACCACCATCATTTCACAGCCTGACAATAAGCATCCTGGTTTGTAGCCTAACCTTCACCCTCTCCTAACCTTACCATCATCTTCCCACAGCCTAACCTTAACCCTCCCTTCTCTGTAGCCTAGCCCTAACCCACCCCAACCCTAAGCCTACTCTTTCTGCAGCCTAACCCTAACTATCCCCCAGTCACCATCCTTTCACAGACTAACCTTAACCATCCTGGTTCATAGCCTAACCTTCACCCTCACCTAACCTTAACCATCATCTTTCCGCAGCCTAACCTTAACCCTCCCCTCTCTGAAGCCTAACCCTAACTCTTCCTGTCCCGAAGCCTAACCCTAACCAGAACAGAACCTTGTTAAAATAAGACCATTCAACATGGTACCTGTTACAAAATGCAGTAGACAGTGGCACAGTCTAAATTAAGCTTTTACCTGTATCATTGTCTAAAACGGTCCATTTGTACCGGCAACAGCATCTCCGTTTATAGCCCGCGTGTTTACTGGGTGTCATTCAGATCAGCAAATCACACCCCCTAGTTGCCATGTTTAACCACAAGTGCTCTCTACATCCTCCTATACATCCCCTCATGTCAGTGCAGGGAGTGCTGAAGAGAGTTTGGGATTGTACAGATTTTGCACCATCAGTTAAAGCATGCATATGATAGAAAGCCTAAACTAAATGCACATACATTGCATGGTAATACAACCTATTGCATTGTGCCTATTTTTTTTTTTTTTTAGGAGGTCTTAATTTTGGGTCTTAGTTAAATACTTTTGCACAAAAAACTGCATTCACGCAAATGCTACAAACTAGATAATTACACAGCAGCAAAACGCGGGCATCACTGTATCATGCTTACAACTGACACACTTACACACAATTGTTGAAACTTTTGATTGGATAACTGAATACCCATTCTGTAAATGGTGTTTCCTCTTTCATAATTGTAAAGAGGACAAAATGATCACCAATAAAGGTGCGATATGTTATAAAATTCCCCCTATAGTGTCTCAGACAGTCTGTGTGTTGCTGTCTTTTGTACTTCTTGCTGTCTGTAGTAAGTAGCCATAAGAGCGCTCCCTAGGCCTCTATTTGTCTACATTTGTTCCTGTTGCATTGTTACATCAAGGTGGCGTCCATGACAAATGTGCTGTGTTTTTCAGTGAGGAACAGATAGGGACAACACAGTAGTAAGTAGGTGGAGTATTAAGGACTTTGCCTGTTAATTGGTTGTGTATCTATTGTATAATGCTCTTAGCACCTATAACTGGTGTGTCCTGAAATGTATGTATTTATCTTGGCTATATAGCTATATTGTGAACTAAACCTCCTTTTTATGTATGTGCTGACACATAGAGTTATATAATGCATGTTTGGAGCGCAGGACCTCTCTTTTGTTCCTTCTATCTAATTATCTATCTATCTATCTATCTATCTATCTATCTATCTATCTATCTATCTATCTATTCCACGTTATTCTTCTAGTGTTTCTTATCCTAATGACACCAGGAACTGTTCCAAGCCCGTATAATGAGACAGAACAGATTACATGCTTTATTCACGCAGCTCTCACGTCAAATAGAAGGAACGACTCACGATACAAGTGCTATAATCAGTGATAAGAACCTCTGTAATTACCCGTGCTTTGACTATTTTGTCAGGGTGCTAGTGCTTCAGTTCACTATATTCAATGAAATGCATTCAGCCGACTTTTCACTTATGTTGTAGTGGCAAATATGTTTCTGTGCTTGTAATTGTAAACCCAGCTCATGTTTACCCTGTGACAATTCTTCTCTTATTCTGTCTCTATGTACTATAAAAACAGATCCATGTATTATGCAATTTGATTCTTGGGGCCAAATTTACTAAGCTACGGGAAAGGAAAAGTGGAGATGTTGTCTATAGCAACCAATCATATTCTAGCTCTCACTTTCCTATTACATCCCAGAAAATGTCAGCTAGAATCTGATTGGTTGCTATGGGCAACATCTCCATTTTTTTCCCGCAGCTTAGTAAATCTGGCCTTTGATGTGTGTTTTATGAAGAGGTATTAATATAATTTTATCAATGCCAACCAGAATTAAAATCTATAAATGCTAATAGGACATAGATGGGTATTATTTATCAATAGAAACGTTAACACAAAAATATAGCTCTATGCGCATCAGTAATCTAAATGTTTGGTAATGAAAATTTAATTTAAATTATCTCTGGGTTAGTGCTGAGTACCCTGGTGATACTGGCTGGCAGCATGTAGACTGCCCTTTCCACTTGCCATGCCAGTCTGGTAGGACAATCCGCTGAAAATTAATACTGATTTAAAATAAATGCAAAAAAAAATTTTTTTATGAATTGTTCTTTCATTTTTTAAAATAAACTTTAATCCAATGGAAAAAATGATAAATAGCATTTAAATAGTAGTGGCCCCAGGGTCATATCTAGAGTTGAGTCAAAGAGGGGTTAGGCTGGAGGTGCCATTTAGTTAATATTTAAATGAGCTAATCAGAGCTAGGGGGCGCCATTTTTTTTACCTACGGCTCTTGCAAAGGCTTCTAATTTTACCATTATTATTGTTATGTTTACAGAATAAACATAACATACATAGTAACAGTTTCCTGGCAAATAACAGCCTCTCCAATATGACCCATTCTATTAGGTACAATTTAATCCGCTCCTGAGCTTCCAGCTCTTACTCACCTGGTTAAGTGACATAACTGATATTTAAAAAACTGTTTGCCTCTTCAACAAAGGTGGTTACCATAGTAACCGACAGTTGGAATCTGAGAAGCAGAGACTTTTGTACATAATGGATTGGGTCATGTTGGAGGGTATGAAATAAGACACCCATACACCTCCAGATATTTAGAAGATGGTGATTGGGGGCAAAGGGAGGGTGGTCCACTTACCCCCACCACTTTGCCTCCAAATGGTACAGAGCGGTACTGAGCAGAACTGAACCATGTCAGAAGGTCCCTCCTCCCAAAATCAGGACACTTTAGAGGTTCCTAGAGTGCTGTTTCCGAAGAGACTGCTAATATACTTGGTGGATTGCAGTGATTTTTCCTGTGCCCTGGCTTCTTAAATTCCCCCGTCATGTTCAGAATAGAGCATTCAAAGAGCAAAATGTAGGGGAGGGTCAGGCAACGCAACTCCCTCCTCCAGAACCCATGTTCCATTTTCCAGATTACTGTCGGATGTATGGTGAGAAAGTTGGATTCTGGCATTTGCCCTGTAAAGTCAGTCCTGGGTCATCTGAAAATTTGGGATAGGTAAAGAGGAGAAAACCCCCTGTATATATATGCAAATAAATATTTCAATATCATTAAAATATAATGATATAAAACCAGGGTCTGTTTTTCTCTGTCTCCTATTTATATCATGCATTTTGCACTGTCTTGTGTAATATGCAGAGTGTTTCCTGATGGCCCTGCACTTTCTAATTGAATTCCCCATTCAGCTGTTCTGTGCTCTATAGCTGGACTGCTTCCCTTCACTAGTCTTCCAACATCACCGGTAGAGAGCTTTCTTCTACAACAGGCGAAGACACTCCAAGTCATAATTCTGGGTCATAGGCTAAAGTACTCGAACTCCCGAAACACCAGGCAAAAAATTAAATCAGTTTTCCTTCACCCCTACAATGATAACACTGGCCCGTGTTCAGAGTACCGGACGTATAATATATACGACCGGTGTTTAGCGATTTTTACTACTGCACATGCGTGGTCATTTTTTTTTCATGTAATCTACCTATACGCAATCTACGTAAGAAAAAGATATGTAGATTACGTAAAAAAAATTACTACGCATGCGCAGTAGTAAAAATCGCTAAACACCGGGCGTATATGCTATACGTCCGGTACTCTGAATACGGGCCACTTTTATTAAGTTAAAATTTAATTATCACAATCATCCAAGCTTTAGTCCCTCTCCCCAAGAAACTTGTATTGACACCCCTTAAAGAAATGCACCCTAGACTGCAGCCTAGACAGACTTATGGTTAATCAGGCACTGCACTGTTCATAGAATAGGCAGAGATGATAGCCGGCAAAGCATTATGGGTCTTGTAGTTTCACCCCACCAGGGGCCAGATTTTCTACGCTGTGTAGAGATGTTTCCAATAGCAACCAATCAGATTCTAGCTGACATTTTCCTGCCTGTAATAGGAAAGTGAGAGCTAGAATCCGTTTGGTTGCTATGGGCAACATCTCCACTTTTCCTTTCCTGCAGCTTAGTAAATCTGGCCCCTGAAATGCTGGAGGTTACCTACTGTAAGCCTAGTCTACATGGTAATGTTGCTTATAGAGTCTTACCAACTCCCCCGGAATATCCGAGAGACTGACGAAATTCGGGCAGTTCTCCTGGTACCCCCAGGAGATTTGGCAAATCTCCCGTAGAGGGCTTGAGGCCCGGGTTTCATGCAAACCACAGCCTCAAGTCCTCCCCCTCTGCCTGGCAACACTAGTATCCTAGCGTTACTAGGGGCAGGGATGGACTTGATGATGCAATTTGCATCATCAAGCTCCACCCCATACCTAGTATACCTAAAAAAAGAGGGTAATTAATAATCAGGATATGGGGCGATGTGATACGATTTGCATAAATTGTGTCATTAAGCCCCACCCCTGCAGGCAACTATGACATCCCTCCAGGATATCCCGGAGCGTAGCTATTAAAAGTCAGCAACCAAGGGTGGGCAGTGATTGGTGTTCCAAAAGTACAGTATGGGTGTGTATTTATGCCCCTGAGACACAGTTAAAAAATAATGTAATTGTCACTGCTTTATGCATTTTGATTTGTACCTGCCTGACCCCCGGGGTAAGTACTAATGATGATACTATTAAGATGTTTTAAGCCATTATATCCTTTGTTTGGCACATGCCTGCTTTACCACAAATAAATTATTTCCATCTCCGAAACAGACCCATAGGGCAGATATATCTGAAGCCTTGGTAGAACATGTAGATGTTTCTCCTCCTTACTGATGTGCAGGACATTAAAGTCCAATTTCTGCTGCTTGATTAAAAATAAAATAAAATTTAATTCATTACTAACTTAACACCTTTGAAATGAAATGAGATTGGACTGAATCCATTTGCCTGTCCCCACAGTCACTCTCAAGATCTGCCGTACAGATTGGACTTTATGTCTGATACAATACTAAATTCCATACATACTTTTACGAAGTCAGAAGCCTAACTTTATCTTTACGCACTCGCCCCACATAAAATGGAGCCATTGTGTAATGCAGAATCGTATGTAAGGACTTAGCCAAGCCCTTACTGAACAATTTAAATAGCTCCCCGCAGCCCACCATGCGTAGACCACATACACACGGCAAGTTGATTAGCACAGAATTCAGCATCCATCCTAATGCATAATGATACGTAACAGCCAAGTGCATAGAAGTACTTACACATTCGGAAAACGTAAGTACAGTCGTGCAGACCTTTGGATCGGGTCCGTTATCACTTTCAGTAGAATGCCTCCTTAATTTAATTACATTTAAAAATAAACAGTAATCTGCGTTACTAAAACGGAACCAATTAATCGTAATCTGATCAATTGCCTAAAAATAAAAGAAATATTTTGATTTAAATAGAATAAATAGACACTTCAATTAGACACGGATTCAAGTCTCTGTTTTGGGATCCCCAAAAAAAAGATTTGGTGGCATATTTGGCGACATATGCAAATGCTGGCCGCACTTTTTCAGACACCTGTGTCTGGATAGCCACTCCCCCTTACCTGGACGGACGTCCTCCAGCTAAGTCCTATCATAAGTTTTCTGACTCAAACTCATGGAAACTCTAGAAACTATGGAAGCCTAGATTGCACGCAGAGTACCATCAGCCTTAAAACCTCCAGTCTGTCCCCACTTAAATTGACGACAGATCGGAAGTGAGGGTCTTGTGGCTGCCGAATCTATATATTGTAATATTAAAACCTTCCTACTTGCAACGTAAACCCAGCCTGCTGTTGTGACACATCGGATTGCGCGGTTTGCTTTCCAACCACGGCAAGTCCTGTCCATTGCTCTTCAGTTTAGAATGCGTTCCAGTCCATTAGCACGGATTCGCAGTGCAGAAAAGTCTGGACTTAGCCGCAAATTCTTAAAATACAGTGGGATAAATGGAAATCAATTTGAGACATAGGAATACAAGGCATGCCATTAAAGCCCTAGTTTGACAATAAATAAACACATTTTCCCAACAGAAGGGGGGTGAAACAATAATTGAAATGTTCCACATTCTGTGCCACTAGGAAATGTTGTGTTTTCTATTTTCACGTGGAGTCTGTGTCGTTTGTATAACTGTATTCTCTGTGTTTGTTTGGCAGTATATCGCCTTTGCTTCCCTGTTCTTCATTCTCATCTCCATCACAACGTTTTGCCTTGAGACCCACGAGGCATTCAATGAGATCATCAACAAGACTGAGACCATCATACAAAACAACGTCACCAAGACGGAGTACATATTAGAAGTGGAGACTGAGCCGTTTCTCACATATGTAGAAGGCATGTGTGTCATTTGGTTCACCTTTGAGTTTCTCATGCGTGTCTTGTTTTGCCCTGATAAAATGGAATTCATTAAGAGCAGCTTGAATATTATAGACTTTGTGGCTATCTTACCCTTCTACCTGGAGGTTGGCTTGAGTGGCCTGTCTTCCAAAGCAGCCAAGGATGTCTTAGGTTTCCTTCGAGTTGTCCGATTTGTTAGGATTCTGAGAATCTTTAAGCTCACTCGACATTTTGTTGGGCTCAGAGTTCTTGGCCACACTCTACGAGCCAGTACAAATGAGTTTCTTCTTCTAATCATATTCTTGGCACTTGGGGTTTTAATCTTTGCCACGATGATATACTATGCCGAGAGGATCGGGGCCGAGCCAGGTGACATCACTGGCAGTGCGCACACCAACTTCAAAAATATCCCCATAGGGTTTTGGTGGGCTGTGGTGACCATGACAACATTAGGGTATGGTGATATGTACCCAGTGACTTGGTCGGGTATGTTGGTGGGTGCCCTTTGTGCGTTGGCAGGTGTGCTAACAATTGCTATGCCAGTACCGGTCATTGTCAACAATTTTGGAATGTACTACTCTTTAGCTATGGCTAAACAGAAGCTACCAAAGAAAAAGAACAAACATATTCCACGGGCACCTCAACCTGGATCACCTAATTACTGTAAACCAGACATGCAGTCGCCTCATAGAAGTGTACTGGGAGATGCCTGTCCCTTAGCTCAGGAGGAAATCATTGAGATCAACCGAGCAGGTAAGAATGAATGAAAAAATGGATGAATGAATAATTGACGTGCCAAGGGCATTTGGCATTATGCACAGGTATAGTATATTTTATCAACCAACATTCAGAAAACAATTAAAAAGAAACATGATATGCCTAATCGTCTTTCCAATGACGGATACCCCAATGAAGATCTGTAAAAAGCCTAATACATTCTGTAATACTGAACATGGGTATTCATGTAGATATGAATTGTTTACGCCAAATGAACACATTATCATACTGACTCACTCTGGTATATAAGAAAATGTCTATAAAAAGCTGCAATACATCATGCAAATAACCTAGTGTATACATGTTATAAACAAATGCATAAAGACAATAATAACAACGGACCGTATTCAGAATGAGGAACGTCTGGTAATTTACACACGCAAAATGCGTAAGTGGGGTGATTTCTATTTAGTGCGCATGTGCAGACCATGCAGTTACGAAGCGTAATTGGAATGATGCGTAAGTAAATTCCGTACGCAAAAAAATGCGTGTGAACAGACGGATTATTAATAAGTAGGCATCAGTTGGAATGTAAATAGCAAAAAATGGGCGTGGTGTGGTAGTAGAATTGCGGTCGTATTTGCGAACGTTTCACTTCCGTCACATATACGTGCGCTAACAATAAGGTTGCTTTCACAACACGGAAGTGTTCCACAATTTGTTACTTTTGCGACACGTACTTAGTTTGTATTAACGTATGGATCTATTACGAACGTATGGAAAAGCTTCTTAAATCTGAATCCGGTCCAACAACAACATCTATGGTTTATACTCTAAGGAACTTCTAAAGAGAAAAAAATAAAGATGTTGCCCATAGCAACCAATGACATTCTAGCTATAATTTTCTAGAATGTGTTTGGTATACAAATGTCATGATCTGATTGGTTATATTTTGCTGCATCTGCACTTGTGTTCTTTGAAGCTCCATTAAATATACCCATATAACTCTATACTGCTGAGAAAACAAGACTTGGTTTGAGGGATCAATGTAGAAAAAATTCACAAAAAATCCACAATTATGATGGATTTGTATAAAAGGGATGACATTTTGTGGCTCTAATGTTACAAGGTATAAGACAAGACCATAGAACAGCATTGAAAATGTTTTATATTAAAGTGGAGATTTACAAGATGCATTATGGAAATGTATAACTGAATATAAGTGAATGGAATTTTTACATTTAAATTGAAAGCAAAATTGACTGTTCCACCACTGTTTCATTGTTCCGGAGACAGACCGTAAATCATGTGGAAAGTTACACCTGTATCAAACTATGTTTATATTTCAGGGGAGGGCAAATTAATTTAATACTTTGCAATCAGGAAAAATGCTTTGCTTTTGCTTATTGCACACAGGTACTGACCAGCTTTAAACTGTCATTTAGCCTTCAGATAAAAAACATCCCCTCTCAACTCTAATACTGTTTGTAGGAGGTTAAAATTGTTTCAACTCTACATGGTTTGGTCCAGGTGTAACTTTCCACCTGACTTTTATTTTCTAACTCTGGATCAAGTCATTTATTATTGTTATAATTTGTAGTAGTAGAAGTAGTAGAAGTAGTAGTAGTATTAGTAGTAGTAATGTGTACTAGACTAAACTAATTTTTGCAGCAACTTTCTTAGATTAGTTGGAGAGGAGACCAGAGGCCAAATTTACTAAGCTGCGGAAAAGAAAAAGTGGAGATGTTGCCCATAGCAACCAATAAGGTTCTAGCTCTCACTTTCCTATTACATACTAGAAAATGTCAGCTAGAAAATGATTGGTTGCTATGGGCAACATCTCCACTTTTACTTAGTCAATCTGGCCCCGGGGTTAGATTTACTAAAGTTTGGAAAAGGAAAAATAGAGATTTTGCCTTGAACAACCAATCCAATTCTGACATTTTCTAGTATGTAATAGGAAAATGAGAGCTAGAATCTCATTGGTTGCTAATGGCAACATCTCTACTTTTCTGCAGTTTGGTAAACCTGGCCCTCACAATCAAGAAGGGACATAACCAAGGCTTCATTCTGCAGAATGTACAATAATGTGAGCACACTATTTAATCCATATGCTGTCATGCAACCAACTTAATCAGCGAGTTAAAGTTGATGAAATATTTATTTCTGTGAGAGTAAGATATTAATGTATTCATTCTGTAATAATTAGTCAGTGCTAGCCAGAAGGAATTATTTCTCCTCAGAGCACTTCAGTCATTTTCATCTTATTATGTTAAATACTTTAGCTCTGATCAAGCCAATAATATTTTGAAATACGGCACCAAAATATTATATGAGCTTAGATCAAAGGTGCCTAGAGCTATCTCAGGCTTCAACATGGTCAGTCCCTTGTTTCCCCTTCCTGGGTTTAAAATGTTTTCACCTTCCATACGTAGACTGTGGGCACAGCCTCATCAGAAACCAGTGAGCAGGACGTTATAGAGCAAGCTAAAGCAACCTGTGGCACTTGTTGCACTACAAGTCCCAGTAGACTCCAATAGCATAGGGCAGTGGTTCCCAAACTTTTTCAGTTCGAGGCACCCTTAGGGTCTCCATATTTTTTCAAGGCACCCAAGGAGAAAAATAGAATACAATAGGAAATAGAAACATTCCGAGGCACCCCGGTGAGAGCATCGCGGCACCCCAGGCAGCCGCGGCGCACAGTTTGGGAACCACTGGCATAGGGATATTTTTTACCTAGCAAAGCATGATGGGACTTATAGTGTCAGACTTCCTGAGAAGTGGGTGATGTCCCTGACACCCTGAAGTGTTGGCAATCTCCCAGATTCAGTTTCAGAAGTCATTGCAGTATGATGACAGAATTAGGAAATTGTCTTCTATTTCCCTGCACTGAGGCCTATGGAGGTTTTCATGGAGGTCAAGATGTAATCACAGAGTGGAAGTTATCTAAGACAACAACTTCAATAATGGAGACAGAAATAAAAAATACACTTTGCTCTCTTGTTAATCAGCTGCAGTGTCACCTACTTTTATCTGTTCTATAAAGATGAAGCAGTCAGTGGACACAATAAATGCCGAAAGTATTTATTCATTGACAATATAACAATCAATTAATACTGATGCTGCCATTTTTATTGAGAAATAGTTTTCCTGGCGGTGCTAGACACACCCATGGGTGGAGTTACTCATGGAATACACCCCTTTGGTGGCACATGACATACTCCTTAGGTGGTTTAGGACATACCTTTGGTACAGCACCGTAATAGTGCTATTACAATCTCCATGCTATTCGTTTGCAAAAGTTGGCAACCATGGATTTCACTGAAACATTTGAGTGAGCTTATGTAGTCATTGGTAAGATATACATACAATAGATATTGATAAACATAAGGTGCTATGACAATATAAAGATATAAGTGCACACCTTAGGAGGTATATTAACCATAACGTAAAATGGAGGTGTTTCAGATGGCAACCAATCAGAAACAAGCTATAATTTTTCTAGTATACTCCAGAAAATAATAATGAAAGCTAGAATTGTATTGGTTGATATGTGCAAGACATTTAGAAACTTTAGTAAATGTACCTACTAGAGGTACAGTTCTTGGACCAAATCCAGACTCGGGCAGTTTCTTGTCGCACACTAAAAGTGCTTCTATTGTATAGGTATCTATACAATACAGTAATGCCAGTAATACAAGATTTTTTTTTTACATGATATGATACAGACTAACAGTAATATGTTATTTGTATAGTGGCCTTAGGGCATAATATATTCTACCACACTCTAATATATACAGAGGAAGAGTACTTGAGGCACTAACTCTTTGAACGTCTGGTTAGTCAACAGTTCTATTATCTTTTTCAGCGAGCTTTCCAATAATGGCTTCAGGTGAAATAATTTAAATCCCATAATTGTCTGTAGGCTAAGTGACATCAAACTTACCTTAATGGATTAGAGACAAAGTCATTGCTTTAATAAAAATTAAGGTGGTGCAGAAAGCACGTCAAACCGGCCACTTCTGCTTACCCAGTATATTTAGGCCATGACAAAGCTCCTCTTTTTTCATGGTACAATCAAGATCCACCCCCCCTCACAAAATGCCCTCATACATCTCAAAAAGGGAAGTCTAAAAAGGAGATCGCTGACATGAACAAGGGTGGCCAGCTGGGCTGCAGTTATGATTCTTGGGGCAAGTCAGGTAACATCAGGAACTGCAACTCCTATTATATCCCCGGACACAAAGTTGTCTTACAGTTTATTTGCTCGAGGAGATAGTACAAGGTGCAGTAATAATGCTCCATTCTCACAGCTTCACTGTCAAGCACCAGTATGTGTTTGTGGTCCTGAATTGTTGTTTAACTGAAGGTCAGTGTCCTAGTGTCAGGTTTCCAACTGACTGTGCCCATTGTTCTAGAATTCTGTCAGTGCGCCATTGTTCTAGAATTCTGTCAGTGCGCCATTGTTCTAGAATTCTGTCAGTGGCCATTGTTCTAGAATTCTGTCAGTGCCCATTGTTCTAGAATTCTGTCAGTGCCCATTGTTCTAGAATTCTGTCAGTGCACCATTGTTCTAGAATTCTGTCAGTGCCCATTGTTTTAGAATTCTGTCAGTGCCTATTGTTCTAGAATTCTGTCAGTGCACCATTGTTCTAGAATTCTGTCAGTGCACCATTGTTCTAGAATTTTAACTGTCAGTGGCCATTGTTCTAGAATTCTGTCAGTGCCCATTGTTCTAGAATCCTGTCAGTGCGCCATTGTTCTAGAACTCTAACTGTCAGTAGCCATTGTTCTAGAATTTTGTCAGTGCCTATTATTCGAGAATTCTGTCAGTGCGCCATTGTTCCAGAATTCTGACTGTCAGTAGCCATTGTTCTAGAATTCTGTCAGTGCCCATTGTTCTAGAATTCTGTCAGTGTGCCATTGTTTTAGAATTTGAACTGCCAGTGGCCTTTGTTCTAGATTCTGTCAGAGGCCATTGTTCTAGAATTCAACTATCGGTGTGTCGTCATTCTAGAATTCTGTCAGTGTGCAATTGTTCTAGAATTCTGTCGATGTGCCATTGTTCTGTAATCCCAAATATCAACTTGCCATTGCTCTAGGAATCAATCTCAGTGCGCTATTGTTCCAGGTAACCAGTTGATAGAATGCCATTGTTCTAGAATTCCAAAGTTCAGTGCCATTGTTTTTTAATTTTGGGGTCAGTGTGCGATTGCTCTAGGATTCTAAGTTATAGCATGACATTGTTCTTGATTTCTGTGTGCCATTGTTCTAAGATTGCGACTGAGTGTTTCATTTTTCTGTCATACCTATGGTCAGTGTGTCTTCGTTCTAGGATCCTTATTGTCCGTGTGCCATTGTTTTAGAATTCCAACATCCAATGAGTGATTGTCCTAGTATTACATACTATGAGGAACCACACAAGACTAGTGAAACCTCCAAGACCAAGGAAATTAAAGTGCACTCCACATCACAATCACAATTGTGTGCGATTGTCCTAGTATACCTGTTGTCAGAGTGCCATTTTTCTAGCATACCTGTCACCACCTGTTAATTCTTTGTCATTGTTCTAGCATACTTATTGTCAGTGGGCCATTGTTCTAGGATTCCATTTGTCAGTATAGCATAGCTCTAGGTATCCGACCGACAGTGTGCCATTCTTCTAGTATACCTACAGTCAGTGCTCCTTTGTTCTTGGATTACATCTATGAACATACCATTGGTCTAGTACATCTTTTATCAGCGTGCCAAGGCTCCCACACCTATTGTCGCATTGTTTTTGGGTTCTAACTGTCAGTGTGTTATGTTTCAGAAATTGCAGTTGCTATTGTGACATTGGACTGTATTCACACTTAAGAAAGTGCGTATCTTTAGGTGCGGTTAAGCTGTGCATGCGTAGTAACTTTTTTTACGCAAGCTACGTAGGATTTCGGCACAAAACTCCATTAGGCACGGACTTCAATTCCATGCTTAATAAGATTCGTACGGAGGGGGCGTGCCAGTCTTCTGTAAGTAGGAAGTTATGTTAAAGTAGGTTTGGTATTTAAATGGCCTATTAAGGGCGTGGTTAAGAATGTACGCACGTACCTAAGCAACTTAAGCACAAATATATATGCACAGAGAGTTAAGGTTGCTCTAGGGTGGTGGAAGTCAGCTAAAATCCGTAAGTATGAGGGGAGTGTCATGGCAGTTGCCTTGCCACTTAGGCACATACATTTGCGAATCCGTGCGTACCTATTTCACTAAGTGTGAATACGGTCCATTGTCTTGTGTTTCAAAGCAGCTGTGTTTGAGAACAGAACTTTCAATCTTACATGATCGCATTCCTTATAATTACTGATTGCGGATTCTAGATGCACGTAACATAGTTCATTTGTTTGTAGAAAAACATTAAGCTATATCTACAATCACACGTACATACATAAACACACACACGCAGAATGTAGCTATTCATCACTGCACCCTGTGTCTGTGTTTGCCAAGGTCGTTTCATCTGCTCCGCTCACTGTTATGTCATTGCTGCAGTAGAGAATGTGCAGTCTCCGTAGTCACACGCCTCTCTGCAAAAATCTGCTTTCATTAACAGAGGAATAAAGTGCCTGTGTAGTATTTAGTGAGTCATATCTGAGATCTGTGCCATCACTGCTACAGTGTATACAGACCCTGCAACATGACCCATTCCATTAGTTACAATAAACTCCGCTCCTGAGCTTCCAACTGTCACTCACCTGGTGAAATGACTTAACTGATATTTAAAAAACTATTTCTCTCTTCAACAAAGGGGGTTACCATAGTAACTGACAGTTGCAAACTGAGAAGCAGAGTATTTTGTACCTAATGGAATGGGTCATGTTGGAGGGTATGTTGTATATGTTGTTGTAGTTCTGTTTATGCAGCTTGAGGCTCTATGTTTACTTTCTGCTAATATCAGGGTTGCCAACTCTCCTGGACTCCTGAAATTCGTGCATTTATCATTTATTTATATCCCGGGAGAACCTGCAAATCTCCCGCAGAAAGCTTGAGGCCTATGGTATCATGAAAACCTCGGCCTCAAGTCCACCCCCCTCATCAAGCCCCGCCCCATCCCTAGTAAACCTAAAAGGGAGTCATTAATAGTCAGAGGGTGGGGCTTAATGACACAATTTACATAAATTGGGTAATTAGATCCCGCCCCCTGCCTGCATCTACATCTTCCCTCTGGGATCTCCCGGAGGGAAGCTATTAAAATATCTATAAGGGTTTATTTAATGTTAAAGGGACTGTCAACTTTCCTTAAAGGTTTGGCAGTAGTCAGAATATTAAAGTTATGGGACCTATTTCACAGTTAAGAAGGAAGATAAGAGAGAATGGGTTTGCAATTATATGCATGGCATCTCCCTAAACACGCCCTCATTTTTGTTGTTCTCAATTGACTTAGGAAGGCCATAGGTAGCCTTATCCATGCTTATGTATCTTCTTAAGTTGGTATTAAGTTGGTAAAGAGCGAATGTACTTAGCAAGCCGAACCCTGTCTGCCCATTTAAATGCCCCCCCCCCACCCACTTTTCTTAGCTTCCGTCTTAACTTGACTGGGCACGTCCCTTCTTACTTATCTCATTAAGAACGGCTTTGTAAATCACGCTTAAGAAATCACCCTTCTTAAAACCTACGTAGATTGCGTAAATAGCAGGAGCTTCTAAACTGTGTATCAGGTCCATGCTGTCAGGAAGACTGACATGGGATATCGCTGCAATCTGTGGGATAATTTGGAATTTCCCAAGAAAATTATTTAGGCAAAACTACTTATGACTGAAGATCTATGGCAGAAATAATATTTAAAGGATAAAAATCTATGTGGAAATGTATTTACGATTGGCCCCTTGGATAATATAAATTTGAAGGTTATCTGAAGGTTAAAAATACATATGTAAAATTTCGGGACGGAGATGTTAAGGTTAGGCTGCCTAGAGGGAATGGTTAAAGTTATGCTGTGGGACGGGGATGGTTGGGGTTAGGCTGAGGAGAGGGGAGGGTTAAGGGTAGGGCATGGGATGAGGATGATTAGGGTTAGGGGAGGGTTACGATAAGGCTGTGGGACAGGGATGGTTAGGGTAAGGCTACAGTGAGGGGATGGTTAGGGTTAGGCCATGGGATGAGGAGGGTTAGGGAAGGCTTAGAGTTAGGCTGTGGAAAAGAGATGGTTAGGATTAGGATAAAGAAAACTTGGCTGTCGCTGTAGCATTCTTCATAGACACTGCGGTTGCAGGAACGATGGCTTTTAGCTGCAAACTGGCGATGGTCGTCAAAAGTGAACTGCACCCACTCTGCTCGCAAGTTTAAGGGTCTTACAGCTTTAATCGGGGATTGGGGCAACTTAGAGTGATCCAGACTTACAATTTGTCACCATTTTAAGTAGGAACGTATCAGAAATAATCCTGTAATCGGATCACTGTGCGAATAATGGAGGTGATATCTCAAACCCTCACATGGACACTGAAAGGATCCGCTATCAGATTTCAGAACACAGCGCAATCAGATCTTAGGTCTATATTTATTTATTTATCAATAACAGATATAGCTCTGAATCCAGACTTATGATGTCCATGTTAACCAATCAGAACAGAGCCTGCCCAATCCAGACGTAAGCAGTTACACTTCTGTACACTTCTTCCTCGTACACATTCTGACCAATCCAAGCTACAGCAATGACACTTTTGACAGAGGGGTGTGGCTGAGTACACAAATGGGCGTGTTCTCTTAGTCTGTGTACAGGATAGGCATTCCCTCTCTCTTGAAGCTTAAGGTAACCCCTGGCTGTCGGGAGGTCGTTCATGCTAGTGGCAGTGAATGAAATCTGAACAAATAAATCTCCCTAGATCTATCCATCCAATCTCATCATAATAAATGCCTGTATCTGGCTCATAATGGCTTAGATTTAGCAATTATTGATAAGGGAAAGATTATGCATTGCATTCTAATGTTATGTCCTACGAGGAGCAGTTATCTAGGCAACCAGAGATGACAATATGTTTGTAATGAGATATAGTAACGTAGCTTGGAATTGAAAGAATCTTGGGCAATGGATAGATTTCTAAGCATAATAGTCTTAAACATAATCTTTACTAAAAGACCAGATCAGCCTTCTCATCATACAGGGGGAGTCATTGTAATGTTATTCTTTGCATGCAGGGATACTTGCATATAGCACACAGATACTGACCAGCTTCACTTTTACACTGTTATTTAGGCTTGGGCTAGGACACATCACCTCTCACCTCTTATACTGCAACAGATGCAGGGCCAGATTAACAATGGGGTTAATAAGACTACAGTCCCAGGCCTCCATCTGAAAATAGGTTCCCCCTACATACTGCAGATCTCTAGGCCTCCCACTGCAGTGCAGAGGGGATTGGCGGATCCCCTATGTACGCCTGGAGATCCGTTGCGTAACATCTGGCACACACATGCGCATTGCCAAAAGATCACCTGACTTTCGCAAATATGAATCTGGCCCAATAATAATAATGTTGGATTCAGGAGTCCGCTGCGGTTGGACCTCTGACCACAGCAGCAGTGGAGTTCAGTTAGTAGATTGCCATGGAATCCTAAAGTTCATATGTGTAAGACCACTCCCACTGCGCACACGGACTTCTGTACCCAGAACCCTACCTTAAATGTTACGCACCCACCTCATGAAAAATGGAGCCGGTGCATAACAGAGAATCATGCGTAATGGCTTAACCTAGCCCTTACTGTACGATATCTATACACCCCTCCCGCCATGCATAAACACTGTGCACATGACGATTTGTCCCGCCCCCCGCCATCGGAAAGGATTCCAGCACAAAAGCCTGGCTCATGAGCATCCAGACCCGTGCTGGAAGCCTTCATCTAACGCATTGGCGGAATGCAACGTATCATGCACACAGAGAAAACGAAAAATGGAAAACGCCCATATATCATCATCCTGGATCCGTTCCAATAACTCTATTGAAATAAGCGTTTACACCTTACATGGGAACTTTACTTATACAGTAATGTAAACATCGGAGGATTACTATTGCTTCCTGCTATTTAACAGTAAGTGCTACACGCTGAAATCCCAATATCCCTGTGGGATTCTTTTCCGTCTCAGCAGCTGAGAATCTCCATTCCGGCATTCCGCAATACTACAGGATCAATAGTCTAGGGTAAAGAAGCACGGCATCCAAACAAAGGCATTCTATCTCCCAGCGTGACAGTGCAGGTGACCGGTATTCAAAAGCCTATCTATCAAAGGACAAAATGGACTTTCTCTGTTGTGTCTTTTATGTGCCATGATTTTTTAGAAGATTATTCTTATGATGAAACAGCTTAGCATCCACATTACATCTTACCCCTAATGTGTTTCCAACCCCCGCCATGTGCCTTTCAAACCAATCATGGAGTTCATTGGACATGAGTTTGAAAGTCATGCACAGAAGTCCTGGTGCTTCAGTACCAGCTGCTGAGATCAGACATGCTGGACATAGCAGCAATCTCTATGGAGCAGTGCCGGTGCTAGCATGGCTGGCGCCCCACTGCAAAAAATACATTAGCGCCCTTCTCCTTTTAATTTGATAACTCAGAATAACATTGCTGTGCCCCCTTAATAACCACCTTGCTGTACCCCCTCATGCTCATACTACTTTGCCCCCATTCTTGCGGACACTGCTTGTACCCATCATGTGTCTCCAGACCCCCCCAGTACTCCCATCATGTGTCTCCAGCTCTCCCCCAGTACCCCATCATGTGTCAGTGTCCCCCGAGTACTTTCATCATGTGCCTTCAGACTGCCCCCC
>WWET01000606.1:137920-165669 GCA_011038615.1 Limnodynastes dumerilii
GGGCTGGAGACACATGATGAGAGTACTGGGGAGGGGGTGCTGGAGACGCATGATGGGAGTACCAGGGGGGATGGAGACACATGATGAGACTACTGGGAGGGGCTGGAGACACATGATGGGAGTACTGGGGGGAGGGCTGGACACACATAATGGGCACAAGCAGTGTCAACAAGAATGGGGGCAAAGTATTATGAGCATGAAAGGGGCACATCAAGGTGGTTATTAAGGGGGCACAGCAATGTTATTCTGAGTTATCAAATTACTTATAAAGGAGAAGGGAGCAAATGTATTTTTTGCAGGGGGGCGCCAGACATGCTAGCAGCGGCCCTGCACACTACACCAACTTACCAGCAGATCTGAGATCATCCTCTCTCCTCACCATCTGCTGAAACCATCGTGACTCCACACACACAGTACAGATATCTGTCTATGCTGCACAGGAGACTGACAGAAGAGTTGGACTGACGGTCATACCTGCGTACAAACTACACACATTTGTCTGATATTGTTCTATTGGTGATTGTGATTTTTAGGATTTACATTAAATCAAATGCAACCTTTTTATCAATGAAAATCAAGATTGTGGGAGTGTTTACGCGCTTGCAGTATTGTTCCAAATGGTCTGATAAGCCCAATAATGGCATAGGTGTGTACCCAAGCAAAATTTGTGACGTGCTGACCTCCATTTTATTACTTTTATTACTTTATTACTGCTGTACTTGTTAATTTTAATGGAGTCAGACAGCAGTAACTCTGCTCGAGAGGTGAAAGTTTAGGAAAATCGCCAGCTTGCGTCTGATGATTTTTTTAAGCATGTCAAAAGATCAAATTATTGGACCAAAGTGTTTAATCACTGTTTAAAAAAAATCATGGCCATACACTAGAGCGATTATTGCTCCAATCACCTGAAAATTGGTTGATCAGACCAATAATCGCTCTAGTTTATAACCAGCTTTACTGTCGGAAAAGTATGTGAAAGTCTAAGGTTTTCATTTCAGTTAATGGGATAATTAAAGACAATGGGCCTGATCCAGACCTACGCTGTGTCAAACTTTGTAAGTATGGCCAGCGTAGCTCATAAGCACTCCCCCCTACACTCCCCCGTCCCGGTGCACTTACCCACTGTTACTACCTAAACTTCAGCCGGCGTAACAGCGGGTAATTATGCCGGGAATCTATTCGTAGCCCCTTAACCCAGCCCTCCCTTCCTAACTTCCCTCCCCCTGCCTACCTACGCTGTAGTTACGGT
Organism: Limnodynastes dumerilii; assembly: GCA_011038615.1. NCBI lineage: Eukaryota > Metazoa > Chordata > Amphibia > Anura > Limnodynastidae > Limnodynastes > Limnodynastes dumerilii. The sequence continues at coordinate 139,170 of WWET01000606.1, forward strand.
GCAGCGTAGTTACGGACGCCAGATCCACGGCACCCTGAGCCATGGATTATGCCAGGCAACATCTGCCCATCGCATGCGCAAAATGGCAGAAATGCCGTTCTCACGCATACGGCCGCTGTAAAAATTAAGGCGGGCGTAGGTCTGGATCTGCCCCAATGGACCTGATTCACGTTTAAGAAGCTCTGTCTTCTTAGGTGCGTAGATTTCCGAAATTACCTACTACACATGCGTAGTAGGTCATTTACGCAATCTACTGACCAGTTAGGTATGTAGATTGCCTCCGTGCGGTCTTGGCAATCTACGTACCTAACTGGTGAGTAGATCCATGTGTAGTTTCCTTCTTAAGAATAAAACTACGCACGGTAAGATAAGGTAGCCCTGTGGCACTCTTATGTGCCATAAGGTACCTAAAAACGGAGGGCGGGTTAGGGACAGGACGGGTGAGTTAGGTGCGGTTCTGTCCGCACCTAACTCACTCTTAAGCGTGAACACGGTCCAAGAGTATTAATAAAGGGGAGAGACAATTAGGTGGGAATATGAGTGGCATCATCAAGACACAATGAAAATGTCAAGGATGCAGGAGTTTTGTTATTTGCTTCCAGTCAATACGTAAGACCCACACTCATCTCCTAATACATTAAAAGTCTTTGTAATGACTCTTTGTTTGTTGTTTTGGTTTGTGTAACAACTGCTGTACTTTATATTCTTTTAGCTGCACTAACTCTCTGTATCTAGATGATATTAAATTGTTATTAAGTTTATTTTAAAAAAAAATACAGAAGACAAAAAAAAAACCTTTTATCTTGGTAAATTGGTAAATCCCGACCCCCTGACCTGCCAGATTCTAAAACTAGCCATATACTGCACTGATTATCCCATGATCCAACAAACAGGGTCCATCATCACTGGTCATATAAATGCAAACATTGATTGGATCAACCAGATAAAAATTCAGTGTCTTTAATGGCTGTCTTGAATGCCAAAACAGGGCAAGTATTGAGTGTTTATTTGGAGTGCATATGGAATAACTAAGCATTGAAAAAGCTCTTGCTTTCATTAAAAGAATATTACATGTTTAAATTCTTAATTAAGTGGGTTTTATTTGGTAAACATATGTATAGTATGTTTAAATGACTAATGAGCGGTGCATTCCTAATGTCATGATATTGCCACTTTTCTCTATTTGCAACCAGATTGAAGATAAATAATTAGTATTCTTTTGTATTTTTTTTACATTTTAAAGATATTTAAATTGATCTGTCATTTACATAAGAAGGTAACACATTTGCACATAATAAATGTTGTTTTTATGCATGTGTGAATATTTTACAGCACAGGTTCCTCACTGGCTCAGTTGCTGAATATTCCACAGGACAGCCCTCGTGAAGAGTTAACTTATATTTGGTATATAACAGTAGGCCTATTGCAGTTTTGCCACATATTTTTATTATGGTGTATGTATTAACAACTGTATATTGAAAATGTAATACATAGAATAGACACAGTACATTTATTGTGGTGTTAACTGACCTCATGACAAAAAAAGCCACCATTGAGAGTTATAAGCTATGCAAAATGAAAGAAAGGTGAAAATTAGCTTCCTGGCAAAACCACTTTATGGAGGTGGACAGGGGGAATGTATTTTGGAGTGTCCTTGCTTTGCTCTAAACTGTAGTCTAAAAATAAAAGAAACCTCTTTAAGTAAATAAATTTCCACCCCTTTATTGTAATTTGGTTTGTCCCTAACCCATTTGCTCCTATCCTGCTTTGCTCCAAACTCCAATGAGGCCATAAACTGCACGACTAGGCAGTAGTGGGATGTGCATGACCAACAAATCACGTGATTGGATGTGACCACCTCACATATTTTAGTTGGTTGAATATCTTTTGGCCAAGTACTTCCTTCTGCTGTCCAGTCACTGTTAAGGAATGTTGCATTTCGTTTTGTATCCTGCTGTGGTTCTAGCTGTTCTGAGGGTTTTAAAAGCTAGGTTTTTGGTGACACACACACACACACAGGTCCTGGAGCCTCAAATGCATTATTGGTCTGACATTTTGGTACTAACAATAGCTATGCATCTATTTGTTTCTTCCACTTTATCTTTAAAGACTCCAAGCAGAATGGAGACGCTGCAAACGCTGCACTGGCCAATGAAGATTGCCCGACAATAGACCAGGCTCTGTCTCCAGAAGAGAAGTCTCCTGTTACCCCCGGTGCAAGAGAGAGATACAATCGAGACCGGGCCTGCTTCCTGTTGTCCACCGGAGATTTTGCACATTCTCCAGACGGCAACATCCGCAAAGGTATTCGCCTCTGATGCACTCTCCACCACCTTCATCACTCACTTCCATTTATACAGCTTATTGCTCTGATGCAAGCTTGAAAGCAAAGCCCCTGAATTTCCTTTGCAAAGACCGATGCCTCTGACCTGCTTTTTTTTCCAACCTAGATCATGCCGGTTGTGATCTCTTTTTCTTACTGACGCCTCCATGCTGTCCTGTAATTAGGACGTGGAGATGTGAGCTTCTCATAGGGTTTACAAAATAGCCACGTCTCCCTTTGCTTCCTATAGGCTGCTACTTTGTAAATAGTACATTTTAGTCATATTTCAATTGAACTGTGTGTATATGTGCCATGGTGGTCAGGAAACATGGAGGAATTGAAAAACAGAAGCAGCACACCAACAAAATGAAAAAAAAAACCCTAAAAACTCAATACTACCCTTTTTTTTTTATTATAAAGAAGATATTAGATGGGTGCTCTCATACCATCCAGCAACCTAGTCCTCCATATAAGGCTTTAAATTTACATTTCACTATTCCAACCAATGACCACATCCCTGAAAACAGGTCAAGGTTACTAGGAACCAATCAGTTGTCGTGTGAATGTTGGGGTGTCACGCAAGCCTGATCTACAGGCCCAACCATCCAGTATATATAATTGTCCTGATAACAACATCAAAACCCCCAAATATGGGGCCAGCATGCTCATATGTTTCTTTTATTGTCTGTTTGTTTCAATGTTTATATGTTGGAAAGTTGAGAAATGCCAACTCATCTGTTTATGTTGTTTGTTACGTCCTTCGACTCTTGTGTATTTTATTACTCTTTTCTTTTTCAGCTCATGTGACAGATCATAATGGGCCGATATCAGACTGAGGTTTTGATTCTATATAAGTTTATTACTGTCATTAACTGCATTCCCAATAGATTTTGCTACTTGTACCAAAATCTTATGAAAGCTACATCAGTCAGCCTACCTTTGTCATGCTACCAGCATGCTGGGTCTAGCTGTTATGCGAGAGGCCAGTGTATACTTTATACTGTACGTTTTGTGTGTATGTGTCTGTCTGTGTGTGTCATGTGTATGTTAAAGTAACCCAACCACCATAGACATATATATGGATCATTACTTTGAGTCTGTAGAATGGACTTTAATGTGGTCATTCCATTTCATTCATTGATCAAACCTTGACTTCATCAACAATGTTCTATTACCATAAACCTTATGTCTCATTTGTAGATACTGTAATAATGGTCAGGAATTTATAGTGACAACATATAGGCCACAGCAGGTTTTGTCATTTTTCCTATAGTAGAGAAAACTTTATTGGGGGGCCAACTTTATCATTATTATTATTATTTACCGTCTCAAACATCTTGGAGCATGTGCATATTCCAGACCCTATTGCCCTATTGTATTTTTAAGACATAAGCTGGCCACCAACTATAAAATGTCTGAGCCGAATCCTCCAATGTACTGAGTGATACCCAGGCACATTGTACAGCATTTTTTTGTCCAATTTGGAGATCAACTCTGCACGTGATATATATATGTATATAGTAGATGCTTAGATAATCTATAGGTGTTTTCTATGACTGTTCCACAGAGACTAGGGGTCCATTTGTTAAAATATTCAGTTCTTCAGCGCTACATACTGGTCAGGATTGTCATGCTTTATGATGATGCTTACATATGTAATGCTTGGAATCTATTCATACTGCTCATTCCTCCTGTCTGGGGTGGAACTATGCAACATTGGGTCCCACTGCTGTTCCCTTCACTCTGCTCTGGACATAATTGTGCAGTGTTCTGTAAGTGCAGAGTAGCAGAATACGTGGCCATCGCTCTGTTCCTTTGGATATGGAAGCAATGTAACTAAAACAGGTGCAGGTGTACCTCCTGGTCCTATAGTAGCTAAACTCCCTTACCCACCATAGTTACACCACTGCCCCATCAATCATTGGCAGGCTTATGTCCTGTTGCAAGGTTCTTCTTCTCCAGCGATGTCTTCTAATTTTCTGTGGCTTTGCACACATGCACTGGAGAAAAGAAGACATAAGCTGGGATAAGAGCGGCCATCTTCCATAGACCAAAAAAAGAGGATACATCTTAGAAGTGTCTGAGAAAAAAAGGGATATTGTTTCATGGTTTCACTTTCTCTATTTGTAATAAGTGGACCCCTATAGTCTCCAAACATCAGTCCTTCCCATGACACTAAATCTTGTAACTATGAAATGGATCCAGTGTTTGAAAATAAGAGGTAAACAGGTGGAGATTATACCTGATCCAAACATATTGCACATAGATACTGACCAGCTTTACTTTTACACTGTTATTTAGACTTGGGCTATAAAACATCAACTCTTAACTCTAATACTGTTTGCAATTTATTTGGATGTGTCAAGGTGCAACTTCCCAACTGCTTCTTAAGTGTTAAACTCTGGATCCAATCCTATGTTAATAGAATTATTAAGACATTAGTAGCATAAAGTAAGTAAGTAAGTAATTATTGAGTGTTTTCTGTTGGTAAGTAGTAGAAATATATGAGGCACTCCGTAAAGAACACAGGAAAATTTTCCTACATATTTCTTATCCATCATCCATGTGAATAATTCATCAGCTAAGTCAGTTATGTTTTGTTTTTGTATGTGTGTGTGTGTGTATCTGTGTATGTATTTACGCCTGATGCTCAGCTCATATATTATAGTTGTATATAAACGGGGTGTAGAGCCGTAGCTACAAATTTTAGCACCAGGGTAAAAAAATAAAAATGGCACCCCCCAACCTTTAATTAGTAACCAGTTTAACCTTAAAAATAAATTTACAGGCACCCCTCTTTAGCTTTGCACCCGGGGAGACCGCCTCTATCGCACACCCCTAGGTTAGGCTCTGACAGGGTGTGTCACTAAAATATACAACTGTTAAAGGAACACTGATGAGCATGACATTCCCTTGTTAGTGGTCAGGCAGATTTTCCAACCATTATAGATACCACAAAGCCAGAAAGGACCTCACTTGTAAAGTGTGTCTTGGTTCTGCACAGGTGCTCCCGGATGTAGCAGTATTATTTGAGGTATTATGATATAAAATCGTGACCACAAGCTGCATCCTGTCCCCCTCACAAGGTAATCAGGCAGGAAAAGAGTATGTGGTCTGGGAAGTCCTTCTGAACTTCTTGACTCTCCCATATGTTTGTGGGAGTGTCGGCTAGCATGCCACAATCTTGATAAACGTTGTGGTGCATAGAAAGGTGATAAACTCAAAAGTCATTCTGTGCAAAGGTGAAAATGTCATATAAAAGTCCAACGTCCAATAATTTCTTTAGGGTAAACTTTTCTATTTATCACCCCCCAAAATACTGTTAGTTGATTTTAATGAAATAATGACTTAATGATTGAGGAAACAGTGAAGGTGATCATTGCATGTGTCAGTTTTGTGTGTGTAGAGCATTTTTTTTGGCATTGCTGGGAATGAGCCATTAAATAAGTTGTTTTTTAACTGAAGTGCAATATGGATGTGAAAGTGTATGAACCGGTGCAAAAGACCTTATGGACAAGAATGAAATCTAACTTAAAATGATCCATGTCACCTCTTTATCTTGCTCCCTAATACCTAAACTCCATAATGCTCTACTCCACAACCCTGGATAGGACAAGCAGTTACGTCTCCCCTCTACCTGGGCAAATGTCTTGTTCTTGCACGTGGACCTCCATAAGGGTTTCATGCTAAAACTTATTTGTAGATCTAGTAACATAGCTTTACCAATAGTGGAGTTGCTAACCCTGTCAACCAATCATATTCTGCCATATATCTAGTGCATTCTAGAGAATGACAGATATATTCTAGTTGGTTATTGTAGACAATGCCCTCACCATTATTTTTAGAAGTTATATTAATTCACAACAAGTTGAGAAATTTGCTTTAGTAAAGCACTATTTATAAACAAAAAAGTGGTATAATCAACAACCGTAAATAACTACAAGATAAATGGAGCCATGCATAAAATTGGAGCTTTAAGATTGTTTTGATAGCCTTCACTACAAGGGTTGGGTCTTTGGGCCTGATCCAGATCAACGATGTAGCGCTGAGCGTGCTAACGCTCAGCGTTACATCGCTGACTCCCCCCTGGCACTCCCCCTGTGCGGGCGTATGGCCCCTTCCTTACGCCGGGTGAAGGCTACCCTAGCTTCGCCCGGCGTAAGGAAGGGGCCATACGCCCGCACAGGGGGAGTGCCAGGGGGGAGTCAGCGATGTAACGCTGAGCGTTAGCACGCTCAGCGCTACATCGTTGTTCGTACTAGCGACGGCGGCCGTAGCTCAGGATCAGGCCCTTTGTAACTAAAGTTCAGCTCCAAAGGCCTTATATAATTTATGTTTTTTAAGGTGTTTAATTCAAAGCTAAAAACTCCACTAGAAGAAAGTCTAAATGAATGAAGGGTTGTAGAAAGCACTTTTTTTTTTGACATTTTTACCTTTGCATGTGACATGTTTACCTTTACAATCCACTAAAAATGAATCTCTTGACCTTTAAGTGCAATAATGACAAAAATATTGTTTCTGTGGCCAAAACGTTGCATTTGCCCAAAACATGGTTTTGTCATGAGATGTCCTCTCCTAATTAATTTTCCCTGTAACCCAACCCATGGAATGTAACCCATGAATATTTCCTCTCTTACCAACACAGTGTAACTGATGCTAACATGAAATCAGATGCCCAGTGTTGGTGTAAGCTATACCAATGAGAGAAAACAGCATTGTTCTCCTGTTTTGCGTCATGTCAAGAAAGAAGAGTTTTCATAATTAACTTTTACCATAAATTCTAACTGTATCATACATCTTTACCAGCTGAGAAATAATTTGCTAACCATTCACCTACTAACATACCTAACAGTATTGCAGACACTGAATAGTAAAACAACCCACAAACATGTCTTTAGGCACTTCAACTAACAGCAGCCATCTGTTAAGGAGAGAGTGGTATTTACACAATATTGAGACCTATTCAACAATCCAAACAATCTAATATGAAAACATAGCTTCCTTGGAATCACCTATGATATGATGAGGAGTTTAGAAACATCGGGTCATATTTAAATATCAGCAATGTGACCTTGGGTACCAATTGCCATTATACCGGGGTTTGGCACTACCAAAATAAGACTAATGTGCGTATTTTGCAATTTTAATGGCACGTCACCGATAAACGAAAGCATCGATGTCATTATTTTACTTTTCACTTTATAATATTTATAGGTGTTTTCATAGATCTTATTTTCTGAAAGAGGTTCTAGTACTCACCTAATGTTAGATATTGATACAATTGCCCCAACAATCCACAATCATGCACTCCCCCTCCCCCCACTGTAGTGCCTCCAGTCACTTTTATGCCTGACTGTAATGGTGTCGGTACCAATTACCCCCACAAATAAGCTCTGTTGAGTTTAGACTCCAGCCTGAGTCCATGAACATGACTATTGATATACAGCTTTTTCTTGACAAACTATTGAGACTTGAATTTGTTGACTTGAAGAAGTGCCAACCAAAGTAACATAAAGGACACAAACTGCGAGGATAGGAGATAAGAATCCACACCAACGTGTTCTAGAGACTAAACAGAATGTAGTTGTTGTCCTATATACTCCATAAGTTAATATTGCTGTCTAAATCTTATACAAAGTGTGTGGTATTGTGTCCTACACGGGCTGGGAGTATGGGGACAGGTCATCTCTCTAACACCATCTGCATTAAAACATTTCTTTTTTTTTGTTTGTTTATTTTCATTGTCATCCATGTTTCATTGTCATTGCCTGCGCCCTCCGCTCTTCAGCTATCAACGCCTGCACTCCATCACCTCAGCACGACGACTGGTATAAACAAGACGTTGATCTCCTGCATGACCTCAATGCCAATGCAGCTTCATGGATCAAGCAGTAGGATGCATGATGCCTTAGTGGTGAGTAGCATGGAATGGGTTGCCCCCTTTCTCACCCTCATTGACTATGAACCCTGCTCATTTGTGTTTCTGCAATGCACCAAGTAACTCTATTCATAGATCCATATTTATGGTAATTTTCTGGATGGTCATGCCTAAGCTTGTTTAGATGGATATTGTACCACCAGACAAGTATGGATCCTAATTTCATCTTCCTCATGTTCCATTGACACTGTTCTGGTTATCTAATGATCTGTTACTCAAAGGCTACGTGTCGAAATGCATGTCGCGCGGCCAAGGAAGCACAGTTTTAAGCAAGCCTTTGGATGCTATAAGACTTATTCAGATCATTCCTCAATAACCCTCACTCTTGGCAAGTTGCAGAAGGAAACAGATGCATCGTTATACCATCTGTCTCCTTGATTCAAGTTATCGTCATACGATAGCCAATACACCATTTGATAATATCTAAATAAAGCTCATCGGATATTATCTACAAGTGGTAACTGACATCTACCAGAGATCAGCACTTAAACCCCACATGGTTGCAGTAAATTCAGTGTTGTATGTCTGTTTTAGGTTTGTAGTTTTACTTGGCTATAATACCATACATCCAGTCTGGCTTTACAATTGTGATTCGACAGCTGCTGGCATAACATTTTATTAAATGCACCAGCAGTTACACCATCAAGCTTCTAAATCCAGATTGTCTTCATTCATATTAAACAATAAATTCATAAGAGAGTTTTCAAATGTAAATTTGGTTCCCCTTTAAGATTACATAATAATAATAATAATAATAATAATAATAATAATAATAAAATCATGGTTTTGCTTTAAATGAGTGAGTATGGAAGCATTATATCTGTGTAATGACAAGGTGTAGTTGATAGCTATAGTTTAATTATCTACTCAAAATCTAAGTAAGAAAATAGATCCTTTGTGTCTTTGCTAATAAAAAAAAGAACCTTGTTTTTGTGGGCAAAGTTCTACAAGTTGCTGGGCAAGCCAAAATATAAGAGGTCAGAGCAGGAAAAGGGTAAATAGTAGTCAAAGATCAGAATACAGGTATCCATAGGGAAAAACAATTCAAGTGTTTCAAAGATATGTGATACTATTAGGTTTAAATAGTCAGAGAACTATGTCAAAAGGGCTAAGAAAGACAATAGACATCTCCGCCCTAAGAAAAAGTTATGAAATGAGTCTATCCCACCAAGAGGACATCAGAACCTTGTGTCTCATATGGCCCAAGCTGTTGTCTGCCCTTCAAGCTGTTTTTAGAAACAGTTATAAGCTTGGCCCTGAGTTTAGCAATGCCTTTTTCATGTAAAAATACATATTTTTATTTTTATTTTTGGCCAATCAAGGCATCTAAAAAAGATTCTACATCCACAGAGCAGTATTAGTACAGTTAATATTATCACATAACCTTAATCAGTCATTGAGCATGTACATAATTATTCTGCTCCATCATAGCAGCCATTACAATAGACACAACAGAAGTCCAATAAGTAAGATATTTACCATATAACGGTTTACATTTATGAGGATTAAAAGTAATTAAAGAGTTAATTTGTCTAAATATCTAATGGCGTAAATCATACCATGTGACCCGCGGAGGGGACAGTCTAGCATACATCCAGAAAACGCCCCTTTGTACGCAGCCGGTCACAGAATCAGCTGTGTTTGGGTTTATTCCATACACAAAGATAAGACACAAATTCATGCCCAGATCAGACCCTTTGTCTGTAATAAAGACTAAGGTCCGTATGTAGACTACCTAGAACATATATAGCATATAACATATAACATATAGCATATAACATATACGTCCGGTGTTTAGTGGCTTTTCCTACTGCGCATGTGTAGTACAATTTTTACGTTCTCTACATATCTTTCAGACCGCATTGACGCAATCTACGTAAGGAAAAGATACTTAGATTACGGAAAAAATGACTACGCATGCGCAGTAGTAAAAATCGCTAAACACCGGACGTATATGTTATACGTCCGGTACTCTGAATACGGGCCACTATTTTTACATGATATACAGCTGCTGAAACACTGTGATTTGAACAGCACCTAAGGTCCACATTCACCCTGCATACCTGCATAAGAAATCCCCGGGCAGTAAATATCTGGTAAATAGGAGAAAAAAATTCCCACAATCAGTAACATTTTAAGAAGTGAGGGGGGCCTTGTGCAGGATGTGCACATTGGCCCCTCCATCCCCCACACAGCACACCTCCACCCTCCACCCCCTGCAGCACCCCTGTCCCCCCCTCCCACAGAAAATGGGGGGAAAAGAGCGAGAGACATAGATTATTATGCAGAGTGTGTGCCATGGGGCCCCCTGTGGTACCCTGCACCCATTATAGATACCCCAATGCCCACAATCCTCTCTAACCTTGTGACTATCTGAGGAACAACAGCTGCCATCTTGCTGCTTACCCAGGAGCATTTCATGTTGCTATCCAAAGGGGGCAGAATTTTTGTACAGGAAATATACTGTCTACTTGTACATAAAGCACACAAATATTGGATAGCTGATGCTCTAGGCCCTTCCAACTTCACACCCTTCTATAGATTTTAACTCCCCATCCTCCCCACTTTACATTGCAACATGGTTTTGCAAGCTCAGCTTTAGAACCAAGGAGTGTCAACCCTAATCAGTACATAGGCCCAAGTGCTCAAGTAACTGTATTGTTCTTTCCATATTGCTCCTATTACAACTGTCTTGTCACAGTCATCCAATAGAAAACAATGATGTATCGTACTTTATCATTCTAAAATGTTACTTTACCCAAAATAATGAGGGAGAGACAATGGGCCAGATCCAGACCTAAGTGCTTGTTTCATCGCGTAGTGTATTTACGCTAGCATTACTATGCACTCCCCTCGCTCATACGTACTTTGGCCGTTTTACACTTGCCAAACCCTACCTTAACTTTACACAGCGTAACTACTGATGTCCGTAGGGGCTTCACATATGTAAGTGCCTAAGCACGCCCATACTGCACGATTTAAATGCCTCACCCTGCCTCTGAAGTGTAATTACGGGTGTCGTTTGCTGGCACGCCCCTTCGGTCATAGTTACGCTCTTGATACCAGGCGGGTACGTACGTTCAGAGTTATGCGGCGTAACATCTGCCATACGCAGTACATAAAAAACAGCGTTTTTACGTCTCCAGCTAGCATAAATACATTAGCGTACATAGCTCTGTATCTGGCCCAATGGCCCTAATAAGCTATACCAGATGTTGGGACATAACATATGACTTTTTACATAAATGTTCCTCTTTCATGACACAATTTGCATTCCATACATTGTAGCATTATAGTCCTTTCCAATAGTTGCATTTCACGTGTGTGATATCATAACTGCTATTCATACGTTCCGTGATGGAGGCTATGCATGTGAACATTGTGGTCTTACACTTGTGTTTCACACAGTAAATCAGCAGACCATAGCCCATGTGGATATATGTGTGCCCATTCTTACAGGGGGGAACGCAAGTAAATTCCCAAACTCAAAGCATACTCTGTGAGCCCAAAGTAAAATCTATTTCACATAATTCTCCTTAGTGGTAATTTTTCAACTTCCCATCCTAAAGCAAAACCATGTTAAAATTGGGATAAAAGAATGGTGTAATCACAACTTTATACAAGGACAATTAGGACACCTTATAAAAACCTTTGTCCAACTTAGTCCTATCCATAATTTCCACCATCTTCTCAGAGAAACTCCAACATTCCATCTGTAGAACTGTGTCGGACCAGTAATGATAAGATTAGAATATACATCTACTGCTCCACCCTTGGCAGAAGTAATACTGGTATGTTACATGCCATCCTCGTTTTCCTAGTACACAACATCCAAGGAAAGGCGAATGAGATTTATTGCAGTATTTTTTCCATAATTGCTCAGAAGGCCAAGCAAAAAGAAATGTGTATTATGGCATGTGCACACAGCTCCAACCTTCAAACCAATGTGGCATTAACCTTGAGAGGATGTCCTTCAAATGGGACCTGATAATCTCTGCAACCATAGTTTGTCTGGTGGCTCCCCTGATCCACCCAAACCAAGATCTGCTTAGTTTTGCTGAGAATTCCCATAAACCACCACTTTTCTGAATCCTTAGAGTCATGATTATTCTGCACCTTACCCAACACTTGATGACCACATTATTCCAACCTCTTGCTCATTGTCCAATGAAACCCTTTGCAAACACTATGTTCACATGTATAAATTCCATCCGGGTAACCGCCTCTGCCCCAAATAAGCAGAGTTTAGATATATTTACAAGAACGTTAAATAGATAAAGTATCACACTTAGGGCCAGATTTACTATGGTGCCGGTTTGGAAAAGTGGAGATGTTGCCTATAGCAACCAATCAGATTCTAGCTATCACTTTCTTATTACATACTAGAGAATGTCAGCTAGAATCTAATTGGTTGCTATGGTCAACATCTCCACTTTTGCAAACCCGCAGCTTAGTAAATCTGGCCCTTAGACAGCAGTAACCTCTTCATTGCACACCCTTCTCACACTCTTTTTACAAAGAACAATCCAACATGGTGATGTTGATAAAGAATGACAATTACTGGCCATAGTTTTGTCATTGCCTCAGACTTGGTTCACAGCTGGCCAATGTTTAATTGTCTTGTAAGTGACTTATGCCTTTTATCTTCACATTATCAACATGTAGACATCCTCCACATATAATTTATGCATTTGTCTTTAGTTCCTTTCCACCAATCAATTCCTCCCTCATTGTTAGAAGGCCTGCAGAACATGCTTCAGTGACAGAATAAATATCACCCCATACGGTAGAGACAGGTTATTTTGTGGGCTTAACCAAAATTCATATGAATAGAGTCTAGGGGCCAAATTTACTAAGCTGCAGGAAAGGAAAATTGGAGATGTTACCCATAGCAACCAGATCAGATTCTTGCTGACATTTTCTAGTATGTAATAGGAAAGTGAGAGCTAGAATTTGATTGGTTGCTATGGGCAACATCTCCACTTTTCCTTTCCTGCAGCTTAGTAAATCTAGCACTAGACGTTTAATAGCCTGAGACATAGCAGGGCTTCCCCCAACACCCTAGCAAAGTCATGAACTTCAAAGTCGCTTTCATACCCACTTCAATTAAAGGTTCTTTTTTCTACCAATTAAAATCTTGATATTTAGTTCATTTTTTTGTTTGTGTATATATATATTTTTTTTATTTCCTCTTAGCTCTGATAAACCCTTGAAGCTGATTTATTCAGTGCCAACATTTGAGGCAAGTCAGGTCCAATAATCACAATTACAAATGTTTTAAAGCACTTGTGCTCTAAGCGGTTTGGTGCCCACTGTGGTTAATGCATTATGGTAATGGCTCGGGTTGGCGGATAAGTCATTACTGTGAGAGTTATGCATTCTTTCTTTGATTTCCATGTACGGAATACTCATCCTGGGTATTAACTCCTGACACCCGCTCTTAAATAATACACCCATAATACAAACGACTGTGATCAAAATACGGCATTTATTCCAAAGACGCAAGATCATAAAACTAAATCCTGACGCACGTCATATTTTATCACTGAGAGTTAACACAAAATGGAACTCTTAGCAGGAGAAAGTTGCATGTGTCCACAGTAAAGTGATTAAAATCCCTCAACCTCAAACATTCCCTGCTATTGGGTCCATATATTGTGTGTTTGACTGTATATATGTGTGTGCGAGTGTGTTATCTATAAGTCTCTGCTTTCTGCTGCATGCCTGCTTTTATTCCATGCTTCCAGGCTATAGAGGTAGCACTAAGCAAATAATTTAAGTCAGTCATCGTTTTAAAGGGAAGCCATCTTGTACATATAGATGACCTTTTTTTGTCAGCTGAACAAATATCTCTTTAAATGCAGCCTACCATTTAACTAGGAACCTGCAACAGCCCTCAGACAATTCACCTATAACTGAAATTGAACTGTTTAATGCCTGTGGGCAGTATATTGTTATAGTAAATGGCTAGGAACAACTGTGTCCAAACTGCGCCTTGTGACTTTACTATATACTTCCCATGATGTACTTAGTACACTTTCAGTTCTGGGTGGAACGTCCATATAATGGATTGATTGCACATAATTATATAGAGAACTCATGCAGATTAAGTTGGGGTAGATTTGCTAAGAGAAGAAGGGCTTTTAGGTTGCCCAAACGAGCTGAAAACCCCAGTGAGTCAACCCCTCATGCCTGTTTCTTATGGCATTGTCTTCAGCTAGGCTAGTAGACCAACTTAGTTCATCTTTTAAATGCCCCCAATAGGCAACTGAAATAATGGGTCACTTTGGCTGAAATGTATTATCCAGTCCTTATATGGTCTCTTTACTTATACTAAGGCCCGTATTCAGAGTACCGGACGTATAACATATAAGTCTGGTGTTTAGCGATTTTTACTGCTGCGCATGCGTATATGTTATATGTCTGGTACTCTGAATGCGGGCCTCACTTCATAGCGTCAAAGATACTCTCCCAAAATAAAAAGTCTGGTATTGGCATCTGGACATTGCTATGCCAGGATGACCCTATTATTTAACAAAATAACATTGTTCATCCCACAGTTTCAATCATAACCCTGAGATAGCACTGACATTACTGTCTTTGGCCCAGATTCGACTAGTTGTGATGGGGCTTCCCCGCCCTGACCCCTCATTTACATGGCTATGCCCGCCTGTATGGGGGGGATACGACCATCGTAAATGGGTCTGCCCCTTGTGCGTACTTACTTTTGTATGTAACTTAGTTATGTATGACAGTAACTATATGGCGTGCGCATGCGCATATGTTCCCAGACAGGGGACTTATGCAAATGAGTTGCGTATGTACCCTGTCTTAAGTCTGGATCTGGACCTTTTACTACAAAATGATTTGGCATCGTAACTAAGCGTTATAATGCATGCATTATCCATTATACTACTGGATATACCGTGTCCCCAGGCTTTTCTGATCAACATCAGGCCTACAGTAGCTTGTCCTTGATCAGAGTCAGGGTCTTTTAAAGAACAATTTTGCAAGAACTAAATTTTCCTTTAGTAATAAATGCTGGCCAGAGATCTGACCTACAGTATATTCAGACAATCTGACACAAGTACAACATTCTGAGCGATTCAAATGATCTTACAAGTAAAAACAGCCATGCACTGAAGATTGTTCTTCCAGTAAACAGATGATATGTCAGACAGGGGCGGCCCTAGGGTTTGCAGGGCCCCAGGCGAGGCCCCCCTCCGCAAAAAAAAATAAAATAATTTTTTTGAAAAAAATTTCTATTTTTTTTTTCTTTTTTGCAAGCCTGGCGGCACTTGTGCAGTAAAGGCCCCGCGCGGGCCAACGGCAGCAAGTACATTGCCGCCAGGTTCATCATCCTGGCGGCATTGTACTGGTTGCAGGCGGCCCCGCGCGGGGGCCTTCACTTCCCGGAGACTGTGTAATCACATACACAGTGCCTGGACTCCTGCATCCAGGCACTGTGTATGTGTTGCTATAGCAACATAGCGCCATTGAACGGAACGCAGGAGTCCAGGCACTGTGTATGTCATTACACAGACTGCGGGAAGTGAAGGCCCCGCGCGGGGCTGCCTGCAACCAGTACAGTGCCACCAGGATGATGAACTTGGCGGCACTGTACTTTCTGCCGCGGCCCCAAGCGGGGCCTTTACTGCACAAGTGCAAGCCTGGCGGCGCTTGCAAAAATAAAATAAAAAAAAAATGTAAAATATTATTTTTTTACTTAAAAAGCAGGAGGTGCGGGGCCATAGGCAGCCGCCTATACGGCCTATGCTGTGGGCTGCCTCTGATGTCAGACACAAACTATATTGATGTGACTCCACACACTGATCTTTCTTCAAGATTTAAAGGCTTTGCAGTGCTGGATACAGAGATCTGACATATTAAACATGCCAAAAAATCAAATCAACAGGTCAGCCGATCAAAACATCTGTAACGGATCTACTGTTATGTTTGCACACTGACAGATAATTGTTCAGAATGCTCCGTTACTCTATTGATTTGTTAAATTGTCTCTCGGGGTATGATCAGCTTAAAGCTGGGTGCACACTGGAGGGTTTTTTTTAAATTATCACTCCAATCACACCGACATCATACAGTGTGTACTGTCCAACAATGCCATAGAATCTGCATTGTATTGTGTAATTGGAAGTTCCTAATTTTGGCGATCAATGATGTCACCATGTCGTGAATTTAATCTTTTCCAGATGTCGCCTTTTTACAAAAAAAACCTCAACGTATAACCTTCTTTACTCACACACTGATAGCTTTATCTTAACGATTTGAACAATTTAACAGCAACAGAAATACATGAAGCTATATAATGATAACAATTGAAAAAAATCACTTTCATTGATCAGTGAACAGTCAGAATGGCAGATCTATCTTTTGGTGTATGGCCACTTTTACTATCCCAAGTGTAGTCTTTATGCACATAGATTTGAGGCCAGATCCTAAGTTAGGTACGACAGGGGATTTACGCATTTTTGCATAAGTCCCCTGTCTCGGAACATCTGCGCATGCGCGCGCCAGTTGTTCCGATTGCATACCTACTGATGTATGTAAATAAGTTACGTACGTCAATAAGTATGCAGAAGGGGCTGACCCTTTGTTTACGATGGCTGTAATCCCGACATACAGGTGGGGAGAGCCACTTAAATTGGAGGTCGAGGGTGGGGAAACCCCGTTACGACTAGACGTTAAAGTTAAGGTAGCACGTGTCCAGATTTACTACTGACAGCAGGGAATGCAGGGGGCGTGCACTCTTCGCTACGGCTGCGTAAAGCGTGCGGGGGTCATTTCCTTTATGCATGAATGGGTGGAGAGTGAAAAAAAATGTATAAGTATTATGGGGAAACCACGATAGAGAGAGAATAGGATTGCCATGTGCAGTATCTATAGCACATTAACAAAAAAAGCAGAGATGACGGGAATTTCAATATTAGCGTTAAGTCCTTTGCAGAGCATGTACAATAACATTCACTTAGCAAACCGACCCTATTACATCTGTATGAGCTTGTAACTCTGTAAGAATTGAAAAATGATTGAAAACAACAAGGCAAGATACAGTAAATACCAACAATGTTACACACAGATGTGAATCAAAGCATTTTATTAAAAAAATTGGCATTCACTGTCCTGAACTGAAAAGCAAAATGTGAAATATTTGCAGCCAATCAGTACATTGGGGGCATGCACTATTTCTAAAAAAAATAGGCAAAGAACAATAGCAGACTCTCGACCATGACCCATTTCATTAGGTACAAAATGCTCTGTTCCTGAGTTTCCAACTATCAGTTACTATGGTAACCAGCTATGTTGAAGAGAAAAATGGCTTTCACACACCAGTTAATTCATTAAATTCAGATGACGGCAGTTGGAAGCTCAGAAATAGAGTATTTTATAACTAATGGAATGGGTCATGTTGGAGGGTCTGCAATAGTAGTGTTGCCTATGGCAACCATTCTAGAATTTTAGTTATTTGATACTAGTACAGTTTAGAATAAACATCTGATTGGCTAGAAAATTCAACAACAATCTTGCACCTATTTTCAACAAGTTCTTCCAAATTATGGTTCTTATAACCACTATTTATTAGACTAGATTCTGTGAAAGGGTTATATTGTGACTTGCTTCTCTTGCTACCTTAAATGTTTGTGCTTGGAGCTGATTTTGTAAATGAACAATACTTTGTCTGCTCAGAAACAACACAGCCAAATATATGTCCCATCTAAATTATGAGAAGGACTAAATCAAATTTGTTGACATAAAATTACAAGGCGAATATGAACAATGCCGTAACAGTTAAAACATATTTGCAAGCATTGACAAACAAGGCTTTAATATTTTACTATAGGCAGAGAAATGTATCTAAGGATACTGAGATGACTTCAGTCTCTACAGAATAACCGTGTATGCATTTAAGTACGAAATTAAACATGACAACTTATCCTTGATGCTAATTCAATAATTAAATTAGTCAGGCGAAATATCTACATCCATATAAACGTTTTGACATGAGATTTGGTGACTGGAAATATGGATCATAACTGTTCCAGACAAATTTTCCATGTTCCACAGTTGGTATTTGGCCAATCTTAACCCAAACAAAATGGATTGACCAATACCCTTCCTGGATTGTAGAGCAATATGTAGAGTTACCAAGTTAATAATTGTATATGTCTGGACTATGCTTCTGGGTAATCACCGTACTTTAAGCCATTTTGCGGATGGGTCAGGTGACTAGGTAGTAATGCTACTTTGGCCACCCCCATTACTCATAATTTCAGGTTTGGTCTAACAGGACTTCCATTGGCTAAATAATAAGAATAGAGTATGCCCACTTGTTTTAAAATGTAAAAATAACAGTCCTGCAGTAGCCCACTACAATAATAAAAGACTAAAAGGTGAAGGAGATAATAAAATAATAATAAAAGACTAAAAGGAGAAAGTAAGTGTCAAAACATTTACAGTATATGAAATATCCAATTATTTCAACAAGGTTTATTATGCCAGCTAAATAAGGAATTGTTCATTGTGATAATCTCCACTTGACCAAATATGTATTTCTCTTAAAGGTCTTGTCATGTTAGAATTATTTACATTTGGTCTTCTACAACTACATAGAAAAACCCCCCAACAATGTACAATACAGAGACATAATAAAATCCAACAGTATTCAACAAGAGAAACATTCCAGCAGAGATTATATAAATACTGAATGTGTCAATTTTTAAAAAAGAAATGCCCACATAGAAACCAGACTGATTGAATAAATTAGTTTAAATGCTACAGTTTGCTCAAGATATTTTTCCCTAGCCCAAAAAAGCAATAATCATTAAAATGCAACGCCAGTTAATATGTAAACCTGTACCAGATGCTAATTGAAATGTGCAAAACCTCAATAACAGTAAAAAATAAATGTTTTAATGTAATTAAATAACATGTTAAAAAATAATCATCATAATCAAAATTAAAAAAAATTACCATTAAATTTTAAATTTTAAAAATCCACCTAAAAAATATTATTTACCTGGAATTTTTCTTAAATTACATTTTTTATAGGTATTTTTTGAATAAATCCATAAAAAAAATCAATTAAGGCCATAACCAAAAACAAGGACCAATATGAATTAAAAATGGGAATATATAAAGCTTGTTTTATTTCTGAGTAGCCACACTTTTTGCTTTTACTGTATGACGTTTCCCTGTCCAATATTCTGGGGAAAAACAAGTTGCGCTTCATAATCTTTTTTTTTTTTTCTTTTTCATTTATCTCATGGATATCAAGGTTATGAAAAATCGCGGAGTCTAAACAGCATAGCGGGCATGAGTGGGAATACGCTCAGACTGTCTCCTATCTCTACCCCATTTGGGTCACCATCTGCAGTGAGACGCCCACGGTCTCCCATACCCTCCATCTTATAGCATGGACTCTATCGCCTGATAAGGGGAACCTTAACTAGTAATAATGACAAAAACATCATCACTGGCAAATGAAAAAAAAAAAAAAAAAAAAGAGACTTTAACAAATTTTTATTATTTTTTAAGAGGTTGACAAAAATTATAGATTATATGCAGATATATTTAAAAAAAAAAAAGAAAGACATAAATATATTTAAAAAAAAAAAAGAAAGAAATAAAAGTTTGGCTTTTAAAATAAGTAAATACAAAAAAACAAGAAAAAAAATACAAAAAGAAAAACATTTTGCACTTTGCTGAGGAATATATATAAATATATATATGAATAAAAGACTTCCATGGCTCCCCCTGCGGAATCGAATTGGTTTGCTCCAGGAAGATGCTGTTGTGGAGTACAAAATGCTCTTCCACTAAGGAGGCTTAAACCAAAGGCTTTTTCTAGGGAGGAGAGGGATGCAAGGGTATCATTTTTTTTAATGATATGAATATTAGTTGTTCTTAAAAATTACCTTCCTGAAGGGGAAAAAATTGTGAAAAAAAGGTGAAAATGTGAATGAAAACTGTTAATAATTTTAAAGAAAACCTGTCTGAATATATACATACGTTTATGATTCTCCAATACATAAACTCTTTTATTTCCCTTTGGGTGCCCATCCCCCTTTTTTTATTTCCCTTTATTTATTTTTTATTAAAATCTTGATATTATTCCTATGGAGCTGCTTTGTGCTTCCTGGTCATTCCTCACCACCATACTCAGGATTTTATGAGCCATACCTCCAAATATATAAATATAAATATATAGAGAGATAGATAGATATATACTTATATTTATATTTACTACTCTTACATCTCCTTAGTTCTCCTTACTTCTGTGCATGATCTACTGTTGCAAGCAATAAAAATCTGCCTGACTGCATGAACCTTAATAGAATTAACTGAGAATCGTGTATATTGTACGTTAACAGTGACATTCCCATAGCTAGCTAATCATTTTTGGTGCATGGCTCTGTTAATTGGTGGTTTAGTTTATTTCCCCCAGAAAGCTGAGTCTCTCTCTCTCTCTCTCTCTCTCTCTCTCTCTCTCACTCTCTCTTTCACTCTCTCCCCCCTCACCCATTTTCTCTACCTCTAAATGGATCACACTCTCTCCTTCCTACATCCCCCCCCCCTCTTTCTTTTTTTTGTTTTTTTTTTTGTTTTGTTTTTTCATCGTCCTCAAACAGAAAATTATAAGGAGAGTCCTGTCCTCGTTCGATATATGCAGGCAGAAGCTGTCACTGTGAATTAATTGATTTCCTCCCATGTATACTATCTTCTTCAGATACCTTGATTTCAGAATAATTATTATCATAATAAATAAGTAAATAATAAAAAAAAACAGCAACTACAACAAAAACAAGGTAATGGAAAAAAAAGTGGAAAGCATCACAAATCGTTGTGTAGTGTAGAATGGAAATCAAATCAAGGTTCCCATGTGGATGAGATAAAGGTTATGAAGAAGAGACGGAAGAATTGGGGAGAATGAAGAAAATAAACTGGATACTTTTATTTTTTAAATCGAGGTTATATACAAGTGGATTTCAATGGATATAAGCAAAGAATGTGTTGATCACTTTTGACTATTTTCAACGGCAGATGTCTGCCAAGGAAGCGCTAATGCATCAAAGGAAAATTAACAATACAAAGAAAAGGAACTTGAATGATATTACAAAACAAAACAAAAAAAAGAGATAAAATACTATTTAAAGGTTGCATTTTCCTAGCCAGCATGTGTTTGCATGTTATACTGTAACAATGATATTTAATGTTATATGCAAAAAAAAAAAAAAAAAAGGTATATTTTCCTTCCAGACTACAAAATCTGACAATGTAAAAATTTAGCCAGCCATTTGATGAGTACCTTAAAGACGTTATTTAAATTGGAGGAGTATAAATAAGGGGCTCATTTGCATTTGATGAGTATTCTGAAGGTGCTTCCCTGTGCGAATACTCAATTTAAAGTAAGACTTCTAACATGCATTATTAATATTTGTAAGCGCCAGTCTCGGGTGCCTAACGTATGTTTGATGAAAATTAGATGACGATCTACTGGTTCCAATGTGTATTTTAACCCTTTGTTTCTTATCCACAAAGGATGGCTTTGAAAGGGGGTTTTGGTTCACTGTCGGTTCATCTGAACAACTTTGACATTAACGATACATTGTTTTATCTTGATGGCAGCAGAAGGAGAGAAGGAAACACATAGCCAGCCATTTTGTTAGCTCCCATGTCCGAAGAGAAACCCATTACTGGATAGTACCAGATTTTTTTTTTTATTATGCTGTTGTGATATATAAGGCACGTTCTTATAGTCACATAGGGGGAACATAGTTCTTGCAATAGAGGTTCAAAAATAAAAGGGTTATTACATTCAAATGTGGATTGAATTCAATTTCTATTTAAGGAGGAACCATCTTTTGTTGATTGAATTTTGATTACTATTTCTCTGTATATTAATTTTGTATTCATTTTAAAAACACAAAACATGCTCACCTGTTATCATTTACTTTATATAAGCTAAATATAAAAATATAGAAATAAATAAAGATAGTTAGGAAACATATAAACTAATTAGGTAATATGTACATTTTACACAAGAGTAGCACACAACAGCTTCCTTGCTTCCATGCTCCTTTGTTAAATTTTCACTTTTTTTTTTACAAAATTACAGAACACATATAAACACAAGGGCAAATATAGGTATATATTCATATATCCATATGTCATCATTTATAATTTTTACTGAGAGTTTCTAAAGGATCTCTGTTATTATATATCATCCCCAATGTTGCCAAGATGTTTAGCAAAGAAGGATCATTTCCATTGTTAATATACAGACTTATAAAGAAGCAATTATATAAATGACAAAAAATATAAACAAATTAAAAAAATTAAATTCATAACACGAGGGCTTGAATATAAACTGGAGGGTGGTAGATT
The DNA here is from genome assembly GCA_011038615.1 of Limnodynastes dumerilii. Classification (NCBI taxonomy): domain Eukaryota; kingdom Metazoa; phylum Chordata; class Amphibia; order Anura; family Limnodynastidae; genus Limnodynastes; species Limnodynastes dumerilii. The sequence continues at coordinate 161,834 of WWET01000606.1, forward strand.
CAGAGAAAATGTGTGGAAAAATGACATCACTGAAAGGGTGGTAGACAGAGTGATAACTAGATATTTTAGCGCTAGGGACAAAAAGGAAAAATAGTGCCCCTGAGCCTGAATTGCAAGCCAATTTAACCTTAAATATTAACTGACTGGTGCCCCCTTAAGCTTTGCGCCCTGTGCCCCTAGTTACGGCCCTGGTAGTAGATAAGTGGAATAACCTCCCATCTGAGGTGGATGAGCGTAACACAGTAGAACAGTGTAAACGTGCTTGGGATAAATATAAGGATATTCAAAATCTCAAATTAAATTGAGAATAAATAGGGTATAGAGTCAGTATAGTTTTAAATAAACAAGTGGGCAGACTGGATAAGCCATATGGCTCTTATCTGCCGCTACTTTCTATGTTTCTATGAGACTATTTAATATTTATAGAGGTAAGCACTCACCTAAATTTGTACCAATCTGAATTACCACAGTTATTTATTTGCCCTACAGTATTTTTCCTCGTTTATTAGATGCCCATTGTGCTCCTTAACCTTTTTATGGCAGTGTCAAAGCAAAAATTGGGTTCCTTCCTAATTAATCATTCAATCTACATATTGGAAAGTAAAAAACTGCACTTTATTTATTTTTTTTCACCAACGGAAGTGTATTTCTTGCAATTTGGATATTATAAGTGTTTCCTTGTAGCCGGAGGTGTAACTATTGCTTTGTGACCTGTGGTGAGAGGAAAGAGGACAGCCATTGCACAGACTGGGCCTTTAGTGGATCTTCAGTGAAGGTCTTTCAAGAAGACGTCATCTCAAAGACCTTCACTGCACAATACCAGTGAGGATGTGTGGGGCAGGCCTTCACTGTTGCACATGCGGCCACCACTATCTTGTTCCACCTTTGTAACACTGAGGATGTTTGGAGTAACCAAAGCATGAAGGACCAGTCATCTGTACTGCAATGCTAGAGGCTTGAGACCCAATGTGTTCATAAAAGCTAATGACCATATATTTGTCAATATATGCGTAATTGTGACAGAATTCTTCAGTTTGTTCTGTCACAATGCTACATATTCTGGAAGGCCCACGTCATACCATTTATTATCTGCTGTTGATGATAAAGGGTAAAAGTCTCCTATCCAATGCTTTCTAGCACCTGACCCATAACAACAAATGCACTTAGGAATCAGGAAGAGATCTCAAATCCAACAGCTCCTGGTGAAAATGAATTGCTAAGATGGCGTTAAGCAATGAATTAATAAATTAATGGGTACGGCAGAGATACTGGAGCAGATCAGAAAAATTTCTGCCTTTTCATGATTATAAAAAAAATATATATTTATTTTTCACTTAAAAAATATAAAAACAACATATTTTTGGTTGGGCAAGTTATAATAAATTATGCTCCCAAGTCTTTAATTTTCCCAGATGGGTAGAAGGCAGATTCTGTTTGTGCTATATACCTGAGCGAAGTAGAGTGAAGTAGAATTCTGATTGTTTTTTAGGGAAGGAATTATGCTTTATGAAATATACAGTACACAGGGACATTATTTGATGCTGTCTTAAATTCCAGCCTCTGACAGCTGGCTTTGGATTCCATGTTTGCAGGAAGTGGGGGTGGGGGAAGCTACCATAGGCCCTTCTCTCCTTGGGCTTCAAGGACTGATTAAGAGTTACAGCCACCCTAAGCTAAAGAAATGTGGAAATGCGTTTCGCAAAAAAAAAAATTACCTTTCATTTCAAATTTGTTTTCTTCCATCTCCTATCAACCAAGTTTAACACTTTTATTCAGCTACAATTTAATGACCTCAAACCTCCAAGTCTCAGTCCTCTCTTCTAGGAACTTTTAATGGAACCCTCTAAAGCCATGTGCCCTAGGCTGCAGACTAGTCAGCCCAATGGATATCCAGGCACTGTTATAACCTTTAGCAGCTGCATCCCCTACACTGTGGTAGTTTTACAACTGACAGTATGGTTTACAAATATGTAGTTAGTACACTTAGCCAAAAGCACCAACAAAAATTCTGGATGGGGGTGGGGGAGCAGTGTAGCTTGCACCACCTCGATCCTGCACTTGCGCAGTGCGATGCAGGATGCTGACTGCTTTGTGCATGCACACATAAGTGTTGCTCAGCATTGGAACACAACAGCCGCTCAGTCTGTCCCAGTGCCTCGGATCAGACTACGCCATCTTCTTACCGCCAGAGAGGAGTGTCAGCTCTGTCAGTTGCCAGCAGATGTCCTCAGTGCTGAGTGCTTTCTATAAACACTTCGTCAGCCCATGAGAGCTTAACCGTTGCTCCTCCTGGCTTGCAGTGAGAGCATAGAAGGAGGAGTCACAGCGCTTGCTACCAATTAAACTTGGACTCCTCCCCTTAGGAGCCTATGATCCTACCTCTAGTTTAAATCTGTTTCATAGCAATACCCATATTACAGCACATAATTCCAATGGAATCAGTGCAGAGGGAAATACACACACCTCTTCAAAGGAGCCAGGTGCGTTGTCCAACTCTACAGATCACATCTTCTATTGTACCACATAAGCAGCAGCACATTGACAATTATTATTTTATTATTATTATTATTTTTGCAGGGTGGTTGAAAGTCTGATTTAAGGGGGAGTTTGTCGATATCAGCCCATTAGCTTCTAAATCCCCAGATTGTGGATGATGACGGGTTTCCCTTGTCCATCCTCTGACCACTATGCATTAAAAACTGCTCTCAACCACCAGGCCACCTGCAAAACCTCTATCTTTTATAATTTACCTGGCATGGAAGTACCAGTTTCCCAATCCCTGTGCTAATATAATTTATGTGTTTAAATCATGACTCAGCAGAGGTGATGACATCTAGGGAACAAGAGGACAACTGAGCAGAGAAAAGGGGGTATTGGGTAAAATGGGCCAAGTTAGAATGTAAAAAGTTAATTGAAGAAAGCACATTCATACACAGCTGCCAAGGCTTTTACTACACAGATTCAAACAGTCATCGGCATAACTAACATGGGAGGGAAACCAGGGATGTAACTAGTGGTGTTCGATAGTGGCAGTCAGGGTACAAAGCTTAAGGGGGTACCAGTTAGTTAATATCTATGGTTAAATTGGCTTGGAATTTAGGTTCAGGGGGCACTGTTATTCCTTTTTGCCCCAGGCGCTAAAATGTCTAGTTACAGCTCTAGGGGAAAAGCTCGAATTGACTGCTCTAAGCTGTCAGCGGCCAGCAGGTTAGACCTCGCTGGGTCCATAGTTGCCGACTCTCCCAGGATATATCAAGGAGACTCCCAAAATTTGGGCATTGCTTCCAATATCCCAGGAGAGCTGGCAAATCACCCATATCTGGGTTTGAGGTAGTGAATTAATGCTAATCACTACCGCAAGCCCTGAGCATTATTAAGGATGTCATCAAGTCCCGCTAAGTCCCACTTAATTCTATGGATGGCAGGGTTAATTATGCAGAGCATCATTCTCAAGCCACACACCCAATAAAAAAAAAAAATCCCTTCCCACACTGAAAATGCACTCTGGTGCAGCGTCCTACACATTGACAGTTTACTTTAAAAATACACCTTCTTTGCACTTTTACCCCTTTATTTGTCTTTAACTAACATGAAACATAGCAAGCAGCAGTCCCAAAAAATGCTGCCACAATGCAAAGGAATAATACCTACAAAATCCACAGTAGGCATGGTAACACTACAAACACTGAATATTAGTGCCAGTCCGATTCACAAGCAGTATAAATGTAAGGATCATAAAACACAACAAAACAAGAAGATGGTTGTTACTGGGCTAAACCATTTTGCAAGGCAAGGGGAGGGGCAAATATTTTTCTATTTTAGTTATTTGTTATTTT
>WWET01000606.1:166065-184104 GCA_011038615.1 Limnodynastes dumerilii
CAATATTTACTAGTGATTCAATTTCTTACATTTGTAGCATTTTTTTTATTTTTTTTAAAGGATGATATCAGTTGATTATTAAACATATCCTATGACTGAATAGTGATATAGTCAAGTGTTTATATCATATGAAATAGATAATATATATAAAAAAAACAGACACATAGTAAACAATGCACCTAGTGAGTTAAAAATTTGTCTCTACTTCAGTCTATGGTTAAATATTTAGAATATGGTATAGTGGCATTATTAAAAATAATGGACCGGAACCATGTGGAAATGTTGCCCATAGCAACCAATCAGATTCTAGCTCTCACTCCTACTCCATAGTAGAAAATGTCAACTAGAATCTGGTTAAAAAGGCCTGATTTTTGTATCTCTATTGTTCACACAGATGCTGAGATAAAACAAGTCTGGATTCGGCCCAGTGTGCTAAGAGACTATTCTGCATTAGGCCACAGGCCATAGGTTGCTTGGCAACTTTTTACCTAGACATCAAGATTCTGCCCAGCAGCCTATCAGGACCTTTCTGAGGAAAGGGTTATTCAGGTGTTTGACAAACTCAGTCCAAGATAATTAATAGGGGCAGACACTACACTGCCCCTAGAGGGGGAAGTAGAAGGTGCAAAACACTGGCCAGACCTAAACGTTAATTATGGAGGGGCCTCAAATTTACATGTGAGGCATTTCCTTGAATCAGGATCTGCTGTACATACATGGATAGTTTCAGCAAATGTGTGCTACCAATAAGACAATTCTTATTATTTTTCTAATATTGCTCCAACAACCACACTCAAAATGCACCAATCCCAGCGGACTGCAAACGACAGCTAACCAATAGACATAATTTTATGCTTGAGATTTTCCCTGTTAGGGTGAAAATGGGTTCTTCCTGTATGCAATTTACTCTATGCAAATCCTGGTACGCCTCTCTCCTTCTACTGGCATAAAATGAAATCCGCGGTCATCACCAAAAATCCCTTTCATGAAATGAGCATCTTGTGTTGTATGTGCATGTACTATATGAGTTCCTGGCCAGATTGATTTCATGCTTGCAAACATATTCCTGGCTGTTTCTGCACATCTTTTTTTACTGTTTGTTCTTGATTGATCATTGCGAGATGGTAATAAGGATAAATTATATTAAAGAGTCATTTTATTTTTCTTGGTTTCTTTCTTTCCTTGACAAGAGTAAAGAAAGACACTGTTGAGCGCTTTCGGCTTATGGTGGCTACAACACTTGAGTGAGGCTTGGTGAGAAGCCTTGGATATGCAAATACTAATTGATCACTGAGATGTTATTGCTGAGCAGTCCACAATGATTAATCCTTTTAACTAAGTAACAAGTCACGTGTTGCTGTCAAGGTGAACCAACTGAGTCTTCCAAGTGTCCCCAAGAGGGTAGGCTTCCCTAAACTTAAAATGTCCTGAGGAGGATCAATCTATAGCTGAATAACCAATACACAACCTCTTCAGTAAAGAGAACTTGAAAATGCACGCTGTTGGGTTAACTTGTGAACCAAAAGCTGGTAATGTCTGATCTGCATGTATGTCAGTATCTGATATCTTGCGGTAAGTTACATAAAACATTATTTCCCCATAATGTAAGTTTTTAAAGCTCGTAGATAAATGGATGATTGGCAACAGATCATAGGTCAAATAAACACAAATTCACTTCAACCAATTTGCTAGCTGGGATTAGTGAGGATGGGCCATTTTCCCTTATCATACCAGTGGGCCATTTGTTTTTCTTCATACTTAAGATGGCTGTACACTACATCTGCAGTCCTCAAACTTTTTTTTGGAAGTACCAGTTACCCAGGTCAAGTGCCAACTTGCATAGACACATACTATATATATATACATATATATATATATATATATATATATATATATACACACACAGTATATTTGTTTTTTTTTATAGATGTGTGTCCTACAGAAAATTTTTCAGTTCCGAGGCAAACCAAGGTGGGATTCGGTTCCTTCCGCTCAGAACGCAAATCGAGGCACAATAAACCCATTTCTCCAAATTCGGATCTCTGATTTTTTTTATCAGAATCTCAGGTTATGGATTCTATATAATACAATGTCAGCTTCCATTTTAGTGCATTTTAGTGCACCCTAGTGTTGTTAATCATAGAGTGTAGCAACACAAACAAGTACAAATTACATGACTCTTGCACTTTTATCAAATTTTTTTTATTTAAGAAATTCGGATCCAAAACCCCAACATTTAAGAGTTTTTTTTTTTACAAAACCAATACCAAAACAAAATGTAGATTTAGAACCAAAACAAAAACTCTTAAGTTTTTGCAATGATTTTGAGGTACATTTTCTACATATGCTATTCATATCATAGCCAATATATTTAATTAAATATGCCCTCAACCATCTGGTATCTTACTTGGTTAAAATACAAGTACATCTGCTACCCCCTAGAAATCTTTCCTACTTGCCCTGAATTCTAGCACAGTAGTCCACCATTGGTGCTCACTCCTCTTGTTGAGATTTCCTGCTCTACATAAAAAGACAAGCAATCCTTACAATGTACGCTAAAACCACACGATTCAGAGAATACGCAATTTCTAGCATACACAACCCTAATCATTGTGTCAATGAAATAATCTATCTAGTTGGTTGATTGTGAATAACAATCAAACTAACAACAGCGGACATGCGTATACAATACATGACCCGCACATTATTGTACATTGGATCTTACTAGCTGATCTGCAGCATGGAAGATTCAATGCTGCAATTATACACACAAGATGATCGTGTACAATGGTTATATATCGAATGATTGGCCAAAGTGTTATTTATTTTATTTACTTATTAACATTGGGGATTGAAACATAAGGGTAAATGCTATATATCACACAATGGACCAGCCAGATTGTATGGTAACAGTGCTCAGTGCTGTGTATGATCAGTCACACAGCAGTGTTACTACCAGGACTGATGGGATATTACTATGGATAGAGGCAGGGTGTATAGTAACAGTGCTCAGTGCTGTGTATGATCAGTCACACAGCAGTGTTACTACCAGGACTGCGAGCGTAGGTTTGGATCAGGCCCAGGGTGTATAGTAACAGTGCTCAGTACTGTGTATGATCAGTCACATAGCAGTGTTGCTACCAGGACTGAGGGGATATTACTATGGAGAGAGACAAGGTGTATGGTAACAGTGCTCTGTCTGATCAGTCACACCAGGACTGAGTGGATATTACTATGTAGAGAGACAGGGTGTACGGTAACAGTGCTCAGTGCTCTGTATTATCAGTCACACAACAGTGTCATTACCAGGACTGAGGGGATATTACTATGGAGAGAGACAGGGTGTATGGTAACAGTGCTCAGTGCTGTGTATGATCAGTTACACAGCAGTGTAAGTAGCTGAGGGTAACTGAGGGTGAAAAGAGAGTGTCCAAGTTTGATTTAATGGGTGTGGGTCCCTGCATAGAAAATCTGAATTTTGAAACGAACTGGCTGGGATTTGGATGAGGCATAGCAATCGAACCATGGAGCACCAAAAGCTCAGCTATGCTAAAGTGTAAGAAAAAATAGTCCCTTCCCTAACCCTAACCCTAACCCTACTTTCCTGGCAGCCTGACCCTAACCCTCCCTCCCCTGCAGCCTGACACTAACCCTCCCTCCCCTGCAGCCTGACACTAACCCTCCCTCCCCTGCAGCCTGAGCCTAACCTTCACTCCTTTGCAGCCTGACCCTAACCTTCCCTCCCCTGCAGCCTGACCCTAACCCTAACCCGCACAGATAGTTCACTCACCTGTTCTAGGTCCAGCGATAGTAGCGGCGGAGGGATATCACAGACGGCGGAAGAATAACGGTAAAAGTGAATGGATAAAGTATGCTGAACGGCATACTCACCCATTCCTTAAAAAAAAGTAGAAAGCGGTAAGTATTCAAAAATGGGACATTTGAAAAGGAACTTTCGGATGTCCCATTATCGGCAATAATATTTTCGTACCGGAGAATGTGACCGGATTTAATCATATATCAAAACGAGGAATTTGGAAAGCTTGTCTGAAGATGCATCTACTCCAGTATGTTGTTAGAATTAGATAAGTGTTTGGCTTATTACTTATTTAATAAACCAAATAAATGCTCTGTATTTATTGGACAGCAAAGGCAGGAAAGGTCACCCGAATGTGACCCAAGAGTTATTGGACAGTATAGTATTGTTGATGATTTTTTCTTCTATGCTTATATTCATGCTTCATCATGAACCTGTTCTTATAATCCTATACTATCTATACTATCCATATGAAGAGGTGCAAATTAAATTAAAGTTTAGTGAAGGGCAATCTTTGGAATAATTGGCCAGATTCAGAGTTTTTCTTTAATTGGGTCCCCAGTCATTGGGGCCAAGCCATTGGGAAACCAACCCGCTCGCACTCACGTGGAAGAACTCCCCTCAACCACTGTGTAGCATAAGTTGTACGATTGAAGCGTGCAAGAAGGAATGCCTAGTCTATACATTATTCTAAGAAGGCATGACCAGTTGTAGTGGCAACCCTGTCCCTATGAAAGACTTGCTTTTAAGTCTTGATAGGTCCCAATTCATGCTGATCGTGTGGTTCAAATGCATAGATATGCACAGTGTAAACACTGTCCACAGCCTAAACACATGGATAATGGGAGGAAATTGTATCTCTGGGCCTGGTCCAATGTCTGTGAGTCATTGATATGTTAGTCTGTCATTTTGGGGGCCTAAAATGCGTTGGTAACTCTTTAGAGTGCAGAGGTCACCTAATGCTATTTATGTATTGCACTTAGCCAATTTGAACAGCTCCAGTTACATGTTAGTTTCTGTCTTAGTTGGGCCCTTTGGAATTATCCACATTTTTAGCCTGGTTCTTTCCCTCTATTTTGTATGGGAGAGGGAGAGAGAGAAAGAGAGAGGGGGGAGTGGGAAGGGGGAGAGAGAGAGAGAGAGTGAGAGAGAGAGAGAGAGAGTGAGAGAAAGAGAGAGAGTGAGAGAGAGAGAGAGACAGAGGGAACAGAAGAGAGAGAGTGAGAACGAGAGAGAGAGAGAAAGACAGAGGGAGAAGGAGAGAGAGTGAGAACGAGAGAGAAAAAGACAGAAGGAGAAGGAGATAGAGAGAACAAGAGAGAAAGACAGAGGGAGAAGGAGAGAGAGTGAGTACGAGAGAGAAAAAGACAGAAGGAGAAGGAGAGAGAGAGAACGAGAGAGAAAAAGACAGAAGGAGAGAGAGAGAAAGCTCTCAGTTCCCCCTCCCTCTCCCACTCTCTCCCTCTTATCCTCTCTCTCTCTCTCTCTCTCTCTCTCTCAGTCTCCCCACTCCCTCCTTCCCCCTTAATAATTAATACATTAATTTAATTAATTAACTACAATAAAAACCATGGATGCATGGTGTATTAGATCATATTAAATACATAATAGGTTCCTATATGCTTTATATTAAATATGCTTTAATTCCCTCTTCTGCCATTGGATGAATGTGTGACAGCAGCCAGTCACAAAATAAGCCAATCAAAGATTACTTGGTTGAATTCTAAGAATGTTATTTGTTAGTAGTAGAATTTGAAAGTATTCATATATTTTTAACAAAGAGTATTTATTAATATCAGTTATTTTTACAAAGTAAACATTTAAAATCCTCAGCCCATCCTCCATTGAGGACCTTTTTAGGACAAGTTCTAAACCAGAGTTGCTCAACCATTTATTTTAGCGTCTACCCCATTCTTTTATACTAAGCACCTCCTAACGTTTAAATTTATTAGCAGCACCCCCATAATCTAAGTCCGTGAGTAAGTCAAGCTACAGCATCCTAACCGTGATAGATAAGTTTTCCGTTTGATTTAATACCTGTAATTGTACCTTAGTTATTGAATCCACCTGTGGTATTCCTTGGGGTTCACATACCATAGATTAAGACCATTAATTCTAAATCAACTCTAGAGACATTATTTGATCCATTGACATCTTCCCGTTGACACTGATCCCGCTGTTGCATGTTTCCACCTATGCATTTTGCAAGCCTCTTCATTTTTATTTGAACTTTCCTACTACTGTTTGTGGATTGCTGCTTTGCAATGGTTATGGTAAATGAAAAATATGTGAATAAAAAGAAAAGTTGACCGATGCAGTAGTAACAGATACTTGATATGCAATACAGTATGTCTCAGAACATGTCCTATTCCTTCTTAATTTTTTTAAAAAATGGAATGTTTAGGCCAAGCAAATGTTGCATTAAATGTGTGCATGTAGAGGCATTCGGAGTTTATAGCCGAAGCCTTTTATTGTATTAGGATCTTCCAGGTTTCATCATTCTACAACCTTCCTACTACCTCTAACACGGTGACCAGTTTGAAGCATCTGTCAATCAGTAGACACACATTTTACACTTGTGTAATATAATCACCTGACATCTAAAGGGTACATTCATACAGCGGTGTTGATATGCAATAATCAAACTTAATAAAAAAAGAAAAATATGATTATAGGATTTTCTACCAAAGTGAGCTCTGTTGAGTTTTTGACGTAGACCTGAAATGATCCGATCAAATCGACTAAATATATATTTATACTGGGATTATTGAGATTTATTGAAGTCATTACAGTGGTCAAAGCAAGAAACCTCCGATTGCAAAATGGGGTTTTTAGAGAATGCACATTTTATCATCCCATATTTTGCATCCGGGAATATTGCTGTCGATTCAGAAAGACATCAAACTGGTTTTCCATGTGAGGACAGTAAAGGCGAAGTCTGCTTTTAGCTCCCTAAATAGCCACTTAGGGCCAGATTTACTAAGCTGCAGGAAAGGAAAAGTGGAGATGCTGCCCATAGCAACCAATCAGATGCTAGCTCTCACTTTCCTATTACATACTGGAGAATGTCAGCTAGAATCCAGTTGGTTGCCATTGGCAACATCTCCACAGCAGCTTAGTAAATAAATCTGCCCCTTGGGATTTATTGTCATATGACTGTGTAATTATGCTTACCAGCAAAGGTAAAATTACTTTGGTGGGATGATGATTGGGATGATGATGATGATGATGATGATGATGAACATTGGAACTTAGTGCACTAATAATTATTACACTGCTACTAATAAGGGAAAGATGCTTTTTTTATATATAAAAACTAAAAATGTGATCATGAAAAAAAATATTTTCAAAGTGTATGTGCAGATAATGAAACTATTTTATATACAATGTACTATGAAAGTGTGGACAATGTGGTTACACACTTGGAACTATCTCTTATTGTTAGTAACTTAGGACTGTTTTAATTGTCAATTGCTAACCGCTCCCTGCTGTTCAAGACTTCTCCTAGTAACTTGGTGTCGTGTGAACAGCATCATGTTTGTTTAGCCTTAACCTGCTATATTTCTTGCTTACTAATGAAACCTTGCTTTCTAATGAAACCTAGCAGAGGATTTAAGGAGTGTTCAGCGGTTGCGTTACCTACGTTACATCAATGCTCGTCAAGATGAAGATGCAAACGTGTGTTTTATACCCGAGATGTTTTCAATGTTATTGACAAAGACAAGATATGTGCTTGCAAGTGACATTTGCCCATAATACTTCCATTTTTGCTAAAAGTGATGTATGAGTTAATCTAAGATGCGAGGAGGGCATGAAGTCTACCCTTACGAAAATGCTCGTTTCCAACAGGAGTACAGTTGCGCACGAATTCCATTTCTTCTTCATCTCGTTGTCCCCAGCATGAATTTATCTGTTTTTTATATCACTGTAAAAAAAAAAATAAGACATATTTGAACAATCTCAGAGAGGTTTCGTTTTAGAACTCATTTGGTCATCAAAACTTTATTAATTGTTTTAAAGACGAGGGGCCAGATTTACTAAGCTGTGGGAAAGTGGAGATGTTGCCCATAGCAACCAATGAGATTCTATCTCTCACTTTCCTATTACATGTTAGAAAATGTCAGCTAGAATCTGATTGGTTGCTATGGGCAACATCTCCACTTTACCTTTCCCACAGCTTAGTAAATCTGGCTAGAGTTGTTAAGAGACCCCACTATAATATGTATGCAATTACATCTCTGTTATATTAACCCTATTTATAATTATTGAGGTTCCAAACAGTATAATTACTCCCGTTGAGGGTTTACACAACCCATTTAAAGTTTGGAAATAACAAACAATTGTATATTAAATATTTTATGAGATTGGTTTAGAATATTTATATAATTTATTAGGTCTAATTCAAATTTTGATCCAAAATTTTCTTTGTAATCAGTAATTTTAAAATGTAAGTTCATTATTTCTATAGGTTAGCTTTTGAGGAACTACAAGGTTAAGCATGCCTTTCCAACTAGTTACTAAGAAGGCAAACTGTGACATGTATTTTCTCATGAGCTTGTCGGCTTTAATTATTTACCTCATAACTAAAAGACAAATAAAACATTCTGTAATTCCCAAATGTAAAAACACCATAGAATAATTATTTAAATATACAACTATGACACAATCATTCATATCATCATTCAGGTAGTAAAATTTAATTTCAGTGTTGTCAACACAAATATCCATGATGATAAATGTTTTCTCTCTAAGCTATAGCAGAAAAGAAATCAAAATGTATATGAAATTGTAAATGCTTGTCTCTTAGAATTGATCATTTTAATTTAGTAAACAAAACTGAAGGCCATGGCTCTATTCTTTTTAATAAAGAAGTTTGACCCAAAAAAAAAAAAAAATGGCATTCATGACAAGATGGCCAACAAAGCATGCTGGGAGTAGTTATGAAACCGTATATAGGAAATTGGCATGAGACAATAACAAAACAAAATCATAAACAGAAACAGTGTTTCTAGAAGAAATGTTTATTTTGAGTTTTGTTTTGCCTTATAATAATGGTGCTAAAGGATATTTCACATCTTAGATTCTTACCTCTCTCGGTTACACATTGCAGAACGAGGTGATGTAGGCTAGCCTTATTACCTCACAGGTGTGCTGAATTGTTAGCATTGAATAAGTGGCCCAAATGTGACAATAGTTTAGTTTTTTTGCATTTCCTTAATAAAGTTTATGTTTTGCCTTGGTTCGAAGGCTGGGAGACGGACTACTCCTGGGATTTTATACTTTTTTCTTTTCTGTTGCAATGTAAAATGTTTATTTTTGCAAGGCTTGTTCTTCCTCTTACTTGTATGTCATCTGAATACAAATATTGAAGTTTAGAAATGCAGGAAACATGTGCATGAATTTGACATGCAGGGAGTTAGAGCATGAAATAAACTTTTCTTTTTTTTAATTCAAACCTTTACTTAAAGTGTCCGTGTTATTTATTTGTCTGAGTGTTTCCTTATTGTTTAAGGTGTGTTTGACTTTAATTATTTTGCAATATTTGCAGTTGTCCCAAACAGCACCATATTTACAGACCTTTAAACAAATCAAACTAATTCAAATTGGGAAGAGTTTAATCCAAAATCTGAGCACTAACAATAGTACTGAAAATTAGGATCATTCTTGGCATAACTTTTTTGCAAAACATGTTCTTTTAATATTGTTTTTCAGCTTATTAACTTGGGATCACTATGTATCCCTATAAACCAGACTTAAAAGTCAAAATTCTCACATGTTCCCAAGGAATTGAGTCGGATTGTGGTAGCTTTTTCAGGTCAAAAAGCATTATAGTTCATTGGTATGAAATACTGTGTTCAGTTCTGGAGGCCATATCTCCAGAAGGACATAATTACATTAGAGACTGTGCAAAGAAGAGCAACTAAAATGGTGCATGGCCTGTGTCACACAACATACACAACATATAAAGAAAGACTAGAGGAAGTTATTATGTATAGCTTGGAGCAGAGAAGGGCCATATGATAGCAGCTTTCATATATATCAAGGGGTGTAACCAGGTACAGGCATTAAACAAAGGAAGAGGACATGTGTATAAACTGGAGGATGGTAGGTTCAAAGGAAATGTGTGAAAAATTGATTTTACTGAAAGGGTGGCTGATAAGTACAATAAAAAAATAAAATGGGTACTAAATATGCTTTACAAGCTGAGCCAGGGTTGCCGACTTTTGCCAGCTTCCCGGAGGGAAGCTAGCGATGCATGCAGGGGGCGGGGCTTAATGGTGTGATTTATGCAAATTGCGTCATTAAGTCACGCCCCTGACAAATACCCGTTTTTAGCTGCAAATTGTGTCATCAAGTCCCTTCCAGTCCCTAGCAACACTAGTATAGTAGTGTTGCTAGGCAGGGGGCAGGACTTGAGACCGTGGTTTCCATGAAACCACAGGCCTCAAGTGACTTTCGGGAGATTTGCAGGCTCTCCCGGGATACCAGTAGAACTGCCCGAATTTCAGGAGTCTCCCGGACATTCCGGGAGAGTCTGCAACCCTGAGCTAAGCATCAGATCTGATGTATTAAGTTTATTTTAGTAGTCTTTTATGGCTGACTTAAGTGCTGTATTAAATGGCATTAAAATATATTATTTTTTAATATTAATCCTTTGCTTTTTTATTTTGTATTTTCATGAGGGAATCTTTATAATAATAAGAACAATGGTCTGGATTCACAGTTACGTAGTTTTCGTCTTACGAACGTTGTTTTAAGAATTGAGCTACTAATCATGCATAGTAGCTTATTTACGCTATCTACGTACCATTTATGTGCGTAGATTGCGTAAGCGCGGTCTAAAGTCTAAAGACCGCGCTTACACAATCTACGTACAGAAATGGTACGTAGATAGTGTAAATACGCTACTACGCATGTGTAGTAGCTCAATTCATAAAACAACGTACGTAAGACAAAAACTACGTAACTGTGAATGCGGACCAATAAGAATAGAAAAATTGTCACGGATTGGCAGTGAATCTACAGCACTAGGACCACTAAAAGACTCTAAGGGCTAAGAAATGTGGAGATGCTGCCCATAGCAACCAATCAGATTCTAGCTCTCACTTTCCTATCTCATACTAGAGAATGTCAGTCAGAATCTGATTGGTTACTCTGAGTAACATCTCCACTTTTCCTTATACTATTATTTATCAGTCACACCCAGTGATGGTTTTGGCAAACATAGACATCTTTCTAATTTGCTGTTTAAATGATTGCTTATGTAATGTTTTATCATTTTTGGGATAAAAGTAAAGTAAATGATTTGCATTCACAACTTTTTCAAAATGCACCAGTGCAATAAGTCTTGATGTTTCATACATACTGGTCCAGGAGCGTTCTAAGACGTAAGGGGGCCCTTGTGCAGGATTTGTACATGGCCACCCCCCCTTACCTGAGACAGTACTGTCCCGATTCACGGACCTCAAAAGGGGCGGGTCTAACTGCAATGTAAGCCCCGCCCATTTTCGGACCGCGAATAGGGACGGTTCCACCGCAGGGGAAGGGAGGCTCATTTAGCATTTATTTCTTCCCTCCGAAAGATCTTAGAGAGAAGAAATAGATGCCCCTTCCCCTGCAAACCCTGGGTGCAGGATGAATGCCACAAGGCCCCCTGTTCTGAGGGGTCCGTGTGCACTGCACACCCTGCACCAATTATAGATACGCCTATGTACTGATCTTCTAACTCAAGAAAACAATCATACTGGATGATAAAGAGTTCAATTTAGTTTCTGTCAATGAATGAGCAAAAGGTCAACGATGGAATTACAAAGCAGCACCAAGAAACTGCTGACTGAAATGGTGCACTGCCAGAGCAATGGAACAGTTGGCAGGATGTTTAACAAGAAAGCAGGGAAAATTATCACCACTCAGATACCCTTACAATTAGCGCTATAGTACGGAGGGGGCTTCTGCCTAAATACCCCAAAACAAACTGTGAACATGGAAAAGATTCAGTACCAAGCAAGTGAGTCGGTACAAAAAAAAAAAAGAAAAGTCTAATTCCATTCTGAAAGTTGTTAAAAAAATAAACAGTTCTATTCATTTATCTGTCCCGATTGGGGCAAAGCACAAAAAATGGAACAGTTGGAAGATACAAAACAGTCCTGATTTTATTGTAGCAGAACAGGTCTGTGTTAGGAAAGTTAGAGACACAATATCAAGGTTGCCGACACTTCTGGAATATCCATGAGACTCTCGAAATTCGTCAGTTCTCCTGGTATCCTGGGAGAGTCGGCAAATCTCCCGCATGAGAGGCCCCCCTGCCTCTCATAATAGTGTTGATAGGGATGGGCGGGAATTGATGAAGCAATATTGATCATCAAGCCCCGCCCAACCCTGGAACACTATAAAATAAGGTAGCACATGAAAGGGTGGGGCTTAGTGTCACCATTTAAATAAATTGCATAATTCAGCCCCACCCCCATGAGAGCCTCTAGCTCCTCCCTCTCCGGGATGGAAGGTTTCAAAAGTCGGCAACCCTGCTCAACATAGTTTCAGAGGAGAATGGAGAATGGAGATACTGGAATAGAATTATACACAAAGGAATGGCAGAATGAGGTAACTGCAGATGAATTGTTTCTAAACACAACCTAAAATCAGATGGAAGTAAAATACATGCTTTAGTTTACAGAGTTACCCAGGTACAAGGTAGACATGAGCTAACACCATGTTCATAAACAACAGCTAAAGTTAGAACAGAAATAAATCAATGAACAACAGGAAAATAATGGAAGCTGCAAAGTTAGTCCAGAGAGCAGTACACAATGTTCTGCACAAACTGGAATAACTGGCAGGTATAAAAGGAACAGTCCCAGGTGCACTTGTTAGCTGCAGGACGAGTCAAATGAACTGCCTTAGCTCTGCAAAGCAGAAGGAGGCTAAGAAGGTTATCGGAGATGCAAAGGCCCAAGATGAGGAAAAAATGGCTCATGCAGTCCGAAATGGGGTCAAAAGATTTTTTAGGTGTGTAAATGCGGTTACAGTTCCCGCTTCGGTGGGCTGCCTTAAGAAATAGAGGCAGCCAAAAGTTCCTTTTCGGCTGTCTCTATTTCGAATAGGCAGCCATTTTAGATTTTTTTAATGGGAGGCTAGGGAGAAGGGAGGGTTAGGGTCAGGCTGTGGGGAAGGGAGGGTTAGGGTCAGGCTGCAGGGAAGGGAGGGTTGGGTCAGGCTGCGGGGAAGGGAGGGTTAGGGTCAGGCTGCGGGAAAGGGAGGGTTAGGGTAATGGAAGGGGAGGGTTAGGGTCAGAATTAGGGCTAGGGTTGGGGTTAGTTTTTAGTCTTACCTATCAGAGCACCGTGTTCAGTGCTCCGGGGATCGATTGCTATGAATCATCTAATTAGGGCCATTCTTAGCAGGGACCCACACCCATGTAAATGATAGGTAAAAAAATGAAAGAAGGTATAATAAGACTAAAAATGGAGAGTAGGAGTCTTGGGCTAAGGAAGATCATCCTAACAATTTTTTTTTTCAATGTTCACAAAAGAAAGATAGAGACAGGGACCACAGTTAAATTGCAAGAATGTCGAGACAACGGAAGTAATTACAAGTCTTTTCACTGAGGAGCTGATCTTAAAAGAACTTTAAAGAGTTAAAATGGACAAATCAATGGGGTCAGATGGGATACAGCACATCCTAAGACTCTTAAGGAGCTTACACTGGTACTGGTAAAAACATTAACTGAATATTAGTAGCAGGAGTGATTCCAAAAGACTGGAAAATAAATGAAGTCCTTCTGCATAACAGGGATGTAAGATAACGCCACTTTGCAGACTGTTATGTAAACTGGAACATTTGGAATTGGATACAGATATGGTTGCCTGGATACAAGCTTGCTTGCAGGATAGAAAATAGAGGTTTATAGTAAATGGAATCCCTTCTAGGGACGGTAAGGTAACCAATAGAGTTCTCCAGGGATCTGCACTTGGACCAGTGCTATTTAATATCTTTCTTGGTGATATTACTCATGATATTGAGGGGAAGGTATGCCTTTTACAGATGATACACAGATATGTAATAGAGTATACCAGGAGGGGTAAACAATATGGCTGATGATCAATAGAGACTGGCAGAATGGTCAAGAGTATGGCAATAGTGTGGCCTCACCCAGAATACGGTATTTAGTTCTGGAGGCCATATCTCCAGAAGGACATAAATACATTATAGCAAAGAAGGGCCAGGGGGATATTATATCAAATATATCAATGGGTGACATTTTTCAAAGGAGGACATGCACATAAACTGGAGAGTGGAGGGTGGTAAATTACTTTATTGAGGGGGTTGTTGATAAGCTACAGCCATTCATCTGAGGTAGTAGCTAATGCAGTAGAATAATTTAAACATGCTTGGGATATATATATATATATATATATATATATATATTTGAGGGTCAAATAGGGTCAGTATAGATTAATAAACGACTAGACAGACTGGATTAGCCATGTGGCTCTTATCTGCCGTCACTTTGTGTTCCTATGTTTCTCCTACTGAATTTACAGTTCTGTTTGATATATATAAGGATATGCTAAGTCTTAAACTAAATTGAGGTTCAAACAGGATCTAGGGTCAGTATGGTTTAAAAAATAATAAACTGGGAAGATTGAATAAGCCAATTGGGTCACATTTATTGCCACTTTCTATGTTTCTATGGATAGCAGCAATACAAGCTACAGCACTTCTGGTGGTGGAAAGGTGTACTGCACCAATAATCCAGAGTCATTAAACTTTTCTTAGTTAATGTCCCTTAACTTATTTGCTGCTTCCTGGTCACATGGGGGAGATCCAGAACAACGTCCGTGAGAGAATTTACGCTTGCCGCTAGCGTAAATTCACTCATTAGTACTTACTGCGCATGCGCGGGGCAGTTGTTATGCCACGTAACTCATAGCGTAAGGGCCTTTCACGTATCAGTAGCATATCTCCTTACATTGGGGCCTTACGCTTCAAAGGCGGGGTGAGGCACTTAAATCGTACAGTGTGGGCATGTTTAGTGGCGTAACTACATGAGGGCTCTACGTACATGAGCGGTTACACTGACAAAAGTTAAGGTAGGGTGTGGAAAGCGTAAAACGACCAAAGTACATACATGCAAGGGGAGTGCCTAGGGGAGTGCTTAGAAGGTACGCTTGCATAAATACGCTACGCTAGGAAACGTATTAGAAGCGTAGCTCTGGATCTACCCCATGATGAGCTTGTCCTGGTTTTCTAGATATAATTAATCTAGTTGTGTTATTTACTAAGAATAAAGAATAATAATTGGCAACAACAGAAGAACATATAAACTGCATTCTTAAATATAGTTTGGGGTGCCCAATTAGACTCTAGCAGCTTAACCTGGGGTGACCATTCCCTAAACAAAAATGCTAAATATATAGAAAATTGAAGCGCTAGTATATTAAACACATTTATTTGATCAAATGTAATCAATAACACAGAATATATACAATCAATCTATAATAAAAGAAATAGTAATAAATAAAATGGTTAAGACAGCTGACAACTGATGTATTGTAAACAATGCTGGCTATATAGACTGCAACCCCAATCGATTAAATGATACCTGAACATGTCCAACAAATGACTGATCTCCTCAGATTGTATAGGGAGAGTATATGGTACGCCAGCGCGGGCAGAAGGCACCTAATTGTAATATTGTAATTATATGGATGATCATCAAGTTTTTCCCTGGAAACTTTAGGGGCTAGATTTACTAAGCTGTAGGGATGTTGCCTATAGCAACCAATCAAATTCTATCTCTCACTTTATTTTTTACATACTGAGAATGTCAGCTAAAATCTGATTGGTTGCCATGGGCAACATCTACACTTTTCCAAACCGTCAGCTTAGTAAATCTGGCCCTAGCTGTGGTAGGCAGAAGAATTAATGTTCCAAAGGTCAAAGAATAGCCATAGTGCCTTCATGAACACAGTATGTACTTATAATGAGTCTTAGATGAGCAGATGTGCATATAATGATCAATCACCGACCAGCAGACAAGAGCCAGACAGCTAGTAGGTTTATGGATGTTGCTTACCCTGGCAAACCGGTATTTAGCTATACTTGAATGACTTAGCACATGTTGGGTAATAGAGATGTTATAATAATGAAGACCAGGCTCCTGTGAATGTTGTTGGAGTTCTGGTTCAAACAAACCGGTAAGTTCCAAATATCGGCACTGTGCTGTGAAGTTTCCTTTCATCACCGTGACGGTGTGATAAAGACCAAGGAGTCCAGCTCTCAAGGTTGTAAAAATCAGATTGAAAGCCCATGGGTGCTTTGTTATGCATCAATTTAGAAGAGTTACAACTCCATTGCAAACTTGTCAGCTGTGTCAAATCAACTAACGCGTTTTGGCGCTAGGGTTGCATCAGAGAGGGTGTGCGCACAGAGGTCTGTAAGTTCACACGGAAGAGGGAAGTGAATTCCCTTGTCACTGCCCTCTTAAGTGTGGACTAATGTGCCCAGAACTCTACCTTAAGTTCTTTGAACGGATCTGCCTACTGCCGCCACTTTACTCTCATCTGCATGCCTAGCCCTGTCCCCCTGCAGGGGTCAGGCCTGTAGTGTCTACCCAACTTAAGTCATTGTATTTTGTATGGCGCTACGGACACCTTGTAGCGCCTTACAAACAAATGATAATAATAATAATGATAATAATAATAATAATAACAACTCATCAAAAGCAAATTTTACTGTTTCTCAAAATCTAAGACTTATTTTATTATGCTGGATTGGTGTCTGAATCCCTTACCAAATGTGACCATCACCAAACTCATCCTTAGCATTTTACCAGAACAGTACAGAAAATGACCATCTATTGTGTTGCTATGAGCAACGTCCCATTCCACACAGTTATTTGTAAAAACCATTTTCAGAAACGTCAAGCGATGCTAACTAAAAGCTCTCGTTGTTACTTCAATTATTTTATCCTAATGAAATCTGCCACCATTGACTTGCGGTCAGGACAAAACCTCAGGACAACACTGGATGATAAATTAACCGTTTTGCCAAGCTTGACAGCAGTGCCCACAATGAACCCTGCCCCGTATATTGTTCGTGAGGCCTACCCTCTGGGACTATAAACTTTCATAGGCAACAACTAAGATTTAACACATTGTACTTGTCTCTTCTGCAAACCGTAAATTACAATGGTGCCAGCTGTGCTCAGTGTTATTGTATTGAAAATACCAATAAAGATTTTTGAATAGAAAAAAATACAATTTATTCATTCATTGTGCGTTAATGTACAATATATAATTTTTATAATAAGAATGGTTAATACAACATGGCATTTCCAATCAATGTGTGTCCACAATGTGAACAAAAAATATCCTAAAAAATGTCTTTAACTCAGGGTTGCTGACTCTCCCGGAATATGCGGAAGACTCCCAAAATTGGACAGTAAGTCTCGGGTATCCCGGGAAAGCAGGCAATTCTCCCAAAAGTCTCTCTCATTACTGCAATCCCTAGTGTTACTTGATGACATGATTCTCATCATCAAGCCTCGCCCACCCCAGGAACACTAGGGATTGCAGTAGTGCTGGATAGGGGGCGGGGCTTAATTATGCAATTTGCATAAATCAGTCGGCAACCCTGCTTTAACTAAATATATGCGGGGCCTACCACTGTTTTCAGTCTATGTTTCTCATTTTATGCCCATTCTCCCAGTGGCGCACCCAGGGGGGGTTTCTGGGTAACCAAATTGAAAATGTGCGAAAAAAAAAAATCCAAAAAAGTTAAATTCCGGGGGAAAAAGGCATGGCTTAGCGGGTACCGTGAAACGGGCGTGGCTTAGCGGCCATATGAGGCAGACTGACATGGAGGATGATGGTCCTGGCCTGTACTGCAATAGGAAAGCAAGTTGGGATGGTAAATGGGTCACACACAACCAATTCAACAGTGTTTATTCACTGACACAAGCTCTGGTCCATTGTGTAACTTGCTCTAGTAATGCATTGTATACTGCTATTGGATTACATCTGTTCCTTCAATATAAAGCTCCTTATTTAATGTGTGAAAGAAGTAACTTATAAATTACCTAAAAATACCAAAAACAGGACTTATCACATCTTACTTCAAATCCACATTATAAATGTCCTGCTTTCACAGAGAAC
Organism: Limnodynastes dumerilii; assembly: GCA_011038615.1. Lineage (NCBI taxonomy): Eukaryota > Metazoa > Chordata > Amphibia > Anura > Limnodynastidae > Limnodynastes > Limnodynastes dumerilii. The sequence continues at coordinate 184,039 of WWET01000606.1, forward strand.
GTTAATGTACGTCTTACATGTCTTGGCAGTCAGATAGCACGACCATATTATAAGCATTCTCATTAT
>WWET01000606.1:210580-233198 GCA_011038615.1 Limnodynastes dumerilii
AGTCCCATTACCGGACTATACAATGTCCGGGAATAATACTATTTCTAGAGTTACATTACATTTCCGCCTCTGAAATGTAATGTAATTATAGAAATAGTATTGTTCCTGGACAGTGTATTGTCACAGACACATACACAGTGCCCGGACCGCTGCGTCCAGGCTATGTGTATGTGTTGCCATGGAAACACATACACTGTGCCTGGACTGCTGCGTCCAGGCACTGTGTATGTATTTCCATAGCAACACATACACAGTAGCCGGGTGCAGCGGTCCGGGCACTGTGTATGTGACAATACAGTGTCTGGGAATAATATTATTCCCGGACATTGTATTGTCTCCGGGAGAAAAGGGTCCTCTCCCGGGAGTCCGGGAGATCCCCCAGGATTCCGGGAGTCTCCCGGACGTTACGGGAGAGTCGGCAACCATGAGTATACCAGCAGTAGCCCAAATATACAGGGGTACAGATATGGAGCACAGTCACAACCCTGATAAGTTGATAAAGGCTGAAGCTCAACACACAGAAAGGTATACAATGGTGCAGGAGGGTTGCTGCAGGAATAAGCAGCGCCTGGTGCACAACAAGTCCCAGAGTGGAACAGGGGAAAGGTGCTGACAGGATGGATAACAGCACTTAGCAGGCAGAGACAGATGGAACTGATACCACAATAATAACACTGCAAGATGGAATATACAGTGGAGCTTACGCTCAGAAATACACACTGGAGATGACACACGCTCAGTGGAACATACACGCACAGCGTAACACACCGGAGGACACAATACACAGTGGTAAAGACAAGCTAGCGGAACACACTCACAAGCGAGATGGACAACGCTGAGTGGAAATGGTAACAGAAGGAGAACAACAGGCGGACTCCACACACTGCGAGGTGGCAAACGCAGGTGAACGCCAAACAAGGAGCAGATGGAACACTCACCCGACAGGACGGATACTGTGAGATGGTAAACACAAGCATACACCACACAAAGGCGGTATGGAGACCAGAACCTGGCCGGGGTCGAGGCCGCCAACGGGAGTAGCGGCGGTGTGTAAACTACACCTGCCGCGCACCTCACACAACACAGGGGGTCAACAAACAACAAACAGAGAGAATCAGGAAAGCAAGGGGGTAACACCAGGAATACAGGGTAACAGGAACATGCAAAAGCAATCAGCAAAACACAATGTTAGCAGGCACGATCAGGAAACCCAGACGCTATAACCGACACCTGATTCTCCCAGCAAAGGCTGTTTAAGGAGCACTCCCCCAATCAGCTGTGCAAGACAGACACACCTCCAGAGACAATTAACCTGCAGCTGAGGGAAAGTAGGCACATAGAATCCAGCCTGATTACACCCTGCTAGTATGACTCCTACAGCGTGTAACAAGGTGTGTCCAGGTAGTCTAAGATTGCTGCTGATCTCCATTTTTTTAATATGTTTTTATGTGTTTGTTTAATTAATACTGTGTAGAACCAGACACTCAAGGACAAGATATGCCTTCGTAGCATCAGAGGTTACGTGATACGAACATTATGCAATACTAGCCTATACTGTACACATGTAGACAATATGAATGAGTTAAATAAAGAAGTACCAATTACCTTGCTTAAAACATAATATAACCTAATAAGCTATGGGGTTCTCGCTTTGTTGCTGTTGGGGTATAAAGGTCTGAGCACAAGGTCAACTCTCCAGCTTCATCTACGGGACCAACTGCAGAAGGGCCCACTGTGACCTGTCCAAATTGACAACTATCAAGATAGGAGCACCTGGAACCTAGCTGAACATTATCAATAAGTACTACCAGCTGAAGCTAATTATTATTCATGCATTTTGTTTAATTCTTTATTAAATATTATAATTGATTAAGAATCGCCTTGTGCTGTCTTCTTTAACACCTGGTATTTAAGGATCCCTCATTTGTTTTACTTCCAAGCAGCAAATCATCAAAGCATTGATTAGAAGGTATAAGAAACCTGTATTCGTTGCCTTCAGAAGGGGATGCTGTATGGACTGGCTCAATACAACCTATATTTTCTTTTTCTTAAAATGTTAGGGTGGTGGCCTGAGGTTGTGATTGGACAACTAAACCCTTCTGGCATATGAATGCCCTTTGTTGTTTTTATGGTTTTCAAGCAAGACAAGGTTCCCCAATGAGGTTTTTGAGAAAAAAAAAGTAGACAACAAGTTGTAGGAAAGATTTTATAGTGTTTTTATTTTTTACATCATAGTTTAGTGCAGGTGCACTTATAGCCCCCAGTGTGTCTTAGTAATTAGGATCAAACACTTAAGAATGCTTTAGGTTCTTAATTTTACGCACCCAAGTTGTATGCCAACTCCCCTGACATACCCTTGGTTTTTATCTTCTTATTTGACTTCGTAGTTGTGCGCGTATGTCGGCCATTTAGTAACGTTGTTGCGTAACCGCGACAAGAATTCCCTATTTAATATTTAAATATAACCCTAACCATTCCCTTCCCTAACCTTAACAATTTCCTGATCCTAATCATTTCCTTCCCACAATATAACCCTAACCCTAATCACCCCCACAACTTCTGACGGTGGCCCAGCCTCCCCTAACCCTAACAATCGCCTTTCCGCAACCTAACCTTAATCCTCCCCTAACCCTTTCCGTGATTAAAATGTTCTTTATTAAAATGTTTAGACATTGATACAGCCACAATCAAGATGTATTAGTTAAAAAATGCAGCCGAGGCTACATCCCGGATTAAATCATGGTTTACACATATAAACTAATTGGCTAAGTGGATAGGCCAAATATGACTTCAAACTGTCTGTATGAAAAGGGGGCAGAAACCTATCAGCTAATCAAGTGTTAAAACTGCAGTAATAGGTTTCCCCGTTCCACATCCTCATCACAGCCTGCATTTGCTGCGGATGATGCAGTTTACCAGCACTCAGGAACATGAAGCATAGAGAGGTAACATAAATAGCGAGACAAGAATGAAGAGCAAACACATCTCTGACTTTATTACAGGTGGGGGCTGGCAGAGCATTGACGGAAACAAATCATTAGCTGTGTGTTAAATATCAGTGTTCTCGGGTGCATAGCTCAAGTCCAATTACCCTGGTAAGAATCCAGCAAGTATTGCACAGTCTGTATAAATTACGAACATCATGAATATTTAATGCATTCAGGTCAGGTCAAGACTCACTTGTCTGCAGGAAGCTACATCTATTATGGGGGTCTGTTTTTTTCCTATTTGAAGCATTAAACTCCTTTATACATCAATGAGTGAATCCATTACGTTAAATACAGTACCTGTATTTTCAGTAAGCAGAGTAATGTTCCCTTGCACAGGTCTGAAACAGGGCTTAAACAAGGGTCGTGGGGGATTGGATGCTTTTTAAGGCTCTTTGGGGTGTAATATAAATTGATAGGAAAATACATGAGGCTATATGAGGTCTGATGAATAATAAAAGAACACAAGAATATGGACATGGGAGGTGACAAAGGAGTCATGTGATCATAACCTCCAATAACATTGCATTGTGTATTTCTTTAAGGTTACTGTATTAGATCACTACAGTAAACCAGAGGATTCCAAAGTGTGCGCCACAGGAGGCTGCTCAGAGCATGGGAGCCAGGGCCTCAGCAGAGGTGAACAGCTGGGATCAGGGCCGCCATCAGAAGTTGTGGGAAGCAGGACACCAGAGTCGTAACTAGAAATTTTAGTGCCAGGGGCAAAAAAGAAAAATGGTGCCCCTGACCCTGAATTCCAAGCCAATTTAATCAGAAATATGAACTTACTGGTGCCCCCTTAACCTAACCCTAACCTGCAGCCAAAACCTAACCATAACCCTCAGCCAAAATCTATCCCCTACCATAATACCATAACTGGCAGCCTAACCCATAACCCTAACCAGAAGCAAAACTCAAACCCCAACCCTAACTGGCAGCCTCACCCATAACCCTAACTGGAAGCCAAAACCTAAACCTAACCCTAAGAAACTTTCTATTCCTGTCTGTACTGAAACTGCCGCTACTAAGCTGTTGGCGGTTTCACTGTCGACCCAGCAATTGCCGAACTAGCAACTACATCCTCTACATGGCAGAAGAGCCGTACCCTCACATCTGGATCAGCCTCACAGAACCGTATTCACAATTATGAGTGAGTTAGGTGGGAACAGAATGGCACCTAACTCACTTGTCCTGCCCATAACACGCTCCCCATTTTTATGTACCTTATGGCACTTACAAGTGTTGGAGAGGAGAGCGCTCAGTAACCTGTCTCCTTCTCTATACTTACGACTGCTCCCCTGCTCTAGTGTCTGCTCTAGTGTAGGCTTGTGCGGTAGGAGGTGTCAGATGACATCACCTTCCTGTTTGTCTGTTACACTGCCCAGGCGGGTCCTGTTCCCTCTGTCTTGTTGGGGTCAGTCACTGAACTGCACAGAGGTGCAGCTCACAGCCTCCTCACACAGTTAACCCTTTGCATACAGCCTGAACCTGCAAATCAGACAAGCTGCTGCCTATTCATATCCCTGCTGTACTGTGAGTTCCTTACTGTTGCAGAACCACCATCTTCTGCTAAATGCTTTAACCCTTTGTGTACCAACACTGCATACCATGTTATTACTTGCTGTCTCTACTAATAAACCTAATCTGGTTAAGTGCATATGTGTGGACTACAATCCATATCCAGCATCTGCTGTCAGCTATCTTGCACCACAAGACTCTGCCAATAGGTTATGGGCCCAGAGCCGCAAGTTGGAAAAGCGTGCCAAACAGAGTAACGCTAGTAGAGGTACACAGAGAAATAAAAGGAAGCTGATTCATCAGAAAAGTCCTTTATTTAATACAAGGGGAGAATGCACAGTAGAGGGGCTAGTATGAGCTTTGCAAAACTAAAAGGCTCAGAAAATTATACAACATGGAAATTCGCCATGGAAATACAGCTAAAGCGGGAAAAGTTGTGGAAGGTCACAATTGAGCCAGGAGAAAGTCCAATGGTGGTAGCTTTGGAGTCCAATGATACCAAGCTAACGACAGAGATTGTGAGAGCCAAGCTACTACAGTTCCAAGAACGTACCCCCGTCGAGACAAATGCTGAGAGTTCTGCCCTACTAACAAAAGGTACAAAGTTCAAAAAGCCCAAGTTCAAGTGCTTTGTATGTCACAAAATGGGGCACAAGGCTTTTGAATGCAGAATGAGAAATTCCAGTGGTGCACAGAAGAAGTGTGACAAGCCAAACGAGTCAGCATTGAATGTGGCAGACAGTCATAAGAAGGATTGCTGGTACATGGACTCGGGGACCACTAGGCACTTCAGCTGCAACCAAAAGTGGTTTACTTCATTTAAAGCATGTGAGTCCATTACAGTCAAAGGGATTTGAGATAAAGTCCTAATTGCTACAAAAGTTGGGACAATCACAGTGCATCTAAGAATTAGAGGTGAGACTGTCATTACAGACATCCAAGACATCTTGTTTGTGACAGATTTGGGAACCAACCTTTTTGGCATAAGTGTCCTAGAAGAAAAAGTCCAATTTGCAAACGGCAAGTGTATAGTGCAAAACAAAAGAGGGACTGTAATTGCAACAGCTACCCAGTGCAACCAACTGTATGTCCTAGACACTGAAGAGTGTTGTGCAATGGTAGCTTCTGATTCAAACCAGTCCACGGAGCTGTGGCATAAGCGACTGGGTCATCTGGGATATGACAACGTTCAGAAACTCCTTGATGAGATGATGACAGGAATCACTGTGAGCAATCATGAGAGACCGGAATGTGACAGCTGTGTAAAGCGTAAGCAAACACGTTGCCCCTTTCCAAAGTCAACGACTAGAGCTGAAGCACCCCTAGCTCTAGTACATACAGACGTGTGTGGTCCTATGGAGGTGGAGTCGATTAATGGATACCAATTCTTTATGACTCTCATTGATAATGCCACAAGGATGACACATGTATACTTTATTAAAGCCAAAAGTGAAGTTGTCAGTAAAATTGCAGAATACAAGAGATCTGACAATGGTGGAGAGTATGACAACAGGACTTTAGCTGAGTTCCTTAAAAAATATGACATAAAGCAGCCATCTTAGATAAAGTTTGGTATGTTTACAGTATGGAATACATGACATGCTTCATACGAGATTCGTCTAAAGCGTTTGGAAAAATCTGGGCGCCGTGGACTTCTAATTCGTAGATCAGCTGAATATAGCTATGCTGTCTTGCCGCAGCTGTAGCCAGGAGTCCCTTTAATTTTTGTCTCCCGGCTGTAAGTAAATGAGGCTCGTTTAGAGCTAAACGGGCTCCTTTAAAAAACGGACTTCAAAAGAATCAGGCACTGTACAATCTAAAGTAAAAACCTCATAGGTCTGTAAACTTGTTGGCGTGCCGCCTAGACGCGTTTCTCCGTGTCAACCCACGGTTTCTTCCTACTGAATTGGATTTTTTTGTACTTTTAGTTATTTTTACCTTTTCACCTTTTGGTATAATTAAGAATTCCTACTACTATATCCCTGCAGGGTATACCTTTAGATTGAATAGGTCTATTGCAACATACATATGTTGACTTGTTGTGCATTTTTATGATTTTAATAGTATTGTTATCATATATTTAAATAAATTTGGTTTAATATATACATTTTGGTGTTTTGCTTTTTGCCCTCCTTGCCTTCAAATATTCTTTTTGGATTTGTATATGTGTATAGGGCTGGCAATCCCTATTTTTGAAAGGCTAAGGTTGTGCACAAAGCATTTGTGGTTGCTATAGGTTACCACTCCTCACGCAGGTTCTTTTTCTCACTATTTTGTTCTTTTTAGTCATAAGAAAGATTGCTGGTACATGGACTCAGGGGCCACTAGGCATTTCAGCTGCAACCAAGAGTGGTTTACTTCACTGAAAGCATGTGAGCCCATTACAGTCAAAGGGATTGGAGAAAAAGGGCCTTATCCTGACCTACACTGGCTGGCGTCAAGACGCCAGCCAGCAGCGTAAGATCGGATTTAAAGCCGATCTGCGCATGTGCCGGGCAGATGTTGCCCGGTGTTACTACGAAAAAGCCTGATATATGATCGGGGACTGTACTATTACCGTAGTAACGGCTGAGGGGGCGTCCCTCGCCGTTACTATGCTCAAGTTAGTGTAGGTAGACTGAGGGATGTAGTTTAATGAGGGAGGGAGGGGTTTGCTATTATACGCTCCTGTGCGAGCGTATTTTCCCTTGCTTAGGCCAGCTGAGCAATCCTGAGAGATAGGCATGTGACAGCTGCGTAAAGGGTAAGCAAACACGTTGCCCCTTTCCAAAGTCAGTAAGTAGAGCTGAAGTACCCCTAGCTCTAATACATACAGACGTGTGTGGTCTAAGTAAAGCTGAAGTACCCCTAGCTCTAATACATACAGACGTGTGTGGTCCTATGGAGCTGGAGTCGATTAGTGGCTACCGATACTTTATGACTCTCATTGATGATGCCACAAGGATGACACATGTATACTTTATTAAAGCTAAAAGTAAAGTTGTCAGTTAAATTGCAGAATATAAGAGCCTGGTGGAGATTCAAACATGTCTGAAATTAAAAGTCTTGAGATCTGACAATGGTGGAGAGTATGACAACAGGACTTTAGCTGAGTTCCTTAAAAAATATGGCATAAAGCATCAACTAACAATCGCTTACAGTCCAGAGCAAAATGGTGTGAGTGAGTGAGCAAACCGTACAATTGTTGAGAGAGCACGGACTATGTTAAGTGACGCAGGCCTGGAAAAAAGGTTTTCGGCAGAAGCAGTATCTACTGCAGTATACCAAAAGAGAAAAGACGTAAACTGGATCCCAAGTCAGTGGAATGTACCATGCTTGGATATTGTAAAGAAAGCAAAGGCTACAGGCTTTGGGACATTACAAATAAGCATCTCATAAAATCTAGAGATGTGGTGTTTCATGAAACAACGCCATCCAGTAGAACAGTGAAACAAAAACCACAGCAAAAATTTGTAACTCTGGATGTACAAACAGCAGAACTTTCATGAGGAGCAACATTAGAGTTCCCCCCAAGAGATACAGGGCCGTATGCAGAGCTCCGGCCGCATTGCATATGCGGCTGGAGTTTTCCGAAATGCTCTACTGCGCATGAGCAGTAATTCTGTAACGTAATCTACGTTACTTGTTGCAATGTACATTGCGTATACGTGGTCTTTAAGACCGCGTATACGCAATCTGCGTTGCAACAAGTAACTTGTTGAGGAATTTGCAAACATAGCTTTTTGTGAACCCCAAAATATACAAGAAGCAAAGTCAAACAACGACTGGAAAGAGAACTAGTTGAGGAGATTTATATGGAGCCTCCTGAGCATTATGATGAGAATATGTTCCAAGAGGGAAAAGTCTACCTCTTAAAGAAATCCCTATACAGCCTTAAACAAAGTGGTCATTGTTGGTACATAAAGCTGGATGCTATGCTGCTAGAGATGAAATTTGTGAGGTCAGAGACTGATCATTGCTTATATCATAAAACTATAGAAGAGAAAATGTTCATCATAGTGGTATATGTAGATGATCTGTTGCTAGCAGGCCAAGAGAAGAACATTGCCAGTGTAAAACTTCAGCTGAAACAGAGATTGAAGCTGAAGGATCTAGGCCCTGCTAATCAGCTATTAGGAATGAGGATTGTACAAAATCTGAAAGATGGGACTGTTACAATTGATCAACAAACATACATTGAGACAATACTCAGAAAGTATGGAATGTCTGATGCTAAACCAGTGAGTACTCCTGTTGATAAAAGCATAAAAATGGTAAAAACCATGGGCCAGATCCAGAACAACGCTTGTGAGCGAAATTACGCGTGGCGTAGACGTAACATCACCTTTTGGTAAGTACTGCGCATGCACGCCATAGAAAATACGCTCAGTAACGTAGCGTAATTGTGAACGTATGGGCCATTCACGTATGTGTCACGTAAATACTTACGTGTGGGCGTGCCAATTTTACATGAGTCCAAAATACGTCTGAAATACGTTAAGTAGGCGGGGGTTTGTATTTAAATCTGAAATCCGTAGGCGGGGGTTTGTATTTAAAGTGTACAGTACGGGCGTGCTTAGCTACGTAAATACGTGTTACCCATACGTACGTGTGCGGATCACTGCGGTTACATTGCCAAAAGTTAAGGTAGGGTTTGAAAAGTGTATCTTGACAAAATACGTACATTCAAGGGGAGTGTATAGAAGGTACGCACGCGTAAATACGCTACGTGAGTAAACGTACGGCAAACGTAGTTTTGGATCTACCCCCATGTCACCAACAAGCAAGGAGGAGATCGAGGAAATGGTAGAGATCCCTTTTCAAAGTGCTGTGGGGAGCTTAATGTATACAAGTGTTGGGACTCGCCCTGACATAACACATGCAATGAGCCGGGTGAGCCAACTTGCAATCAACCCTGGGAGACAACACTGGATTGCAGTGAAAAGAATCCTAAGATACCTGACAGGTACAAGTTCATTAAAGTTGGAATTTACAAAATCTAAAGGTTCAACTTTGAAAGTTTTCCATGATGCTGATTGGGGGTCAGATGAGGATGACCGTCGGTCCTACACAGGATACTTGTTCATTTTAGCAGGCGCAGACATCAGCTGGGCCAGCAGGAAGCAACCCACTGTTGCCCTATCCACCAGTGAGGCGGAGTACATGGCACTCACAGAAACTGCAAAAGAGACTCTATGGATCAAAGAGACTCTATGGATCAAAGAGACTCTATGCGAGTTAAAGTTTTTCAAACAAAGTGATACCATCAACATTGCATGTGATAATAAAGGTGCAATTGACTTATCTATTACTACCAAGCACAATGGTCGGTCCAAACACATTGCCATTCGACGCCACTTTATCCGGGAATTAGTGGAGGAAAAGTCTGTCAAAGTGGATTATATTGCAAGCACTGACAATGCTGCTGATATGTTAACTAAGGGATTGGCATCACACCTGCTGAATATGTTCCTGACAAAGTGTGGACTGGAATATATCTAATTAATGTTGATTTGTTTTACTGTTTACTTGTTTTATTTTATAACCCATGTTTTCGGTTGCAGGAAAACTTTATTGAAAAAATGTGTTTTGATAAAGTCTAATGTTTTATACATGTGACCGGAGATAGCCCTGAGCGAGGGGGGGTGTTGGAGAGGAGAGCGCTCAGTAACCTGTCTCCTTCTCTATACTTACGACTGCTCCCCTGCTCTAGTGTCTGCTCTAGTGTAGGCTTGTGCGGTAGGAGGTGTCAGATGACATCACCTTCCTGTTTGTCTGTTACACTGCCCAGGCGGGACCTGTTCCCTCTGTCTTGTTGGGGTCAGTCACTGAACTGCACAGAGGTGCAGCTCACAGCCTCCTCACACAGTTAACCCTTTGCATACAGCCTGAACCTGCAAATCAGACAAGCTGCTGCCTATTCATATCCCTGCTGTACTGTGAGTTCCTTACTGTTGCAGAACCACCATCTTCTGCTAAATGCTTTAACCCTTTGTGTACCAACACTGCATACCCTGTTATTACTTGCTGTCTCTACCAATAAACCTAATCTGGTTAAGTGCATATGTGTGGACTACAATCCATATCCAACATCTGCTGTCAGCTATCTTGCACCACAAGACTCTGCCAATAGGTTATGGGCTCAGAGCCGCAAGTTGGAAAAGCGCGCCAAACAGAGTAACGCTAGTAGAGGTACTGACGTCTGCTGTCAGCTATCTTGCACCACAAGACTCTGCCAATAACAAGTGCCATAGGGCTACCTTATCTAACTGTATGTAACGTCCTTCTTAAGAAGGAAACTATGCACGGACAATGCCTCTCCCCACCCTCCCCGGTTAATCTAAATCCCTTCCCCCTCCCACTTCTACCTAATCACTCCCCCAAGGCAGCATTAGCACGCCTCTTTCTAACTACTCTGTGCAGTCTTTAAAAACTAACTGGTATGTAGATTGCATAAATATACTACTAAACACTACTAAGCTGGTGTCTGGCAGAGAAAGGGTTAAAGCACGGTTTTCCCAGACGTATGTTTCCAGTCCTCGTCCATAAAACACATGCCCGAAATATCATTAGTCTTGTCAGGGAAACTTGTGAAAAATGCTTTAAATCTGATGCACTTGCAAAAGGCCGGAGTGTTAAATAATTGATGGGATACATGACAATACAGCAGGTTTTCTTGCAGTACAGCTCCCTGGGAGACCATTGTCACCAGAATGTTTGTAACATCCATGCTTGAGATGCCATCTGGCCCTAGATTTTTCCAGGCAGGTTAAAGCAAAGCCAGGTGCAGAGGCTGGATTTACACAGGCACAAAAATAACAGTCAAAGTTGTCTTCATTCAGGGGCTTGAGGGTTTAAGAGAGTGCTGATCGAGACTGGAAAGTAAAAACGAAGGTATTCTCCATCTGATATACAATCTAAAGTCCCTGCAGCTTACTAACACACAGTTCCATCTCTAATCACCAGCCACTAAGCTGGAATCAATCGCCCTGCCCATAGCGCAAACCAGCTATTTATGGGCCTCCTTCCCAGCTCTAACTAAATAATTAGACCCAGGTCTTCCACCTGCAGCTGAAGACTTCCAGCAACATTACAAGTCTTTATTACTCACCTGTTGCACCTCATTGCCACTATATATGTGTGTGTATATATATATACAAACATACACAGGGGGGGTGAAGACTGCATTTCTGCATGCCTTATCCATACAGGTGGGGATAGGCTTACATAGTAAAATGCTGGGGGCAGCAATAAGCAGTTAAGCAGATGTAACTCTTGTCCAGAACTCTGCATGAGAGCGTTGTCTTCGTGCATACAGAAAACACACAAAGATCTAGATGAGGCCCACGCTTCTTAAGAGGTTATAATTTGCTTATTTTCCCTACTTTAAGACCCAATAAGGTAAAAACTAAAATAAGTTGCAATTATCAGTAGAGGCACTTTGTAACAGCATACAGTAAGCACAATTGTGACTTCCATTTGCTGACAATTATTATTCATTGATGGGCAAACCACAAAGTATCACTTTACAGAAAGGGTGATCAATACATTGAACCTCTTCCCAGCAGATATAGTAGAGCCTGATGCAGTAAATAAGAATAAGTGCAAAGGACACAGGTTTGATACTTTACAGAGTACATAAAATAGAGAAGTGTTACATAGCAGGAGCATTGCCTCTGTCTAATTTCATGGTCTCATCTAGTAATCATCTTGTCTATGATTTGACATATTCTGTTACTTCCAAATAAAACCATATTGTTGTGTTTAAAAGTCCTTTTAGTTATTTATAGCTATTTTAAAACTGATATCTTGTAATTTAATCGATAGGACATGAGTCTAACCAGGAGTAGTGGCCATGGTACATTAGGGAGATTATCTGGGAGGAGTGTGGGTCCCTGTAGTGAACGGCCCTATTTCGATGAGGCATAGCAATCAATCCCCAGGACACCAAACGCGGTGCTCCGAAAGGTGAGTTTCCCACAACCCGCTCCCTAACCCAAACCCTAAGTCTCCCCCCCGCAGCCTAACCCTGAGTCCCCCCCGCTGCTTAACCCTAAGTCCTTCCCCTGCACTATGCTCTCCTCAGCTCCTCTATACCTGCACTATGCTCTCCTCAGCTCCTCTATACCTGCACTATGCTCTCCTCAGCTCCTCTATACCTGCACTATGCTCTCCTCAGCTCCTCTATACCTGCACTATGCTCTCCTCAGCTCCTCTATACCTGCACTATGCTCTCCTCAGCTCCTCTATACCTGCACTATGCTCTCCTCAGCTCCTCTATACCTGCACTATGCTCTCCTCAGCTCCTCTATACCTGCACTATGCTCTCCTCAGCTCCTCTATACCTGCACTATGCTCTCCTCAGCTCCTCTATACCTGCACTATGCTCTCCTCAGCTCCTCTATACCTGCACTATGCTCTCCTCAGCTCCTCTATACCTGCACTATGCTCTCCTCAGCTCCTCTATACCTGCACTATGCTCTCCTCAGCTCCTCTATACCTGCACTATGCTCTCCTCAGCTCCTCTATACCTGCACTATGCTCTCCTCAGCTCCTCTATACCTGCACTATGCTCTCCTCAGCTCCTCTATACCTGCACTATGCTCTCCTCAGCTCCTCTATACCTGCACTATGCTCTCCTCAGCTCCTCTATACCTGCACTATGCTCTCCTCAGCTCCTCTATACCTGCACTATGCTCTCCTCAGCTCCTCTATACCTGCACTATGCTCTCCTCAGCTCCTCTATACCTGCACTATGCTCTCCTCAGCTCCTCTATACCTGCACTATGCTCTCCTCAGCTCCTCTATACCTGCACTATGCTCTCCTCAGCTCCTCTATACCTGCACTATGCTCTCCTCAGCTCCTCTATACCTGCACTATGCTCTCCTCAGCTCCTCTATACCTGCACTATGCTCTCCTCAGCTCCTCTATACCTGCACTATGCTCTCCTCAGCTCCTCTATACCTGCACTATGCTCTCCTCAGCTCCTCTATACCTGCACTATGCTCTCCTCAGCTCCTCTATACCTGCACTATGCTCTCCTCAGCTCCTCTATACCTGCACTATGCTCTCCTCAGCTCCTCTATACCTGCACTATGCTCTCCTCAGCTCCTCTATACCTGCACTATGCTCTCCTCAGCTCCTCTATACCTGCACTATGCTCTCCTCAGCTCCTCTATACCTGCACTATGCTCTCCTCAGCTCCTCTATACCTGCACTATGCTCTCCTCAGCTCCTCTATACCTGCACTATGCTCTCCTCAGCTCCTCTATACCTGCACTATGCTCTCCTCAGCTCCTCTATACCTGCACTATGCTCTCCTCAGCTCCTCTATACCTGCACTATGCTCTCCTCAGCTCCTCTATACCTGCACTATGCTCTCCTCAGCTCCTCTATACCTGCACTATGCTCTCCTCAGCTCCTCTATACCTGCACTATGCTCTCCTCAGCTCCTCTATACCTGCACTATGCTCTCCTCAGCTCCTCTATACCTGCACTATGCTCTCCTCAGCTCCTCTATACCTGCACTATGCTCTCCTCAGCTCCTCTATACCTGCACTATGCTCTCCTCAGCTCCTCTATACCTGCACTATGCTCTCCTCAGCTCCTCTATACCTGCACTATGCTCTCCTCAGCTCCTCTATACCTGCACTATGCTCTCCTCAGCTCCTCTATACCTGCACTATGCTCTCCTCAGCTCCTCTATACCTGCACTATGCTCTCCTCAGCTCCTCTATACCTGCACTATGCTCTCCTCAGCTCCTCTATACCTGCACTATGCTCTCCTCAGCTCCTCTATACCTGCACTATGCTCTCCTCAGCTCCTCTATACCTGCACTATGCTCTCCTCAGCTCCTCTATACCTGCACTATGCTCTCCTCAGCTCCTCTATACCTGCACTATGCTCTCCTCAGCTCCTCTATACCTGCACTATGCTCTCCTCAGCTCCTCTATACCTGCACTATGCTCTCCTCAGCTCCTCTATACCTGCACTATGCTCTCCTCAGCTCCTCTATACCTGCACTATGCTCTCCTCAGCTCCTCTATACCTGCACTATGCTCTCCTCAGCTCCTCTATACCTGCACTATGCTCTCCTCAGCTCCTCTATACCTGCACTATGCTCTCCTCAGCTCCTCTATACCTGCACTATGCTCTCCTCAGCTCCTCTATACCTGCACTATGCTCTCCTCAGCTCCTCTATACCTGCACTATGCTCTCCTCAGCTCCTCTATACCTGCACTATGCTCTCCTCAGCTCCTCTATACCTGCACTATGCTCTCCTCAGCTCCTCTATACCTGCACTATGCTCTCCTCAGCTCCTCTATACCTGCACTATGCTCTCCTCAGCTCCTCTATACCTGCACTATGCTCTCCTCAGCTCCTCTATACCTGCACTATGCTCTCCTCAGCTCCTCTATACCTGCACTATGCTCTCCTCAGCTCCTCTATACCTGCACTATGCTCTCCTCAGCTCCTCTATACCTGCACTATGCTCTCCTCAGCTCCTCTATACCTGCACTATGCTCTCCTCAGCTCCTCTATACCTGCACTATGCTCTCCTCAGCTCCTCTATACCTGCACTATGCTCTCCTCAGCTCCTCTATACCTGCACTATGCTCTCCTCAGCTCCTCTATACCTGCACTATGCTCTCCTCAGCTCCTCTATACCTGCACTATGCTCTCCTCAGCTCCTCTATACCTGCACTATGCTCTCCTCAGCTCCTCTATACCTGCACTATGCTCTCCTCAGCTCCTCTATACCTGCACTATGCTCTCCTCAGCTCCTCTATACCTGCACTATGCTCTCCTCAGCTCCTCTATACCTGCACTATGCTCTCCTCAGCTCCTCTATACCTGCACTATGCTCTCCTCAGCTCCTCTATACCTGCACTATGCTCTCCTCAGCTCCTCTATACCTGCACTATGCTCTCCTCAGCTCCTCTATACCTGCACTATGCTCTCCTCAGCTCCTCTATACCTGCACTATGCTCTCCTCAGCTCCTCTATACCTGCACTATGCTCTCCTCAGCTCCTCTATACCTGCACTATGCTCTCCTCAGCTCCTCTATACCTGCACTATGCTCTCCTCAGCTCCTCTATACCTGCACTATGCTCTCCTCAGCTCCTCTATACCTGCACTATGCTCTCCTCAGCTCCTCTATACCTGCACTATGCTCTCCTCAGCTCCTCCATAGCTGCACTATGCTCTCCTCAGCTCCTCTATAGCTGCACTATGCTCTCCTCAGCTCCTCTATACCTGCACTATGCTCTCCTCAGCTCCTCTATACCTGCACTATGCTCTCCTCGGCTCCTCTATGCACGCTCCTCTATCGGCTCCCAGCGGCGCAGAGTTTCCTGCTTCATGCGTGAGACATCATGACATCACATGCATGAAGCAGGAAACTCTGTGTGCCGCCAGGAGCCGGCAGACTGTCAGACAGCTGTCGGACTCTATCTGCATCGTGGCCGGAATACCACAATGTTTACGCGGCACCCCGTTGACAGCGTCGCGGCACCCCAGGGAGCCGCGGCGCACAGTTTGGAAACCGCTGCTCTAGGGATTACAATAGACATTTTATATATTATTATTATTATCGTTTATTTATAAGGCGCCACAAGGTGTCCGCAGCGCCGTACAAAATAAAACAAAATACAGTACAGACATACAGGGACAGCATAGTACATATTAAATACAATATGACTATAAAATATCACAGAAAAACTATAAAGTGAAGCAAGCACAGAACACAAGGTGTCAAGCTTGAAAGATCAGGTAGCAGAGGATATAGCGCAGTGAGAGGTTGAGAGGGAACCACCAGGTGGGGATTGGGAAAAAGGGTAGCAGAGGGGGACAAGAGGATATGAAATGAGGAGGAAGTGGTGGAGGAAGGAACAACACTAGGATGGAGGGCCCTGCTCATGCAAGCTAATACACTATGTGGGAGGGAATAACTTACAGAAGACATAAGGAGAGGGAAGGAAGTGGACTGCTGGTGTGAGCAGAGGAGAGTGGGAAGGAAGAGAAGGGATAGATTAAGGATGTAGTGAGGATGTTAAGTTGAGGAGGGGTAGGCTAGCCTGAACAAGTGCGATTTGAGTGAACGCTTGAAGACCTGCAATGTGGGGGAGAGTCTGACTGAAGAAGGAAGGTCATTCCAGTGCAAAGGTGCAGCATGGGAGAAGTCCTGGATAAGGGAGATGTGGTGATCAGTAAAGAGGTCAGACAGCGCTGGTTAGCAGAACGGAGAGGGCGGGAAGAGGTGTGCATGTTGATGAGGGAAGAGAGGTAGGGAGCAGAGGATGAGCAGATGGCCTTAAAGGTGAGGGTAAGGAGTTTAAAGAGAGGTCTGAAGCGGACAGGAAGCCAGTGGAGGGTTTGACATAAAGTAGAGGCCGAGGCAGAGCGGCATGAGAGGAAGATGAGCCTGGAAGCAGCATTGAGTATAGATTGAAGGGGGGCAAGACGGGTAAGCAGGAGACCTATGAGGAGGAGGTTACAGTAGTCGAGGCATGATATGACTAAAGAGTGGATAAGGGTTTTAGTAGCTTCATTGGTGAGGAAGGGACGGATGCGTGCAATGTTGCGTAGGTGGAAACGACAAGAATGAGAGAGGGCACTGATGTGTGGTATAAAGGAAAGTGAGGAGTCAAGGATGAAGAGTGGAGGATTTGAAGAAGAAGAGGATGTTCAACTGTGTCAAAAGCAGCTGACAGATCAAGAAGGATGAGGATGGCATACTCACACATTCACTTTCAGAAAGAACAGATCACTCCGCCGCACATTCGCCGTTGTTCGCCGGACCGATGGGACAGGTGAGTAAAGTCTTTCTGCGGGGTTAGGGTCAGGTTGCAGAGGAGGGAGAGTTAGGGTCAGGCTGTAGGGGAGGGAGGATTAGGGTCAGGCTGCAGAGGAGGGAGAGTTAGGGTCAGGCTGTAGGGGAGGGAGAGTTAGGGTCAGGCTGTAGGGGAGGGAGGATTAGGGTCAGGCTGCAGAGGAGGGAAGCTTAGGATCAGGCTGCGGGAGATAGTGGGTTAGGGTCAGGCTGCAAGTTAGGGAGGGTTAGGGTCAGGCTGCCAGGAAGGAGGGTTAGGGTTAGGGTAGTAAGAGGGGAGGGTTAGGGGAAGTAGTGGGGGACTTTTTTTTACAATTTTCAGAGCACCGAAAGCTCAGTGCTCCATGGATCGATTGCAATGTCTCCTTGAGGCATATGCAATTGAAATCCCAGCCAGTTCGCAACTGGCTGGGGAGGAATGACCGATTTGAAAATTGGCCATTCAGACCAGAGCCCCACACCCGTATTAAATGTATCTTCTACACTGGCTACAAATACACTTTGATTTACTTTCTTAACCCATTTGGGAAATGTCATATTGGCCAACATGATGATAAAAGAACAACGTAGATAAGGAAGAGATATCATTCTCACTGACTAATGAAATTAGCTCATCATGCAAATTGTAATACTAATTACCAACACCTATAAGAGTGTTTTATGTAATTATTTCATTTAACTAGGGGTGTAAAGCTGCCGTCATCAGCAGAGCATACTAATTCTTCTGATTGTGGTTCTAAGTCACAAATATTTTCTGTGCTAGCAACATTTTAACTCTTGGGATCACAAGAACTGAGCTGAAAAACAAATCTAATGCTTCCAGCAAACCCTTGTATTTCCTATTGTCCTTCATCTCAGCAAGTTTACTTTATTGTCCTCTACATACCATATACACAGTGCTGGCACAAGACCAGGGGCCAACGTCTCCACTTTTCCAAACCCGCAGCTTAGTAAATCTGGAACCAGATCTAGATTGGGTGCACTTGCTTGGGCACGAAATGACTGTACATTGACTATGTCCCTCAACCCCTTGTTTCCCTCAAAGCGCACCGTAGAATGCAAGTCCCGAGTTGCGCTCAGATCTGGATTGGCCGTGACTGTGCGCCCTTCAGTTCTAAGCATGTGCTCAACGTTCTGAGCATGCGCCAGTTGATGTGAGAAACTGGAATACACTCACCTATGGATTGGGTCTACTGGTACCGCCCATTCCGCCACTGTTAATAACTCTGCAGTTATGGGCCAATCAATGGGTCGTATCCTGAACTACGGCTGACAGGAGAATTACGGAAGCCATTTGCATAAGTCCCCTGTCTGGAAACATCTGCGCACACGCGTACCAGATGTTCCCTGTGCGTAAATACTAACATACATTATGAGGTTAGTACTTATGATAAAGGGGCAGAGCCTTCACTTATGATGGATGTATCCCTACCATATAGGTGGGGTTAGCCATGTAAATGAGGGGGCTGGGCGGGAGAAGCTAAGCTAAAAGTTAAGGTAGGAATCTGGACACGTAAGTGTCCAAATTCCCTACCAATAGTGGGGAGTGCAGGAGGCGTGCACTCCCCGCTATGGGGGTGTACTATGGAGCCGCGCACGCACGTAAAGCGCACAGGGGTCAGGATCTTCCCCAATGTCTGTATCCATAATTGCAGGTATGATGGCAGGCTCCCTGCGACGCGACGCGTCTGTTTCAGATACTGAAGAAGACAGTGGAGGAAGCATCATGATGGAGGTAAAAAGTAAGAAAAACTATTATGGGGATAATTTTATTGCAATTAATGGGGAATAAAGTGTGTGCGTATGTGAGTGTGTGTGTGTGCATGTGAGTGTGTATGTGAGTGCGTATGTGTGTGAGTGTATGTATGTGTGTGTAAGTGAGTGTGTGTGTGTATGTGTGTGTGAGTGTATGCGTGTGCTTGTGTGTGTGTCTGTCATAATAAAGCCCTTAGTTGGTAATTAAATTATCACCCATAATAAGCATTTTTATTACCCTATTATGGGAGGAATATTGAGCCCAATTATAGAAGATAATTTGAGCACACTTAAGAAGAAATAAATAGCTTTATTATGGGACATATAGAGTTTATTTCCCATTACTTGTACTTAAATTATCCCCATAAAAGGCCATAGCACCAACTCCATCACTGGGTTTTTTATGATATAGAATTTTATTAGGAAGGGAATATAAAGCCTTATTATGGATGATAATTTGGCCACAATTATGGCACAATAAAGAATGTTGTCATGGGGGATTAATATGGGGCCATATAGAGCAAATTTATATTCTTTTTTTGCAAATAGAAAGTATTAAATATAAATGTAGCTGACTGTAAAGGTAGAAAAGCAAATGTGTGTGAGGGAGGGGATAGACAAAACATTTCTCACACAAGGTGCTATCAGACCTGAAGAAATGCAGTTCTACGAAATCAGACCTACGAAATGCAGTTCTAGAAGATAAGGGTGTAGCCTGGGTGGGGCAGTTGGAGCTGGGATGAAAGTTCTGTCTTGAGAGCCACCACACAATCCCCAATACATGGAGCTTGCCATTGACCACCATTCAATAGCTTCCTAGTGACTGCCACCCATTACATGGAGCATCCTAGAGACTGCCACCCAATACATGGAGCATCCTAGTGACTGCCACCCAATACATAGAGCTTCCTAGTGACTGCCACACACTACATGGTGCATCCTAGTGATTGCCACCCAATACATGGAGCATCCTAGTGACTGCCACCCAATACATAGAGCTTCCTAGTGACTGCCACCCAACACATAGAGCTTCCTAGTGACTGCCACCCAATACATAGAGCTTCCTAGTGATTGCCACCCACTATATGGAGTATCCTAGTGACCGTTACCCAACACAGAGCTTCCTAGTGACTACCACCCAACACAAAGAGTTTCCTAGTGACTGCCACCCACTACATGGAGCATCCCAGTGACTGTTACCCAACACATGGAGCTTCCTAGCAACTGCTACCCACTACATGGAGCATCCCAGTGACTGTCACCCAATACATAGAGCTTCCTAGTGACTTCCCCCCAATATATAGAGATTCCTAGTGACCACCACTCTATATAGAATGCATCCTAGGCCCAACCACCACATACAGAGCATCCTAGCCACCACCACCACCACACAATACAGAGCACCTAGCCACTACTATCACACAATACAGAGCACCTTTGCCACCACACCACACAATACAGAGCATCCTAGCCACCACCACCACACAATACAGAGCATACTAGCCACCGTCTGCACACAATTCAGAGCACCCAAGCCACCACCACCACACAATACAGAGAACATCCTAGTAACCACCACCCAATACACAGAGCATCTTGGTAAGCACCACCCAATACAGAGAAGATCCTAGTAACCACCACCCAATACAGAGAGCATCCTAGTAACCACCACCCAATACAGAGAGTATTCACCACTACCCAATACAGAGAGCATCCTAGTAGCCACCACCCAATATGGAGAGCCTTATAGTAACCACCACCCAATACAGAGAGCATCCTAGTAACCACCACCCAACACAGAGAGCATCCTAGTAACCACTACCCAATACAGAGAGCATCCTAGTAACCACCACACAATACAGAGAGCATCCTAGTAACCACCACCTATTAAAGAGAGCATCCTAGTAACCAACACTCAATACAAAGAGCATCCTAGTAACAACCTTCCATTATGGAAAGCTGTATAGTCCCTACAACCCAATGCAAAGAGCACCCTGAATCAAAGGAGGGTCAGCTGAGTGATTTCAATTGTCCACCCATTTATCCTCTTGCCCTACACTTTCTTCTGCCATCCCTTTCTTAATCTTCACATCTGTCCTCCTTCCTCCTCCATGGCTCAATATTATGCTACTGCTTGTGGGTGCAGAGCAACCTGTAATAACATCACAGCTCTTTATGTTATGTTGTCGACAGATGACTATACTGACCAACAAGTCTTACAGTAACACAAGGTGCCACAAGGTGTCTGCAGTGCCATACAAAATACAACAAAATACATTACAGACATACAGGGCAGGGATGGACGGCATAGTACATAATAATATACAGTACAGACATACAGGACAGGGATGGACGGCATAGTACATAATAATATACAGTACAGACATAAAGGACAGGGATGGACAGCATAGTACATAATAATATACAGTATAGACATAGAGGGCAGGGGTGGGCAGCATAGTACATAACAACACACAATATAAATATAAAAATATCACAAAAATACAATAAAGTGAAGCAAGCACAGAGAGCAAGGCAGGCAAACTGCAAGGTGTCAAGCTTGGCAGATCAAGGGAGGGAATAGAACGCAGTGAGAGGTTGAGAGGGAGCCACCAGGTGGGGACGGGGTAAAAGGGTAGCAGAGGGGGACAAGAGGGTATGAAGTGAGGGGGGAGTGGTGGAGGAGGGAACAACACTAGGATGGAGAGCCCTGCTCACGTGAACAAACACACTAAGTGGGAGGAATGAACTTACAGAAGACATAAGGGATATTATCTATCTATATCATCATGACCATACTTGCCAACATACAATGATGGTGCACTTTGCACTGGCTCCACATGTTTAGGAAATATTGAAAACCACCTTTAGAATGTAAGCAAATCCATCCGTATTATGTTGCTGCCTGTCATTTCTTTGTGCCATGATACCCTCAATGTACGACAGGCGAGGGCAATTTGAATTACAATGTGTGAAAAACTGTTATGTAATCTTCTAACACAATACCTACAAGACCCACCTGACAACAAATCAATGCAGAAATTATTCTACTGACCTATATACAAGACCAACGACACAACACAATTACTCGGCATCGTAGCAATTCTACTATTATTCCTATTTCCTTGTCTTTTAAAATTATTTGTATGTAAATATTTAAAATAAAAAAACAAAGACCATGGTCAAATTGAAGACTTGTGACTTTATGGGATTTTGATAAAGTTTCATTTGTTCCGGACAGTGATGTAGAATGCAAAATCCGACCCTCCAACATGACCCAATCCATTAGGTTCAATTCAGTCCGCTCCTGACCTTCCAACTGTCACTCACCTGGTTTAAACGAATGAACTGATATTTAAAAAACTACTTGTCTCGTCAACAAAGGTGGTAACCATAGTAACTGACAGTTGTAACCTGAGGAGCAGAGTATTTTGTACCTAATGGAATGGGTCATATTTGAGGGTATGCAAAATGTAAGTACATTATTGAGGAATAATAAGTTTTCTGTACGTGCACGGGGGGGGGGGGGGGATTTCAACACCCG
>WWET01000606.1:233205-262164 GCA_011038615.1 Limnodynastes dumerilii
GGGGGTCATTCCACACTCGAGAGGGGAGTGGACTCCCTCTGTCTCTCCTCTCACTCATGCGTAAAAAGTGTGACTTATGCAGCCTTAAGTCACATTTGCGGACCAGCGTTCCATCTGACCACTGATATGCCCGTAAGGGGGTGATCACACCCACACTGTAAAATTTAAGTGCTTTCCTCCTGCTCACCTTGGTGGGGGAAGGGGAAGCATGGCCCCTTTTTACTTAAACTCCATCGCATTGAATATTGCTCTGTAAGATGGAAGTTATGTTAGTAAATCTAACGTAACACCTGGGCAAAGGTGTAACTATAGGGGGCTGCAATGGATTCATTTGCTACGTGGCCTGACGGCTTAGGGGGCCCACCAACCCAGCAATTACCCACTGTACTCCCCTTTAGTCATCAGCCTGATGAGGCAGCTTTGGAGTCTGTCTCCCCAGCGCTGCAATAGAGGGTCACAGTGGATGGACATTTCATCTGCTGTGACTCTGTGACTGTGTGTCTGTGTGTGTGTATATAGCATGCCTTATGGTTGGAGTGTATATAGATCATGTATGTATGTATGTATGTATGGATAGAGCATGCCTTATGGGTGTGGATATTGCATGTCTTTTGGGTGCACTATGTGTGAATGTGTGTGTGTGTGTGTGTGTGTGTATATATATATATACAATCCAATAAATTGGTACTCCAAAGCTGTCCAAAGATACAAGGAAAAGTAATAAGTGCCTTCTCAACAGTGTAAGTCACTGTTAGCATATAAACATCCATATATACACATCCATATATACACATACATATATAAACATCCATATATACACATACATATATACACATACATATATACACATACATATATACACGTACAGTTGTGAAGGGCACTCCTCGGACTAAAAGTTTTTGATAACTGCAGCGTTGCCCGAGCAGGATAAAAATTCTAAATATATACAGCTAGTTAGGAGCACGGCACTCGCTGACTCACCCAAAAATATGTGTGGACACATATTGGGCCGGATTCGAAACACCGGACGTATTGTATATACGTACGGTGTTTCCTCATATTGCCGCAAGCGCAGTATCTTTTTCACGTAATCTTCGTTACGTAGTTTGCGTATATGCGGTCTTTCAGATAATATATATATAGTATGTATATATATATATAGTATAAATAAGGTAAAATTAAACTCGAGCTTGGCGGGTATAATTGACAATATAATGTGGGTTGTCTGCAGAGCGCTATCCGCCAAGCAGACACTGCCAGTCTGCAAATGCAAAATACTAGACAAAAAGAAGGAGGAAGCGCTAGAAAAACCCTCTTTGTAAGAGTCTCGCAGGTATTAATAGAGTAAATTTTTTTTTATTAATCAATACATAAAATATAAATAATGGTATATGCAGCCCTATAATAGGAATAGACAATTGTTAACACAGCACTCATATATGTATATATAGGTCTAGTCACATATAGATAAAGAAAGCGGTATCAATCTTTGTTATAAAGGTCCAACCATATATTAGCAAATTACTGGTAGGGAGAATGGTGTGGGCTCTGAGTTAATAAATCGCATCCATAAGATCTTGGCTCTGTAAATATAGAGGGTGGGAACTGCGTCCAATTGCTCACAATCTCTCCAATGCTGCCACTAACTCACGTGGCTCTCCTGTGTAGGATCCAGCACCAGGAGGAACGTAGCAGGTTGAGATTCGTCCCGTTAGTGTGTTACTCTCCGTGCTAGCCGTAGAAGAAAGTGCTCAGAGCTCCGGCGTTCGGATCAGAGACACGTGGGTGGTGTATTGACACCACGTGGCCGGCTGTCGTAGACCTGTCGAGACTAAGAAATAATAAAATGCAATAAAAAATCAGTGAAAACATTAATAATAAATGCTCAATGTAGATTCTTATTTTAAATATCACCGTTATAAAGTATCACCATTATAAATATAGTATGTCTTATGGGTACACTGTATATATAGCATGTCTTATGGGTGCACTGTGTGTGTGTGTGTGTGTGTGTGTGTGTGTGTGGCATGTCTTATGGGCGCAGTGTGTGTGTGTGTGTAGCATGTTTTATGGGCGCAGTGTGTGTGTGTGTGTGTGTAGCATGTCTTATGGGTGTAGTGAGTGTGTGTGTAGCATGTCTTATGGATGCAGTGTGTGTGTGTAGCATGTCAGATTTTGACTAATGTGCAAGAGTGTGTGCTGACTTGATTTCTAGTAACGCCCCTGCATCTGGGCATCTGTAGCATGCGCCCTCCAATCCATAGAGTCTGTTTACGCACTTTGTGTGCATAACTTGGATGCGGACCTTCCAACATGACCCATTCCATTAGGTACAAAAATGGTCTGGTCCTGAGCTTCCAACTGTCAGTTACTATGGTAACCACCTGTGATGTTTTTCAAAAATCAGTTAAAACCATTATCATTAAATCCAGTTGGAAACTCTGGAGCAGAGTATTGTGTACTTAATGAAAGGAGTCATGTTCGAGGGTCTGCAGAGCACTGGATAACAGGACTTCAATATAACCAATGTTAAACACAAGGAAGCACCACAGTGGGGTACAGGGAGCGTTAAATAACCGGGGGAAGAGGGGAAGCATGGAGGAGAGTGGTGGGCTGCTGAGTCATGTGATGCTGACATCACCTGACCAAATGTTTGCCACGTTGGAACAGTCCGCTAGAGTTGTGGTTTTAGCAGGTTTTTTAATGACAGGACCAGCATCAGCAGCCACCTTCCACGGAGCCAGAACGCAATCTCTTGGGTAATTTAGCCTTAACAATGTCTTTGCCGCAGACTTCATTATATCTCCTTGGGGCCTTTCCCTTAATAATCAATTTTGTCATCATCAGAGAGAATTATTATCACAGTCCAGGACAATGATTCAATCAAATGGCATAGAAAGCTCCTTTGAGGGTTTCTATGCAATTAGTATGTTAGCACACAGAATTTATAGCTACACTAATATCAAATAGAGAAAGAACGTTTGACTTTCCTTAATATTAGAAACATCTTGTTTTCTCTATAGCATTACCAGAGCACTGCATCACGAGGCATTATCTGTACTGATCATTGTGTTATCCTGATTCGTGAAGTCATTTATTAAAAAATATTGACAGGGGGGCGGGATTTGTGGGCCAAAATTTCGGAGTCTCCCGGATATTCCCTGATATTGGGTCACATGTCATATGTTTTTAAATTGAGACCAAACACATCTGAGGCCACCCTTAGAGCCACCAAATGACTCCTGTGGATCAACAACCCCTCGTAGCTGCTGATCCTTGACACCCCTTACTAATGTTTACACGTATATTCAGCAAAAAATTAATCATTTCAGGTATCCGAGGATCATGTAGTGGCGCCCCCTACAGGCTGCAGCCTAGTGGTTGATCAGGCGTTGCTTACTCTTAAACAGAGTTGGTGGAACATTTTCTTTCCATTGTCTCTGTATATAAAAAGAGGGAAACATGATGGAGAATGGTTATTCAGAGATGAGCAACAAAATTAGTTAAGCAGTGAGTTGCAGTGAGCGGATTAGTGGCTGTGCCAATATGCTCAATGTTGAGCCTGATCTACTATCAGGGAGAAGTTGTAATCTTAGCAGTTTTTCATGCTTTGCTTTCTTTTCTTCTCCAACTTGTGTACTGTTCTTTATGGACCAAATCCAGGCCTTTGCTGCCACTTTGGTTGGAGCTCCAATCGCAATGGCAGTGGAGTTACGACAGACTTGATGACTTTTCAAAGCTTCCCCCCCAAGGCCAGATCCAGACCTACCTTCACTTTACGTTTCACTACGTAGCATATTTACGCGTTCGTAAATACTATGCACTCCCCTCGGTCATAGGTATTTTTCCCGTTTTACGTTTACCAAACCCTACCTTAACTTTTCCAAGCGTAACTGCTTTGGGCCGTAATGGCTGCACGTACTTACGCACCTAAGCACGCCCATACTGTACGATTTAAATGCCTCACCCTGCCTCTGAAACCTAATTGCAGGTATCGTATGGCTGGCACGCCCCTACGTCCGTAGTTACTCTGATTCTGGTAGGCTCGTAAGTACGTTCAGAGTTTCTGGTCGTAACATCTGTCGCGCGCATGCAAAACTGTTTTTACGACTAAGGTGAGCGTAAAAACGCTAGCGATCGTAGCTCTGGATCTGGCCCAATGATGCAATTTATGTAACTCGCGTCTCGAAACACCGCTCCTGACAATGGCCGTTTTCATGAATTACTAGGGGTGGGGGCGGGGCTTGTTGAAGCTAATTGCCTCTTAAGGTCCCGCCCAGTCCCTAGTAACACTATAAATGGGAGTGTTGCTAGGCTGGGGGCGGGATTTGAGGCAGTGGTTTGCATGGAATCACAGCATCAACTCCCCTGTGGGAGATTAGCCAGCTCTCCTGGGATAATGGGACAACTGCCCGAATTTCGTGAGTCTCCTGGATAAAATAAATACTGCTTTAAAATAAATATAAATAAAGCGGTGATTCTGCAAGTGACTTGGATGTGTAAATAAAATGGGTCATTATGAAGGTAGGAGGTCAGCAATAAGAGCACAGTGCTATGGGGATATTGTAGTCTGGATACCACAGGCAACAGAGGACAGCAAGACAAGGCGTGAATTGACCCTTCCAGTGATCGGCCTTTATGTGCCACAAATGGCTTATTAATACATTGTTGTTTTGCTGCCACGATGGAGGCGCTGAGAGCGTCCCTGGTTGCTGGGGAAAAGGCTGGGATGCAGCGCCTCTCTCTCTCTGTTATCTGGATACGGATGGAGTGTGGAGCTCAGTACGCTCCAAGCCGAGGCCTGGAAAGCGAGGGCTAGTTATAGGATGGGACATGACATGACAGATGAGCACCCGGAGGTCCTATACGCATCTCCACGAGGCCCCGTCGAGAACATCACATTACTTATGCTGCACTACAGAAGAACAGCAGCTAGAAGAGGGGGGGAGGGCAGTAGCAAGAACACAAGGAGGGGGGGGAGAGGGCAGTAGCGGAGAACACAGGGAGGGGGGGAGGGATTTGCTGCATGATTGCAGCTAAGACAGACATGGGAATTTATACATTCACTTAAACCATTTATTCTGCTTTATTTTGTGTCACTGGCGGATTCTGCAGCATAATGTAGAACAAGCGGAAGGTAAGAGCACACCGGGGTTTAAAGGACTCCCATCATCTTCAGCCTTCCGCACATTCCTTCCCCTCTTATTGCAGGTATATAGGAATGCCCCTGGTTATTTATACGTGGACTGTACATCTAGATTGTGTATTGAGCTTCCTTTGTCTTCTTCCAATGGATTCCCTGCTTTCCTTCTTTCCAAACCAAAGTAAATAAATAAAAGCATCATCGAGGGAAAGAAACAGCACAATAGAGATAAACGGATTTATCATTTCATAAACTAAGTATGGAAATTTTTTTATATTTTTATGCGTAACGCTTCATTTATCCACCGTTTTTATTCCAGAATTGCCATATTGAGATGGAGAGACCTGATTTGCAGTTAAGAGTTTCATTGCGAACGTACCTAAATATACGCACGTGAAAAATCCGCAATACCGATTCAGAGAAAATAAAGAACCCATTAACCACTCCCCCTGTGTCAGGAGTGCTAAGTAAGGACGTAAGTCTTTCCTGCGTATAATTAGGCACGTGCGGACTTTATAAGTTGTGAATCGGTCGAGCATAATGGTGCTTAACATTGCTTATGATTCAAAGTAACTAAACTCACTGATTAGGATTTGGTAAAGTCAATCATTTTTTTTTTCTTAAAACAGCTCGTACTCATTAACAGATGTAAACAAAAGTAACCATTAAAAATACAACTTGAAATATGAATAATCATGACATACTTTTACAAACACAAATACACATACTGCATGACGTTACAAACACAATGATCCACTACTTATAGAGACTTTCATAAAACATTTAAAAAACAAACATAAAAAAGATAAACAACACAAACAATTAATACATGTAAATGTAATGGTGTTTGTTTACAAAATCTAAAGCAAATAAAAAAAACCTTCAAAACCTAAAACCAAATAATGGCCCCTTTACAAGCTTAAAGTCTTGTACAAAATGGAAAATCGGCATAGGATTGAATAAATGAGCCTTTGTTTCATTTAAAACACATTTATTTATTATAAACATGCAGCAGGTGTAGTCTGAACTAAGGAAGAGAAGTTGTATGGCCTCACAGTAAAAAATACAATTCATCAACTTACGAGTCGAGGGCTACCTTAACTTTTCCCGTGCGTATGTTAGTTTACGCAAAGCACTTCTACCTGTGAATCAGTCCTAACTCTGTTGGAACGCCCAGACTGTACATTAGTAGCCCGTGTGCAGCTCATTTGCATTAAGAGTCTTGCCCCTCTAGCCACGTATTCCGTGCCAACGTGTGCATAAGTCTGACGTCCATGTGTGTGAATAATTTGGCCAGGGTTTCCATGCACAGCTTATTTGATAGTAAAAATCCGCACATAGGGCTGGATCCAGACTTAAGTAAGTGCTTGAAATTAGTTACTCTTGGGCTAAACCATGTTGATTTCAGGGGGAGTCAAGTTAATTGTATTCTCTGCATGCAGGGATATATCTTTGAATTGCTTACTGCGCACAGATACTGACCAGCTTTACTATTACACTGTTATTTAGACTTGGGATAGGAAACGTCACCTCTTAGAGCATAACTCTAATACTGTTTGCAACAAATGACATATGACTCCCCTGCAATCAACATGGTTTAGCCCAGGAGTAACTAATTCAAGCAGTTACTTAAGTCTGGATCCAGCCTATAGATTCTACAGTTACTAAGTGTGAATCAGGGCCGGAAGCACAGATATGGGGCTATTGTTAGCCCCTTGGCTAACAATAAAACGCAGAGCGCTCCCTTGTCTTGTACAGTTATGGCAACAGTTATGTTGCCATAAGTTGCCCTTAAGTGTCTGTACGACCGTTGACCTACACGGAAATGGTAAACCCAGCCCACACTGTAAAATTACCATGCACCACCCGTCACCCACCTTACGGAGTTTAGACGGGTGGAGGGGCTGCACCTCCCTATTGGCAGTCCTACAGAACTAAGCTCCATATGCCTGGAGACCTGCAGACCCTCCAACATGATCCATTCCATTAGGTACAAAGTACTCTGCTCCTCAGTGTCCAACTGTCAGTTACTATGGTAACCACCTTTGTTGACGAGGCAAATAGTTTTTAGAGGGTGTGCATCTGGCGAGCAGCTTGCGGCAATCTGGTGACATACGGACCTCTGAATCTGGACCTTAGTAGCTCGAACCTTTCAGTGCGGTAAATCCAGTTATGTTTTGCAAGCATTGGGACAGAGGTAGGGACTCACCTACAGGAGCTGAGGAGCTTACTTATAAGTATAATCTATAGCGTTAACTTAACCTCCTATTTATACATAAGAGGGTCAAGGGGGTGAATCGTTCCGCCTCATCCCCTAAATGTGAAGGGGAACAGAGGAGTGCCATACAAGTCTCCATGGGCCTGATCCAGCGCTACGAAAATTCGCACGACGGGCGAATGCGTACGTTCGACCGTGCGAAAAACCATACACGCCCCTAACACTCCCATAGTAAAGTACCTGCATACGACGCCTATACCCTACACTGGGTACGACCGTCGCCCGTAAGAAAATTCGCAGAAAATACGCTGAGCGTACGGGCTTAGCACGCCCATACTGTACAATTTAAATGGCTATCCCCGCCTCCCTGTAGTAAAACGGGCGCCCAGCCGACCATCGTAAAGAACGCACGCCCCGCGAGCGAAAAATACGCTCACAATACGTCCGCTATTCGCTCATGACGCTCGGGCGACCAGAAGCTGTCATACTGGGCATGCGCGTTGCGAATTTTTCCCCGAATTTTCGCATACGCTCGTCGTACGCTCGCTTGCGGTCGTTGCTCTGGATCAGGCCCCATGACTGAAATGCCGGCCCATGTGACCCTGCTCCTCCCTCCTAACAGAGAGGTTGAAAGAACCTAAGAGGGGGGGGCGGGGGTGCAAGAAAACAATGAACCCTTTTTTATATATGCTTTTTTTAAGTTAATTCATAGGGCCAGATTTACTAAGCTGTAGGTTTTGGAAAAGTGGAGATGTTGCCTATAGCAACCTAGCTCTGACTTTTCTGTTACATACTAGAGAATGTCAGTTAGAATCTGATTGGTTGCCATGGGCAGCATCTCCACCTCTCTAAACCCATAGCTTAGTAAATTTGGCCCATATAGTTTATTACTATTTCAGCGTGTCCCTGTATTGGGAGGATGGGAAGCATGCATGGTGTATTCCGATAGCTCTCTATCCTGGACACCAGCCCCTCCCCCCTGCCCTTTTCTTGCCGCGCTGATAAAGAATACACAGTAGTAAAAGGAGTATTGATGGAACGGTGTAACCATCATTTGCTGCAGTGCTGCTCATTGATATGCGTCTCATGCCTTCAGGTACAGCACTATTCTTGTCTGTCTCTAAGTGCACCATTTGTGCTTTCCCTCCGTCCACATTCACTACACATCACTGACAGCATGCAGAAGTGAGAAAGATAAGAGCACTAGACCCCTTGATTCTGCTGTTTACCCGTCCTGAGCGCTCCTTGTCCTGTCCTTATTGCATTTGACTGTAAAAATATCAAAGCATTTGGGTAATGTTGAAATTGACCCATATTCTGAGTACCGGACATATAACATATACGTCCGGTGTTTAGCGATTTTTACTACTGCGTATGCGTAGTAATTTTTTTAACGTAATCTACGTATCTTTTTCTTACGTAGATCTACTTAAATCTACTTAAGAAAAAGATACGTAGATTACGTTAAAAAATGACTACGCATGCGCAGTAGTAAAAATCTCTAAACACCGAACATATATGTTATATGTCCGGTACTCAATGGGCCCGATTCAGACTTACAGACGTTACCCGACTTCCGCAAGCTGTATGCACACACTAGATGTTATGCAACGGATCTCTTCCGTGCGGTCTACAAGGCCTCCGTGCCTTCATTAGGTTTAGGCCCAATCGTCCTAATTTGTAGAGCAGGTTGTTTGCCGCAGCTGTATACATCAAAGCATATCCTGAATGAATATGAAAGGCTGCTATTAGAGGCAGGTTAGGGTTAGGCTGTGGGCTAGGGAGGGTTAAGGTGTTAAGGTTAGGCTGATAGAAGTGGAATTTAGGGTAAGGGTAAGGGGATGGTTAATGTTGGAATTCTTCGTTGATCCTCCATGCGCTATAAATATCCATTCTACATCCTGACGCCTCAAGAGAACATCGGCATCGCCACTCTACAATTGGTAGAAGCTGTTCTAAGCAGCAAAACATGCCCGGTTAGGATTAGGGTTAGGTTTAGGGTTAAGATTAGTATTAGGGTTAGGAATTAGGGTTAGGGGTATTTTAATGGCAAACAAACATGTCAGTGTTACAATATTCAATCAGACTGGAGTCGCGCTAACGAGTCTTTCTTATTGAAAACAGCCAAGCAGTGAAGGCTGC
This sequence comes from Limnodynastes dumerilii, assembly GCA_011038615.1. Taxonomy (NCBI): domain Eukaryota; kingdom Metazoa; phylum Chordata; class Amphibia; order Anura; family Limnodynastidae; genus Limnodynastes; species Limnodynastes dumerilii. Next base: position 242,709 of record WWET01000606.1, read on the forward strand.
AGGCATTTCAGTAACGACATGTTCACTGTCGCAATTCAGTATATCGGGCGGGAATATTACGTCCTAATGAATGATATAGAGTCTCAGGGGAACGTGGACCAGTTAATATCGCATATTTAGCTTTATCGGTCTGAACGCTAATGATGGCACCACTGAGGTTGTTCCCTTCTGTGTCTGCCTATATTGAACCTCTTCTACACGTACATGGTAAAGTACATTTGGGAAAGTAGCAATCAATGGCTACACGGACGGTTGCCACTTAAACAATGACATCAGAAGCTGCATTAATACCTATGGTGGCCTCCAGGGGCAGAACTACCATTGTTGCAACAGGTGCAGCGGTACCGGGGCCCATACTGATACAAGGGCCCACAGCCGTCATCACCGCACCGCCGAAGTTCCCCACCGGGTTACCTGGGATATCATCAGGGCCAAAGCATATTTTTTGCACCTGGGTCAACAACTCGCTAGTCCCGCCTCTGGTGGCCTTACTTGTGTATTATAAAAATACAATTCCCAGCATGCTTTGTCAGGTATCAGCTACGTCTTTGCAGTTGAAGCATGCTGGGACTCGTAGTTTCACAACACCTGGAGAGCCACAGGTTTGCTAAGCCTGCTCTAGGTGGCTACAACAGGACTGTCCATCCTCTACCCCAGCTCTTGCTTTGAGTGCACTCTTCCATTCCCCAGGGTTCATATGTATTTTTAAAAGCCACTTTGATGGTCCGTGATCTCCTCAGTTACTTCTGATGTCCTTATAAATGAAAACAAATGGTCCTATGTAGCATAGAAAATCTCCTACTCTTCCCCTTCAGTCCTTTCTCTGTTTCTTGGCTCCCAGTGTAGGATTATAGAGGAATAATGACCATTTTAGCCTCTGTAAATGCCAGTGTGACCTCACCAAAGTCCTATGGGGACCTTCACAGTGAACAACCAGCTCATTCCAGAGGTCAAAGTGTCACGCTATTGGTACAGGGGATGGTTGGATGGGTTGCAAAGTCATTCTTCATTCAGACAAGGAGCAATGTGTAAGTATTATTGTGTTAAAGACAAAAAAAAAAAAAACACCCTGCAGTATAAAACCATCAACAGAGATTGGATCCATTTATACTTAAATTTTTCTTTGACTGCTTTTGGTTTCTATTTTTCTGCTGCGCCCGTTGAAAAGTGCACCTTCAGAAATGCTTGATCGCCTCTCCTGGATATTACAACGGTAAATGCTAATTTAGACCTCTGATAGTTTCGATCACATCTTGGCTCTGTCAGAGGTCGGGTCCCCGGGGTAGCTCTGATGGAGGAGGCTGGATGACACCTCAACTCAATAGGTGCACTCGTCACACTGGTAAAGTGGAAAGTGATGACAAGGCAGCAGGATCAGGCTCTATAGGATCCATGATTCATTTTAAAGTCCTGGGTCGTGGGCCCCACACAAAGACACAAGAGGGAGTCATTTCTCGGGGCCCAGTTCATAGATGCTTAAAAGTCTGTTAGGCCCTTATGCAATATACATAATTACATATATACCTATTTATAAAAAATAAACATTAAAAAACAACAACAAAAATCATCAACATAAAAATATGTTATGGTAATCTGAGACACTTGTACACCTTTCACATCACCACCAAAATACCAGTATTTGGTGGTGAAGTGAAACCGCCACTTCCGGACGACCCGGGTCAAAAGACCCAGGACTTCGACCTGGCAAAAAAGAAGGGTTATTCCCAGGTCCTACCCGGGAAGTTTAGCAATGTGAAAGGTCCAGAGTTGTTTCCAATTGGGTCTTTTATATTGCCTCCCGATTGGTTCAGATTTGTTTACTGTTGCTATGGCAGTTTGCATCGTGTAATGTGTGTAGTGTGTGCAGTGTGTAATGTGTATAGTGTGTGTAATGTGTGTAGTGTGCAGTAATTGTCAATAATAGAAAGCGTTTGTATATTTATGGAGAGTGCTCCCAGCTTCCCTCTGCTGTGTTCCTATCTCTCCACTTCCTCTTCCATCCTTCCCGCTGTCTGTCTCCATCTATTCCAGTCTCTATCGCTCCCTGCTTGACACACTGGTAGTGCAGCCTCAGCACCTTGAGGTGACAGAGAATTAACTCTGCATTGACTTCAGCTGGATTCTCTGCAGTGAAAGGCTAAGGAGAGGGAGGCAGTTGCCTGTTAGAACGGCTCATTCCGGACTGATACAGACATTGATTGGTATGAAATGGCCTTTAGTGCAGTCATTTTCCTATATGGACTAGCAAAGCTATGGAAGGCCCTATTTCAACAATTACCTCGTTCTCAATAGCGGGGTAGCTTAGGGTTAGGCAGCGGGACACGAAAGGTTAAGTTTAGGCAGTAAGAAGGGGAAGGGTAGGGTTAGACTGTAAGACATGGAGGGTTAGAGGTAGACAGTGGAACAGGGAGGGTTAAGGTTAGTCAGTTAGAAGGAGAAGTTTAGAGTTAGGCTTAGGACAGGGAGGGGTAAGGTTAGGCTGCTACAAGTGGAAGGAGAGGTTAGGCTGTGGGACAGGGAGGGTTAAGTTTAGGCAGCAAAAAGGGAAAGGTAAGGGATGTTAACTTACCTGTCGCCATTGCCATTTTTAGGAAATTTTCGCTGTTACCAATCATTCTTCACGGATGTATCCATCCTGATGCCTTCCGATTAGGAAACGTTTCATAACAGCTTCAATGGCACATGTTTCTAGTATGACAAGGAACTCACTCCCAATGCCGAATTGTACTCTTCCAGATAGGGTTAATGTTAGGGCGCTAGAAGGTGATGGCTATGGTTAGACTTTAGAAAGGGGACAGTTAAGGTTAAGCTGCAGTATGGGGATGGTTACGGCTAGGCTGCAGAAAGGGGACAGTTAAGGTTAAGTTACCCTGTCACCATTGGATCTTGCGGAAACTACGCTGTATCATCGCAAACTGATGAAAACTGATGTGATCTGTAGAAATGCACATAATCGGAACGGCAAACCACACCCTACACAGCTACAAGATGGCAACTAATAGGTTAATTATCATGTGGTCTGTAACCAATCAAATATGATTGTGTTTCATCCCAAGGACCCCAATGTCCAGAGGTGAATATAATTAGTATCACCATATTACAAGCATAAGAGGTATAGTAGAATGAGTAACCCAGGGGTAATCTCAAGGGGCTTGATCAGATTCAGCCTGATGGTGTAGCCTATCTCTGCGTGCCTCCGCATCACACATGCCCAGAACACATGATCGTGCAATTATGGTGACTCAGTCCCTGGTGTAACTCAGTGCTGCTGCCCCTTGCACTCAGAGGGCTGTTTCGTGGGAGACAAGGGGTGGACGAATGTGGCCCATGTACATGATCTTATGTCACTGATCAGCAGTTTACTATCAGACAGAGTTGTTACCGTGACACCAGTCCTGTCTGGTTCCACCCAGCCCTGCCCATCCAGACAAGGCCCCGCCTCCTTTGCTATGAGACCCTGTCACTTTGCACCCCCTGCCAGTATATACATTCCTATGTTATTGCCAGTTATACAGAAACCTTATTCAGGAGAACATCCATCAGCCGGTCAGCATATCTTGAGAATCAAACACCTGATCATTGCTCTCTCCTGTCAGCATTGCTAAGATACCAATACAACAGCCATAGGAAAAAATAGATATATAATTGCAAAGGCAAGCACGGCTTCCATTACAAATCTATTACACGATGTCCTCTTTATTGTATTACTCTCCTCTCTCAACCTTTTTCCATCCTCAATCATTTCTGCAATGGTTTGGAGTCCTCGAGCAGGGTGACCCTCTCATTTAAAGAACTACCAAGCATCCAAGGTTTAAATGTAGCAGGAACATAAATGACATTGTCCAGCATTTCACTAGAAACATAGAGGGCCAGATTCACAATTAAGAAGCTGCGGCCTATAAGTGGGGGAATTGAAGAAATGGCCCACTAAGCATGCAATTTACGTACCACTTACACGGTAGGTTAGGCAGAAGGAGGCGTAGTCAGGCAGCCTCAGTGAGTGTATAGGAAGAAGTTGGGGGGGGGGATGTAGATTAGCCGGGGGCGTGGGGGAAGCCATTCTCCATTCATATTTTCCTTGTTAAGAACCTATGGCACCTAAGAACGGGGGGTCAGGGCTGGACAGGAGAGTCCGGTGCGGATCGGTCCACATCTAACTCTTAAGTATGATTACGGTCCAGAATGTGATGGCAGATAACAGCCACGTGGTCCATCCAATCTACCCACTTAACAAACGTTTAATAAATACCGATGGGAATTCATACAAATGGGCCGCAGACAGATCTCTGTCTTTCGGATTGAGTCGCGCTGTAGCGGGCGTCACTATGGTCCTGATCCAGAGGTAAGCACACGTGTTGTAGATGCATTTGTATTGCTGCGTGTGTTCTAAAAGCACACACAATGATGCTGTCTTTGGATTGCAAGCAATGACAGCATGCAGCGTACGGGAACACAGCAGCTAAACTCAATGCAACTTGCCCAAATAAGCTGTCCATGAGTAGGGCAGTACGGTGTAATGCTGACTGTAAATAGAGGCTCTGATTATTGTGGGCGCCCCATCTTAAAATGGGTGTGGGTCCCAGCTAAGAACGGCCCTATTTCGATAGGGCCATTCTCTCCCAGCCAGTTTCGAACTGGCTGGGATGTCGATTGATTATGCCTCGATGAGGCATAGCAAACGATCCCCGGAACACCGAACACAGGTAAGACTAAAAACTAACTCCAACCCTTCCCCTAATTGCCTTTTTATTTTTTTTTACGAGTGCATTTTTCAACAAAATTGATTGTTTTTTAAGTGTGTGTTATCAACATAAGGTTATTTTAGTTATAGAATCATAAGCCGATAAGCTAAAGTACTTAATATTAACCTTAGAATATGCTCTATGCAGGGGAGGTTTCTGAGTACCCAGAAACCTCCCTGATCAGAGCTGGCCAGCAGACAGAGCTCCGACCAGAGAATGGCTCTTATAATCCGGCCGGAGCAGGATAGAGAGCTGCTGTTATGTTGTGCTGTCAGTGTTGAATTAAAGAAGCTAACAGCGGTTACCCAGAACTCGTTGCTGTGGAACGGGGCTCACTGCACGGTCCATTTTCAAGGACTCCACCCCGCTACCCACGTTGTCTGCCATTTGGGCCTTTGTACCTTGTCAGTTGTTGCCATATTGTTAGTAGTTATGCAGACCCTCCAACATGAGGTAACCACCTGTTTTAAAGAGACAAATAGTTTTTTTAAATGAGTTCATTCATTTCACCAGGTGAGTGACAGTTGGAAGCTCAGGTGTGGAGCATATTTTACCTAATGGAATGGGTCATGTTGGAGGGTCTGATTATGAAGGAGTCCTCAACATTCCAAGCATCGGGACACCAAAAATGTAGGTCCGCCACTGCATTAGAGATCTGTTAGTTATTGTATTTCCAAACACTTTTGTATTGTACTCTGGATCAATGCCATGGTCTCCCAATAGTTGTTGAGTATTATTATCTATAAAATAACTCTCCTATGCTGGGGACACTCCTGCTTTTGTATTTATTTATCATCTTCTCTTACGTGTCCTGTTCGCTATAAGCCTTGTCACTGCTTCTGTCAGCACACACCGAGTAAACAACGCTCCAACATTCCTGGATACATAAAAACTCACACGTCTTCCCTACAATAGGAGAGCTGCTAGAAACAGCTGAGCTAAGCATAAAAATTAATGAGAATCTTATTCCTATCACCTTCCCGGATATACAACAAAGTGTAGAGATAGATAAACCTTTCCAGACCACTGCTCCGTGGCTGCGTGAGGGATTCAGATTTTGAATTCATTGCTCACCAACAAAAGTGCATTGCTGGGAATAAATGACCCAAAATAGGTCGTGATTACTGCCCAGCGGGTGTGGGTCCCCACTATGAACGGCCCTATTTCGATAGGGCCGTTCTCTCCCTGCCAGTTGGCTGGGATATCGATTGGTAATGCCTTGATGAGGCATAGCAATCAATCCCCCAAGCACTGAAACATGGTTCTCTGATAGGTAAGCGTAAAAACTAACACCAACCCTTTCCCTCATTCTGACACTAACCCTCCCCTTCCCAGCAGCCTGATTCTAACCATCCCTTCTCCCTAGCCTGACCCTAACCCTCCCTTCCCTGCAGCCTGACCCTAACCCTCCCCTTCTATGGCCCTAACCCTAACCCTACCTTCCTAAGAGCCTAACCCCCTCCCCCAACACTAAAAGTCCCCAGAGAGGTTACTCACCTCTCCGGAGCTGTCTGCGGCGTGTCCCATTCATTAAAAAAATTCTAAAATGGCTGCCATTCCTAATGAACTTTCAGCTGTTTGGAATAGTGGAGATGTTGCTTATAGCAACCAATCAGATTCTGGCTCTCATTTCATACTAGAGAATGTTAGCTAGAATCTGATTGGTTGCTATGGGCAACATCTCCACTTTTCCAAACCCGAAGCTTAGTAAATCTGGCCCAGAGACTCACCCTGGACACAAGACTGCTGGAGAGGACATTGGAGAAGTGCCCACTTCCTGGCTCAGTACTTCCACGGTCTCCGGTACTTCCGCCACAGGCCTGGCTTTTGCTAGGACTGACACCTTCAGACAGTGATTGCAGCCATTTTGTCAATGTAAAAAATATTCAGGATGAGATTCAGCCTGTCAGTTCACTATCCATGCCATGCTCCTTTGACATCACTCATTTGCTGCATTCTAATAAACATGGGTTCAATTCACAAAATGGCTGCCTCATACTCTCCAACATTACCCATTCCATTAGGTACAAAATACTCTGCTCCTCAGTGTCCAACTGTCAGTTACTATGGTAACCACTATTGTTGAAGAGGCAAATAGTTTTTTCAATATCAGTGAATTCATTTAAACCAGGTGAGTGACAGTTGGAAGCTCAGGAGCGGATTAAATTGTACCTAAAGGAATGGGTCATGTTGGAGAGTCTGCTGCCTTCTGCGGAAGACCATTAAAACAAGTCACATGCATCCTCCAGGTGTTGTGAAATTAAAAGTCCCATGATGCTTTGCCAAGTATCTGCAATGCCAAAAGCTGCTGAAGCTAACTGCAAGTGCAAAATATTGTCTATGCCTATAACTGCAATGTCAAGTGAGGAGGAAATCTAAGGTTTATTTGCAGATGAACAAATTAGTCAGCAGATGTGAATATTCTCTTTGCAGGTCTTGCAGTTGGCAAATGATTTAAACACCCAAAACATAAATCATATCAAAGCTGTCCTTACATCTGAATATTAACCCATCTATTGTTTGACCTCTGTCTTAATTATTGAGGGATTTGTACAAAGCAGAGTGAATACTTAGCTGTTTCTCCAGGGCTTGGCTTCAAATCACCGAACTGCTCAATATTCATTGACTGCAGAACAATCGCAAACATCCAACGTCTTCAGCAGTTCTGTCCACTTTCCTTTGTTAACTTCCTTTCAATTTATTACTACTCCGAATGTGTTTTTTTTCCTTCCTGTCTAATCAGAGGAACAAGAGAATAACTTTGTCTATGCAGAGCCTGCAATGAATTATGAAAGAATATCATCAGAATATACTGTAGTGACTGCAATAAGGATATAATAGGGGATAAATGACAATCATTATAGGGATTATGGCACAGAGGTTAAAACTACTCGAGCCTGTGCTCCATGGTACCTTAAGAAGAAAGTTCTTTTTCAGCTGTCTCTATTTTGAATAGTGGCCATTTTAGATTTTTTCTGATAGGGGGAGTATGCCGATTGGAAGCGCCGCGAGAACCCACCGCAGGAGAGGTGAATAACCTCTTTGGGGACTTTTAGTGTTAGGGGGAGGGTTAGGGTTAGGCTCTTAGGAAGGGAGGGTTAGGAACGTGGAAGGGGTGGGTTAGGGTTAGGATCAGGCTGCGGGCAAGGGAGGGTTAGGGTCAGGCTCTGGGGAAGGAAGGGTTAGGGGCAGGCTGTGGGGAAGGGAACCTTAGGGTCAGGCTGCGGGCAAGGGAGGGTTAGGGTAAGAGAAGGGGAAGGTTAGGATTAGGATAATAGAAGGGGAGGGTTGGGGTATGGATTAGTGAATGGGTTGGGGATATTTGTTTGGTGCTTAGGTCCTCTTTGAGGCAGAAGCAATCGAGTTGAGTTCGGAACTGGCTGGGAGAGAACGACCCTATCAAAATAGGGCCGTTCGCGATGGGGTCCCACCCCGGGCTTGCGGGAATACTTAAGGTAGGGTTCTGTCCAGAGATCTTCCATCGCGGAGGCAAACGTTCAGATTTGGTGATCCAAAACTTCATATGTAGGAGAACAGGTCACTCAACCTGCACTCCTATGTACGGAGCTTTGGACCTCATTTTACTATTAAGTCTGAATAACGCCCTAAACCAACTCTATAATTGTTCAAATGACAAGAGTAGGGGCCTCCTGAAGGTAGACCGTGCATGTTGTACTTATGGACCGCATTTGTGGGAGGGCTATGTTGCATCCAAAAGCGGACACAATTATGGGATGTAGCATACAGACACAATGCCGCCAAACTCACTCCTGCTATGAGACCTATCACGGAGCGCTAGTGCAGGTTAACCAACTCTATAGAACATTGCATCAAAGGTTATAATAGTGCGAGAAATTCATTCGCGATGTGTCAACATTAAAAAAAATATCCCTTTAATCCCTTCATGTATTTTTTTTTTATTACTGTACATAAAAAGTATTTGCCAAAGCACAGTACACCAACAGCCATTCCATAAAATTAGTATTGTTTGTAAAGTGTCCCAGTCCAGCTCTCGGATCCAAAGCAGGTCTTTGAGTGTCAGCTCCCAGGACTTAGGGCCAGATTTACTAAGCTGCGGGAAAGGAGAAGTGGAGATGTTGCCTATAGCCAGATTCCAGCTGACATTTTCTAGTATGTAATAGGAAAGTGAGAGCTAGAATCTGATTGGTTGCTATGGGCAACATCTCCAATCTTCCTCTTCTGCAGCTTAGTTAGTCTAGTCCTTAGACGTGACCTGGGGATGGTGCAAAGTTGTAAATAGTCCTGAGTTCCGTCTGTGTCCAGCTCTGTTTTGGGAGCCTTTGTCTTGACGCACCTTAATGGTACACTCTGACAACTGATCACCATGGCAACCCAGGACCCCCAATTTCCAATGGAGGCCCTGAGGAGACCACTGCTCTGACTGTAGCCTTTTGGGGCATCATGGGACATTTTCCCCCTTTTAAAATGTTCCTCATAATGTAAATATTTCACCATCAAGCCTCAATAATCTATTGTTGTTTTTTCTCTAATGTGGTCACATAGCTATGGCCTTTTAAAGCCTTTATGGAACACAGACATGTTAAATCCATGGATTCCCACAGTCCTGCATCCCGGCAGCTGCCTGTTTCTTCGTTCCGAAGCGGAGCTAATATATAGGACACATCTTGAAGAGTCAGCTGCTGGAAAGAGACATCTGACCTAGTTTTGGGCTTTATTATACTAAATCCTCTTAGAGGAAGCATTCCAGCTGCAAGATGAACAAAATCCCTAATATGGGAAGTGGATGGAACACAGGAAATATTAAGACTGTTGGCAGGAGTTAAAGGTGGCGGCGAATTAAATGGTGATGTGGGAAAGATTTATAGCATCTCAGGCAGTGATGGTGCACTGGTTCCCCTAGGGACACATACTGTACGGCCCTCAGAGCGATCACCTGTGACCCCATCTTCTTTCTGTATTGCATTTGTTATAGCTTGTGGGTCATTTGCTGCTGTTATATACCTTTGTGTTGCTCTCTTTGATAATAGTAAGGGGATACAGAGTTTGAAAAGGGTGGGGATGGGTCATATTAATGTTATTCTTTGCTTTTGCTTATTGCACACAGATACAGACCAGCGTTACTATTACACTGTTATTTAGACTTGGGTTAGGAGACCTCACCTCTCAGCTCTAACAGTATTTACAACAGTTCATTTTCCTCCATGGCAATTCAACATGAATTTTTTGTTCAGGTGTAACTTTCCACCTGTTTTCCTCTTACTTACAAACTCTTGGGACTGGATCCAGAAAAATATAATTAGGGGGACCGTATTCACAGATTAGTTTTATGAGTGGGGATGCGTTTGCGTAGTAACTTCTTCCACGCAAGTTACGTAGTATTTACGCATGTAAGTCCTTCACTCTTAGAGACATACATACGAAGGGACGTGGTCGCCTTCCGTGCGTTCGAAGTTAGGTGAGAGTGGGCGGGGGAGGCATTTAAATGGGCTTTTGAGTGCGCGGTTAGTAAGATACGCACGTATGTAAGTACACATGTAGAGATAAGGGATAAGTCACTATGGTAGAGATTAGCCACTATGGTGGCGTAAGTCACCGAAAACCCGTCCGTGCGAGGGGAGTGTCATGGGTGTTGCCATGCTACGTGCGTGCATAAAACCGCGTACTTAGTAAACATGGATCTGTGAATCCGGTCCTGAATTACGAATGTCAGCCTCAGATGTAGAGGACAACATATGCAATTTGCAATCCTAAATTCCGTACCTGCGAGGGTAGTGCAGGCCCCTCATATGTACGGCCTTTCTGCATACAGAACACTACTTTAAGTGTCCCAGGGCCGGCGTCAGAAAATGCGGGTCCCGGTGCCCCTCCCCTATGTGACATCATTGGTGATGTCACAAAGGGGTGGGGTGCCACAGACCTGCTTTAGCAGCGGGTTGGTGTGCAGGGAAGCTCTTCCCTGGGCATTGGCCCGCTACTGAGTAGATCTGAGCAGCAAGTATTGGCGTTAGGATGCTGCTGATACCTGCTGCTGCTGCAGAGCTGGGTAAGTATCGGCAGGCCCCCATCAGTCCTGGGCCTGGGATAACAGTTTGGCAAAGTAAACAGGTCAGCAATGTGCAATCACAATGGGCCGGATCCTGAACAACGTCCGACAGAGGACTTACACAAGTCATTTACGTAAGTCCTCTGTATTGGAACATCTGCACACGTGCGCACCAGATGTTCCGACAGTGCAACTACTGATGTACGTAACTATGTATGTCAGTAAGTACGCTGAAAGGGCTGACCCTTCATTTATAATGACCTTTAAACGCAGGGTCGGGAGTGGGGAAGCCACGTTACGACTATGTCTGCATACGTATGGCTGTATTCAGAGATCCGGCCGAGAAAAGTTTGCATGGACGTAGCAAGGCAACACCCCTGACACTCCCCTCACACGGACGGGTTTTCTGTGACTTACGAGTGCCTCGACCTGCCTTATCTTTGCGTGGGCATTTCCGTGCGTCGAATAGTTCCGTTAGTGCGTATCTAACTAACCGCGCCCACATCTCGCCCACACTCCTTCATTAAAATGCCTCCCCCCACCCATTTTTATTTAAATTATCACATGCGTATTTTTAAGTGGGAGATCCGTGCGTATTTACCCACGTGCGATACACAAGTCCGTCCATGAGGCACTTCCGTGCATATAGTCTACGTGAACTACATAAAGTTACTATGCATGCGCAGTTGAAACGTACCTAAAAATACGTCCGGAACTTGCTGCGAAAACGGTTCTCTGAATACGGCTCCTAGTCGTGAAACTTAAGGTAGTAATCTGGACACATAAGTGTCCGGATTTACTGCCGACAGCGGGGAGTGCAGGGGGTGTGCACCCCCTGCTATGGCTGCGTAACTACGCACCCCCCTTCACGCACGTAAAGCGTGCGTGGGTCAGGATCTGGACCAATGTGTACATGTCGTGGGTCAGGTATAGAGAAATGACTATTGCTATGCATGCCCCATACCCCAGGCTGAGAAAGGACATATCCGTTGTGGTTTCCAGCAGCTTCTTCTTATAATTCCAACACTGACTGCTTCATGTTTAATTAAATGTTTCTCTTTAACATCACCAACAGTATTATGGGTGTCTCATGCTATTGATGCCTGGCAAATGTCTCACACAAGGCCGCCATCAGGGGGGGACAGCCGGGACTACTGTCATGGGCCCGCAGCTGATGGAGGCCCTCCATCATTACAGGGCCAATCCGCGGGGAAGAATTTCCCTGCACACCGGCCAGATGGTAACACAGGTACGCGGGGCCCCACCCATGTGATGTCACCAACGATGTGACATATGGGCCGGAGCCCTACTGGTGTTTCCCGGGCCCCACAAATTTTGAAGGTGGGCACAGTGGAGGAGGAGGAGGGACAGGAGGGATGAGTAAAACTATAAAAATTTTGAATGTGCCGGTACACCATAACGGTGCATGGAAGCCCACTTCAAACACTGGACCAAACACTATCCAATACCCTCCCCTCTGTCCTAAACCAATCCTAATGGGATCAGGGAGAATAAACAATCCAATCATCAGGTTATTGCTGATATTACTACAACTGCTACTACTACTACAACTACTACTACTACAACAACAACAACTACTACAATTACTACTACAACTTCTACTACTACAACTACTACTACTACAACAACTACTACAACTTCTACTACTACAACAACAACTACTACTACTACAACTCCTACTACAACAACTACTACTACTACTACAACAACTACTACAATTACTACTACTACTTCTACTACTACTACAATTACTGCTATAACTCCTACTACTAAAACAACTACTACTACAACTCCTACTACTACTACAACTACTACTACAACAACAACTGCTACTACTACTACAACTCCTACTACTACTACAACTACTACTACAACAATTACTACAATTACTACTACTACTACAACTCCTACTACTACAACTACTACTACAACAACAACTACTACAATTACTACTACAACTTCTACTACTACAACTCCTACTACTACAACAACTACTGCAACAACTATTACTACAACTACTACTACAACAACAACAACTACTACTACAATTACAACTACTACTACTACAACTACTACTACTACAACAACAACTACTACAATTACTACTACAACTTCTACTACTACAACAACAACAACTACTACAACAACTACTACTACAACAACTACTACTACTACAACTACTACTACTACAATTACTACTACTACAACTACTATTATAACTACTACTACAACTACTACTACAACTCCTACTACTACTACAACTACTTCTTCTACTACTACTACTACTACTACAATTACAACTACAACTTCTACTACTACAACTACTACTACAACTACTACTACAACTCCTACTACTACTACTACAATTACTACTACAACAACTACTTCTACTACAACTACTACTACAACAACTACTACTACAACTACTTCTACTACAATTACTACTACAACTACTACTACAACTTCTACTACTACAACTACTACTACTACAACTACTATAACAACTACTACTACAACAACTACTACTACAACTACTACTAATAATAATAATATAATAATAAAAATATTAATACTATTAATTGTAGAAGTCAAAATAGTAATAATAATATAATAGTAATAATTGTAATAATAAAAATAGTAATAATAATAATATTATTAATAGTAAAATATTAATATAATAATAACAAAATAATAATAAGTTGACTTATTGTGTTATATTTAATAAATTGTTATAATGCATCATATATTGACCACACACTATCCAATAATCTCCCCTCCACCCTGAACAGGATTAGGAAGAATGAACAATCCAATCATCAGGTTAGTGCTAATAATAATAATAAAAATAATAATAATTTGTTGACTAGTAAAAATTTTTTATATTTAATAGATAGTTGGAATGCATTGAGCCGCTTGCAATTTATGTCATCGGGTTCTCCCAGAAGACCTTGAGTCCTCTGTTCTCTGCTGCGTCGAAGCCCTGGATCGTCTCGCTTTGCCTTTACTGAATGTAACATAATAGATCCTGACAGGGCTGTCCAACTGACGCAACCCCTCAAAACGTTCCCGTGGCCCCCAGCGTCCCTGAAATAGACTGACGGATGACAGTGTTTTTTAAACATAATTCGTCTAACACAAACACGTTGATAAAGCAGACATCTTCATGATCAGCGCTGGATGGCGGTAATAAAATAAAACTGACTTGTGAATTTACATTACTGCTATTTGTTTTATTTCTGTGTAACAGTGGCTACGGTGCAGCTCAGGTGATCCCCTGCAGCGGCACTTCCTTTTCCTGCGGCTGAGCCTGCCTAATGGAAGAACCAGGCCTTTGCATTGAAAGTAAAAAAAAAAAATAGCTGCAATAATAAAAAAAGAACAAAAATAAAATACAATACCCCCAGGTATGTGGTCAGGTGGCCCCCAGGACAAATCTGGGTCCCTCAGGCAGACGTGGGCCCTGGGACAATGTACCCAGATCTCAACTTTTCAAAACCCCTGTATCCATTTGACAACCACCAGATGCAGATTTGGGGTCAGACTGTCCCTAGGCACGACATTAATGACTCCCCAAAATGCATCAGTACGTAAATTGACCGGGAAATAACTGACGAGTCTATATAACTAAAATGTCATTTCAGTCATATAGACTTACAGGGCACTCCATTCCCATTTGTAGACGGAATTGTCCCCCTCCCCCATTCCGACACCCCCTGACGGTAATTGCCACTCTCCATCAGGATTCACAACTGATTAGTGCAGGCAGACAATGGGATTTACCGAACACATAGACAGGGCTTATGCCCAAAAATCATGTGTGCGCAAATGTGCATGATGATAAATTTTACACCATCTGCAGACCCTCCAACATGACCCAATCCATTAGGTACAAAAGACTCTGCTCCTCAGTTTCCAACTGTCAGTTACTATGGTAACCACCTTTGTTGAGGCAAAGGGCCGTATCCAGAACTACGGCCGTCTTCCATGGACGGCCGTAATTCACTGAACAGTAGCTACTGCGCATGCGCAGTAGCTATTGTACGTAATCGTTTCGATACGTAGATTGCGTATATGCAGTCTAAAAGACCACATGGTCTGGATATGGCCCAAATAGTTTTTTAAACAGTTAATTCATTTAAACCAGGTAAGTGACAGTTGGAAGCTCAGGAGCGGATTACAATTTATCTAATGGAATGGGTCATGTTGGAGGGTCTGCATCTTGACAACCGCTGCCTTGCGTTTAAAGAGTGGTCAGTGTGGGCTGTCACGTGCCCGAGTCTGGTTAAAGTATGTGGGTATACGTAACGGATACCGGGCAGACATAGAAATGTGCGCAGAGCTCATCATTGCGAGCTCAATTCTTATTTTCACAAGGATAAATACACTATACTCTACATAGATTATGTGCCTTGGGTGATTATTAGTAAATATTAATATTGGGAAGGATTGCACTTGGGATTCCCTGTTGCAGAGATGTTCTGTTACATTGGGATTCCCTGTTGCAGAGATGTTCTGTTACATTAGCAGTTTGCAGGGTGCCAGCACTGACAAGGTTAAATCCCTCCGCAAGCCTTATACAGCAATGCAGAGCCCTGACATTAGTCTGTAATAGTACTGCATTGCCTGCTCCCTACACTGCCTCATCTAACAGCAATGCTGTAGTCTTCCCCTGCATTCCCCAAGCCTGACAATGTTATTGTACAAGGGGTTGCATGTTCCACTGCCAACTGCCATTTTCAACATACATACAGTCGTCAGCTAATTGTCAGCCGCAGACCCGGCACTTACCGTCGCTCCGACGACCGGACGGGTTCATGCAGGAGAGGGGATGTTGTTTAAGGTTAGGCTGATGGAGCCTAGAAAGGGAGACTTAGGGTTAGGCTGCGAGGAAGGTAGACGTACGGTTAGGTTGTGGGGAAGGGAGTCTTCGTGTTAGGCTGTGGGGAAGAGAGTGTTAGGGTCATGCTGCGGGGAGGGGAGTCTTAGGGTCAGGCTGCGGAGAAGGGAGTCTTAAGGTCAGGATGCAGCCAGGTAGGAGAGTCTTATGGTTAGGCTGTGGGGAAGGGAGACTTTGGGTTAGGCTGTAGGAAGGGAAGTTTTAGGGGTAAGGCCGCAGGGAATGTAGACTTAGGGTTAGGCTTCCAGGGAAGGGAGTCTTAGGGTCAGGCTGCGGGGAGGGGAATCTAAGGGTTAGGCTGCGGAGAAGGAAGACTTAGGGTTAGGCTGCGGGGAAGGGAGTCTTAGGGTCAGGCTGCAGGGTTAGGGTAATGAAAGGGTTAGGCTAAGTATTAGTATATGAGTTGGGGTTGGGAAAATAGAGAGCAGCGCTTATCTGTCATCGGTGGGGTAGGAGCTTCGTCTTCAGAAACGGGGTGTCAAAAACGGCCCTTTCAAAAAACGGCCATTCTCAGTGGCAACAGACACCTTTGTACAAGTAACCTCATCACACATATACTTACTGCCATGTATAAAGCTTGTCTCCAGTACATTAACCCTTTGCATAGCGGTCTGCCATGTTGGACCGCTTCCAGACCCCTTGCAAAATGCTCATTTGCTTTTCGCAAGGGGGGTAAGATGACTGCTTTTTTTACGTGCGCGTTTGCACACTCAACGCATGCGCACAACAGTAGAGCACACAATTTGGGCCCATTCTGACCCTAACGTAACTTAAATCTTGGCCCTGGGGTCTGACACTCAAAGTCCTTTGTTTGACCCATGCGTTGGAATTTCAAGTGGTTAATTCATTTATATAGTTAGAAATCTCTGCTCTAGTATTATTATGTTGTGTTTAGTGTTTAAAAATATAAAACACCAAAAATATTATTTTATTTTATGTTAAATGTAATTTTTCTTTGTTTTAGTGTGTTTATATTTCTATTGAAGTGTTTGCAAAATTCATAACCCTTTTTATAATTTTGACTACAGTGTATTGTAGGCTTAATAGGATGATTTCAGCCCTTAGATACTATCTAGACAGGCAACTGCAGGAAAAGCTAGAAGTAGCACCCAGAAGTTTGGGCCTGATCCTCATTGAGGTACATTAGGCAACATAAGCAAGCGTATTGCGTACGTCCCCTAATATAAGTCCCCTAAATAGTAACATCTGCGATTGTGCGCAGATACCGACGCTCCTGATGTTACGCTACAGATTTCCAAGCGCCAGTTCCATACGCTGGAAGGTCCGTAGGGGGGGGCATTAATTACAAACGCCAAGGCAAATTTAGCAATTATATCTAAATATGTCCCAGTGCCCAGTAATAAGCCATATTAAACATGGGACCTTGGGATATGGCCCAATATTGTCCATTTAGTGGGTATAACAAACAAACAATGAAATTCTGATTAATGAGCTGCAAGAGAGAACAGCAGACTCACGTGTGGCCCTGGGGCCACCCTTTTGGGCCCCGCACCCTATGCTCTATAACGACAAATGTGACACTGGGGTTAATGTGCGGCTGACGTCTCCTGAGCGCATGTCGGACATTTTGCTGTGTTTGTAATCTGTAAATTGCTTGGTGGTTCAATACTCTTCTATCTCTCCTAACTAATTGCGGGCTCCCATGGCTGCAGTACAGCACTGGTGCAATACCACCGGGGGGAAGGGGCTGTGCTTACTGACAGCCTGACTCCACTCTCTGCAGGCCCTGCACTATCACCCTGACACATACACACTGCGAATTCTCTTACTTATAGGATCTAAGGCTGGCTGCCTCCCATTATCCTGCTATGGCTTTCCATTCCATTAGTCCCTAATGACAAATCTCTACGTACACATACTGTAATGCATTGCACATCTGTCTAGAAATTTACTGCAAGCTTTCTTCAATCCTGCCATATTTAACCCCTTATACACTATATATATAATACATGGCTTTAGTGTGGTGGATTTGTGTACTCAGTACTAGCACCTTACCAGGAGTCCGGCCAGGTCATTACTTGGTGCAGGAACACAGGTGTCAGAACTGGAAAGGAAGGGGGGGGGGGGGGGGGGGGGGGGGGGGGTAGAGAAGCATTTCAGTCACAGAGACTCATCAGTCATCTGCCCCTGTTGCTTAAAAACACTGGACCGGATCCTAATTTAAGAGGAACATGCCAGTGGATCTCCATTTGCTAAAAGGTCACTGTACGCTCCTAATTTGCATAAGTCCGACGCACGGATTGCTTTCTACCGCCAGGATCCTTCCTTAACATGTACACACATGTTATGGAAGGACTTGCCACCCCATGGATCTGAGGATCCGCATGCGTGTGGAAGTCAGTAGCATGCGGCCATGAATAGTGTGGCCGTTGTCTGCAAGCAGCGTGTGAGGAAACGGTCACTACTATTAAATCTGGACCTGAAATTTCAGTCATAGAGACTCGCAGAATATTGCAGGCCTACTAGGAGAGAACGCGGTGCTAATGTAATGAGAAAGAGGACGTCAAACATAACTTGAACGAAAGACTTTGTTTTATAGGAATCTAACATTTTTTTACAGTATGTATATATATATATATATATATATATATACTCCCGTATAATGAAAAAATCCATGAGGATAATCCTTATGCCGTCCCATTTGCATCCGATGTGGGATTTTCGGTTGCAGTCCCAGCTCCGATGGGCTGCCTTTAGAAATAGAGACAGACGAAAGTTCCTTTTTGGCTGTCTCTATTTTGAATAGGCAACCATTTTAGAATTATTTTTTATTAATGGATGAGTATGACGATCTCCATACTCACCCATTCATTTTCGCCGGACACGACGCACCCCCCGTTGACAGCTCCGGAGAGGTGAGTAACCTCTCTGGAGACTTTTAGTGTTGGGGGTGTTAGGGATAGGCTCTTAGGAAAGGAGGGTTAGGGTTAGGGCCATAGAAGGGGAGGGTTAGGTTCAGGTTGCGGGGAAGGAAGGGTTAGGGTAATGGAAGGGGAGGGTTAGGGTCAGAATTAGGGGAAGGGTTGGTGTTTGGTGTTCCGCAGATTGATTGCTATGGCTCATTGAGGCATAAGCAATCGATATCCCAGCCAGTTTGAAATTGACTGGGAGAGAACGGCCCTATCCAAATAGTTCTTAGTGGGGACCCATACCCGGGAAGGCAAACTCCGCCTGGTGGACAGATATCCATGAGGAAGGAACAGGTGGAGTTCCATCCATGGAGATCCGCTGTGTAACATCTGGCGGACACATGCGAAGATGATACAAGCAAGGGGACTTAAGCAAGTGACTTGTGTAAGTCCCCTTGCGGACTTACCTGTGAATGCGGCCCATATCGGGGGCATGACTGCAGACTGTTAGAACACAGGGGGGCAAATTTTATATAATAAATTTCATACATAAATAGTTATCAAGGCTGTTTATGGAGGCTTTAGGGGTTCCATCTCAGCAAAGAGGCCTTCAAAGTAGCTGGTGGCTTATTAAAGATTTACAAATGTGTGTAACTAATATATCTGCATATTTTACATAGAGACCGGCAGCTTAATTACTGGAAATGGCAGTGAAACGGGGGAATTTTTTCCCTTTAACCCCAGTCTTTTATGCCCCTGTTTATTGGCTTATAAATGGAGACCACCAGAGAAAAAGATAGATAGATAGATAGAGAGAGAGAGAGAGAGAGAGAGAGAGAGAGAGAGAGAGAGATAGATAGATAGATATGAGATAGATAGATAGATAGATAGATAGATAGAT
>WWET01000606.1:263619-277671 GCA_011038615.1 Limnodynastes dumerilii
CATATATATATATATATATATATATATATATATAAAAGCCATTCTGCTCCTCACAGTACACGCAGGTGGAGTAGCGTCCACACTGTTGTGATGGTACTGCACATGTGCAGTGGTCGGGAGCAGAGCTGCTCTCTTCAAAATGACTCCCCATCCCTGTCATGGACCCCATGCCTTGGGCCCCGCGCTGACTCTCCGGCTTCTCATCTGCTCTCTCTGAACGTGATGATAAGAGGAGAGCGGAATCCTGGGCACGCACTCTGGTAGTTCTTATAAGGATGACAGCAACGCTAGTCAGCAGCCGGTAGACTACATTTCCCATCACCCCCCGCACACGAATCAAAAACAGGGTGCGGATCCCACACCAGCCAATCAGCATGTGAGGAGGGCGGGACAAGCGGATGATTGGCTGAACTTGGAGGTCCACCATATCCCGCCTCACTCACTCATTACCCATCATTCTTGACGGGCATTTGGCTAGTTTAATAATAATATTGAACCTGATACATATTTGGTAGTTGGTGCCATTTTCCAGATGCATAAGACTCTGATAGCTGTGGACAGGGGCACCATAAAAACACTGGATAGGGGACAATTCCAACCCCGTCCCCCATACAGCACTTGTGCAGTGCAGTTGCTAGACACACCTATGGGTGGTGCTTTTCAGAGGACACACTTCCTTTGGTGGTACAGGACACACCCCTTTGGGTGTTAGCAGGCTTGATTGTGCATATTGCATCAAGTCCCGTCCTGTTCTTAGTAGCATCATGGCAGATCCAGACCTAAGTGCTTGTTATGTTTCATCATGTAGCGTATTTACGTTAGCGTATTTTCTGTATACTCCCCTAGGCACTCCCCTTGCTCGTTTTACGCTTCCAAAACCCTACCTTAACTTTTCAAAGCATAATTACTGATGTAACGGCCTTACCGGCCCATACTGTACGATTTAAATACCTCCCTCTGCCTACAAAGCATAATTACGGGTGTCGTTTGTATGACGCCCCTTCGTTCGTAGTTACGCTGACGGTACGTACGTTAAGAGTTACGTGACGTAACATCTGCCGTGAGCATGCGCAGTAAATACAAATAGGTGATTTTACGTCAGTGGCTACCGTAAAAATGTCTGGATCTATCCCATTAAGAATAGTAATGTTGCTGGCAAGGGGACAGGACTTGAGGCTGTGGTTGCATGAAACCACAGCCTCATGTCCCCTGCGGGAGATTTGCCGGCTCTCCCGGGATTCCGGGAGAACTGGCCAAATTCCAGGAGTCAGCAACCCTGGGGTAAATACTTGTGGTAACACTGGTACACAACATTAAGAGGAAATATGGAAATAGGCTAATTCAACGGTTATCACTCATTGGGTCTCCCATTTCCCATGTTTAAATTGATAGGAGCCTTACATAATAAAATGCAGTTGGATAGGTATAGAATGTGTCTCATATGTTTACAAGTCCTACAAGGTAAAGTATAATTACTAAACTGCAAATATTTGACTGTGGGAAGACCTGGGAATTTACAAGCAGCTGTTGCCGTCTGTTGGCTTGTTATAGCCTTAATTTAGGTATATTTATATGATCCTTTGTCAGTAGACTACTGCATGCAGTGCACTGTGGGTATTTCTTTTTTCAGTTACAGTACAAAGAGTTTTAGATATTTTGCTTTTTTGTGTTTAAAGATTAAACTGTCAAATATTACAGACCTGGCGCAAGACAACCCGAGAACTGACACATAACATGCTCCTGTTACAGAATAAAGAGAGGAAAATTGACATTTTTTATTATTTAGTTGACTAATTTTGATATTCTCAAACTTGGTTCAACCAAAAGTTCTGAGTCTGTTTAATAGAATTGGAGACATTAGTGAATACAGGGGCAAAGCCAAATTTGAGGAAATTTTAGTAGAGGCCTAGGACTGGATCCTGCGTGTGTTTACCGCACACATGGAGGTCTCTCTGTCCGTATGGAAGAGAGCAGTGAACTCCCCCTGTCACTCCCCTCTCTCGTGCAGACTTTAGGTCATTGACACTGCCATAAGTATGAGCACTAAAACCCACCCACACTGTAAAATTTAAATGCCTTAACTGTTCCCTCTCCACAGCCTAACCTAACCTTCCCCTTCTATAAGCCTAATCTTATTTGCCCTTTCTCTGCAGCCTAACCCTAACCTTTCTTTTGTAGAAGCCTAACCTTAACCATTCCCTTCCTGCAGCCACCCTGTCGGGAAGAATACAATTCGGGAGTGTATACAGGTACAAGGGCGAAAGAGTAATAAATGTGCTACGCTGAGTCATTCGACTTGGTTCCCTTAAACATACAGTGCCCTCCCATTAAGACAAGAAAAGAGACATGCTTACAAAAAAAAAAAAGGACTGAAATCGAGTCCTTGTATTTATTAACAAATAAACAAACAATGCAATTTGCATAATCATAACAGTAAACATGCACTAATTCAGATGGTGACGGAAGAAGGCAGTACAAGCTATCACGCTAAAGTGGGGGCCTAAAATGTACCCCACATCCCTCTAAACCTCGCTTAGCGACTATTCATGAAGTAAGGCCACTTCTATTGGCGTCCGCCTTCCGCCTCAGAGATAATTCACTTTTCCCCAGTTAACCCACTAAACACCGGGCCCGCACCTGCAAACTGAAACCCCCATTCTCCTCCCTACCAGGCCCTGATTGGGTTCCAAGGGAAAATATTTAGAAAGTAACCATTACCCATAGACATGTCCCAGCCTCCATTCCCAGCACGCAGTTTAATTTCCCTCAGGTTTATTAACCCTCGGTTCACCTATTCACCGTTGTACCTGTGCCAATATAAAACCATTCCTGATTGGAGATCACAGTTGTGGTTAGGTTGGGATTGCCTTAGTGGCCATTACATTCTGTCTTGACAGTAGTTAGACCATTTCTGAAATACACACTTGCCAACTTTTCATTGATTTAGGTTTTCTTAGATTACTTACAAAGGTTTTATTACAAAAGGTGACTTAGATATCTCTGGTTAGAGGAGGTTGGTAGGGGGTAAAGTATCTGGAAGAAATGCTGGCAGACTTCTCAATAGAGGTGACAGAGAAGAGAAACCCCTTTTTACCCCCCAAGCACACAGTACCTGAATCCCGATTCTTTGGCTATTTACAGTACAAAACAGAGAAATATAGTTTAATGCTTAATGAGCTGCTGTTCAGCTACACTTAAAATGAACATTGATTATAAATTACTGTTTAATTAATACTGTAGACTCTGTGGAATTGTGAGTCTCAATAAGGGCCGGGGAAGACATGAGATGGGACTATTGTTAGAACATCTTCAATACAGTTGATAGAAATAACATTTTAATTTTGGCTTTCTGGTCACCAGCAATCTGGAAAGTTGGGGTTTTTTCTGTTAAACCTAAAGAAGACCACAAGTTCTTACATTCATGGTGTTTGGTGTTAGTTCATTGTTTTGTTTCTTGGTGTTTTATTTTGGTCTTGTGTTTCGTGTTGGTTACATTTTCTTGTATTTTTATTTTGGTTTTGGTATTTGGTGTTTATTGAATGTTTCATTTTTTTGTTTTGTTTTGTTTTCGGTGTTTAGTGTTGGTTCATTGTTTTGGTTTTGTTATTTGCTGTTGGTTGAGTGTTTTGTTTTTATAGATGTTTTGTTTTGATGTTAGTTCATTGTTTTGGTTTTTGGTGTTTAGTTTTGGTTTTGTGTTTGGTGTTGAACTTGGTTATTTCTGGGAACCATCAGCACTCTGCAAGATCTTACTGCCGGGGGTTTGGGATCTAATTTCTTTTGCAATGAGAAAGTATTAAAATAAAAATATTAAAAAGTTGGAGAGACACACAAGATATATTATGTCTGCTATGAGGGGTATTTGCTTTTGGTCACGCTTACAAAGGCAGTAATCATCAACATTGACAATGAACAGAAAGCACCATTTGATCATCTTTATCGTTGCTTTAAAAATGAAATATATTATGTCGACAGGGATACTATGCAAACAGCTGTAAGTATGACATTAGAAAAATGCAAATAAATCTCCTTCTCTCGTTCTTCTGTTCCTGCTCTGGCCCCCTGCTACCTGCTCTCTCCTCTGCTCCTTTCTTTCTCCCTGCTTTGTCCCCGCTGCTACCTGCTCTCTCCTACACTCCTTTCTTTCTCCCTGCTTTGTCCCCACTGCTCCCAGCTCTGTCCTCGTCTCCTTCTTCTCTCCCCGCTCTGTCCACTCTGTCCCAGCTGCTCCTGGCTCACTCCTTACTCTCTCCCATCTCTGTCCCTGCTTCTCCTGGCTCTCTCTTCCACTCTTTTCTCTCTCTCCGCTTTGTCCCTGCTTCTCCTAGATATCTCCTCCATTCCTTTCTTACTCTCTGCTCTGTCCCAGCTTCTCCTGACTCACTCCTTTCTCTCTCCCCGCTCTGTCCCTGCTTCTCCTGTCTCCTCCACTCCTTTCTCTCTTTACTCTTTGTCCGCAATGCTCCAAACTCTCTCCTCCACTCCTTCTTTTCTCCCCATTCTGTCCACCCTGTCCCAGCTGCTCCTGGCTTTCTCCTCTACTCCTTTCTCTCTCCCCAATCTGTCCTTGCTTCTTCTGGTTCTCTTCTTGCTGCTACCAGCTTTAACCTCCGCTCCTTCTTCTCTACCCGCTCTATCTACTCTCACACAGCTGCTCCTGGCAATACTCTACACTCCTTTCTCACTCCCGCTCTGTCCTCCCTGCGCCTGATTCTCTCCTCCTCTTACCAGTCTGTCCCAGCTGCTCCTGGCTTAGGGATAGGGTTGGGGGTTAGGGTCACAGAACACAGTAAGTGTCATTGTTACAGTATACTATATTACAATATGTGAGATACCGTCAGATAGTGGAAAGTTGATCAGTTAAACTTGTCAGCATTTTTTGCCGGCAGGTTAACTGTCGGCTTTCAGACCATCGGAGATACATACCACACCCTTCGGTTTACAGATGAAAGAACAGTTTTGTTGCCCAAATATCACACATGTCCAAACCTAAGGCCTAATAGCCTGAGTCTGCAAGGGGTAATATTCACATTCCTAAATGTGTAATTGTCTCATGGGTTGTATTGACCAAGAATTGACCAATATGGGGCGGATTCAGACATCCACAGCGGCAGAGGATTTCAGATAGTAGATGTCCGTACAATCCTAAGGGCCATATGTTCGAGGATAGTGGTTTTCCAAACGTGGGACCCTGCCTTAAATTTTGCATACTAGCATCACGTAAAATATGGTCGGTGTGTAACTGAGAATCGTATGTAAGGGATTAACCAAGCCCTTACTGAAGGATTAGCCTAACTCTCTCCCTTACAATACAATTAGCATAACTCCTCCCTTATTATATGATTAGCATAACTCCTCCCTTACTGTACAATTAGCATAACTCCTCCCTTACTGTACGATTAGCATAACTCCCTCCTTCCATCATGGGTACCCGCTGTATGCATGGTGACTCGTCTCACCCCACCATCAGAAAGTCTGGCACGCAAGCCTGGATGATGTGGATCCGGATCCGTGCCGAAAATCTTTACCAAACCCATGCGCAGGACTGAAAGGCAGGATTTTTCTTGTTTCTGATCCTCTTGGTCACCATGGAAAAATCTGGTCGCCTTTTGCTGGTGTCACGCAATGCATTCTACAAGAATCTAGGATGGAAACGAAGATGGTAGTGAAGAACAAACCGATGCCTTGTAGGGAGAACAGAGAAGCGGCAGCCACACTACAGACGAGTCATCACTGGCCACAGCCTAGTTCAGCCCAGAGCCCAAACAGAGACCCCACAGACAATGGCCTAAACCTTGGAGCATCAGAAGCTAGAGGGGAGAGACCGGTACCCTGAGCTCTCTGCATCCATTGCATGACTTCAGTCTGAGGCCGTCCCACGCACGGTAGTAGGGAGGTCAGTCTGCACTGCTGATTTCACATGGGGGTCAAGGGGGAGGGGAATGGCCCCATCGCTTATCTTGCCTATAGGCAACATCTGTGAAATCACGCCACTGCTGGGGAGTAATGCCCTGTGCTCATTACAGATCTTACCCATCCCTGGCCATATCCAGAGGACTGTGATTACAAGGCACTTCTGCAAGAAGACCCTTCCTGGATGGCACCTGTGCCGTCCTCCCCTTAATTCACAGGGTATTACCATCGCTCGCTTTGGTCATTCCAGCACCTTTTTTCTTCTCCTGTGGCACTTCCCTTGTCTGGTGGGAATTCCCGCAATGATAGGTGGCTTTCCAAAATAGGGTTAGGCTTCGGGGAAGGGAGGTTTAGGGTTAGGGCCGTGGAAGGGGAGGATTTAGGTTAGGATCAGGCTGAGGGGAAGAGAGATTTAGGGTTAGGATGTGGGGAAGGGAGCGTTAGGCTGTGGGCAAGGGAGGGTTAGGGTTAGGCTGCAGGGAAGGGAGGGTTAGGGTTAGGCTGAGGGGAAGGGTGATTTAGGTTTAGGCTGCAGGGAAGGGAGGGTTAGGCTGCGGGGTAGGCAAAGTTAGGGTTAGGCTGTAGGAAAGGGGGGGGTTAGGGTAAGGATTAGGGAATGGGTTGGGGATACTTACCTTCGAGGCAGAAGCAATCTATTTCTCAGCCAGTTCGGAAAAGACTTGGAGCAAATGGCCCTATCAAAATAAGGCCGTTCACAACAGGGACCCACACACTGCTGCTTTCTTTGGCCACTCCCAAACCTGAACCTTTTTTTCATTGAAAAAACAAAAAAAAATTTTCTCCAGTTGCAGATCAGATTTTTTTTTCTCGGACTCAACCTCTACACGCACAAGTCTTGACATTAGTAAGATGGCTTCTCACAGAAGTGTTTTCCGTTCACATTTCCCATTTTACTTTGTAATTTACAATAATATGCTGCCTAATCATGAATTTCCACCTTCTTAGGTCTCGGAACTCCCCACGGGTTATAGCCATAGATCACACGAGATTGACATTTACTGCAATGCATTGCAAGCAAGGTCTACACCACCGTATTGGCATGAATCGTAAGGGAATATAGACATGGAATGGAGCAGAAAGTGCACTGAATAACCAGAAAACCTATAGAAAAGATAAATAGCTCAAATAGATAAAGACGGATCAGCAGAAACATACTAGTACGTAACAGCCAGGCTCTCTGCTTTCCCAACATCCCATAACTAATTAATGGCCCCTTATTGATCCCACCTAATGCCTGGAGGGGGTTGTGTATAGAAAATGTACTTACACTGCACTGTCAACTTGCTTACACTATCCACCACATTGCGTGTAACCACTATGTCCTCTTTAAAGAACAGTACAGTACAAATTATTCTATTATTAAAATAATATATTTTGCAGGACAAAAAAAAACATTTTTTAAAACACTTTATTGTTTTTAAAGCTGCATTGTCCGATGTTTATTTTGGCTGTATTCGGCTTCTTAGGTGCGTAGATTTGCGAAATGACCCACTAGGCATGCGCAGTAGGTCAGTTACGCAATCTACCTACCAGTTAGGTACATAGATTGCCTCTGTGCGGTCTTTAAAAAGTAGTTTACATAGAAAGAGGCGGCATAATGATGCCTCGGGGAGTGATTAGGTAGAAGTGGGAGGGGGGAGGGATTTTGATTAGCCGGGGGAAGAGACGGGGAGAGGCATTTTCCGTGCGGAGTTTCCTTTTTTAAGAAGGAAACTACGCACAATAAGATAAGGTAGCCCAAATGGCACTCTTAAGGAGGGTGGGTTATGGGCTGCACCAGTGAGTTAGATGCGGCTCTGTTAGGTGTGAATATGACCTTGTTTTCAACATTTATTTTATATAATGTAGCCACAAGATGGAACTGTTCTATTGCTCCCAAGATATTTAGGAAACTACTTATTATATTCCATTGATAGTGGAGTAAATTGAGGGATTCATTATGCTCTCTTACCAGTATTCCTGTCCCATAGATGCTTACCAACCTTCATGTCTACTGTCTGGAGGAAAGAGCAATTTAATGCTAGAGGACCGGATTCAGTATTAAGAAATGTGGGAGTGATCAGCACTCTGCATTCAGAAAATGAGCGCATTTCAGTACAGCGCCTTTGGCTTCCAGTACAGATCTGTATCCTCAGGATCAAGGCTCCCATGGCATAAGTCTTTCCAGGATGTGCCGCCATGAATACAGCGTGTGAGCATGATGGGAGGGGGTCGTATATAAATTGTACAGTAACGTTTGAGCACCGGGGTGAAAAATTTAAGATTAAGAGTCCTGTGTTCGCAAGTCCTGTATGAAGAAGGGGAGTGGTCACCTCTAAGATGTACAGAATTCAAGACAGGATTGCCTGCTTTCTATCTGTGGCAATTGCAGTGGGATGGGCGTTATTTTGAGAGCAAGTATTATTTGGAATGCATATGTCAATACTGGTGCCCACCATGGCAGATCTGTTGTTGACTGTCTCAAAAGTCAGTGGTTGGTTCCTTTCTCTTGGAAATTTAAAACTCTCTCCGTCATAAGAAACAACTGTACGCCGCGATTATTGACTTGTCCAGCGCTTCATCAATCTTGTTTTACAAACACAGATAAAGTGTTATGACATAGAACAAGCAGAGGAACAACTGGGAAGAGATTCTGCTGCCTGGCAGCTCTGTCATCCGTCATCAAGAGAAGGCTGGAGAAGTCACAGAATCTGGGTGGCAGACAGGAGATCCCTTCCATGTGGGCAGGAGAGAGAAGGGGGGCGAGGAAGAGAAAGCGAGAGGAGAGAGATAGTGGGGAGAAGGGGAGGGAGAGAAAGAAAGGAGAGCGAGATAGGGGGGAAGAGATGGGGAGAGAAGAGAGAGAGATAGGAGGAGAGAGAGAGATAGAGAAGGGAGAGAGATGGGGAGAGAAGAGAGGGAAAAGAGGGAGAGAGAGAGAGGAGAGTAAGATGGGGGAGAAAGGGAGAGAGAGGGCAAAAGAGGGAGAAAGATGGGGGGGAAAGGGAAGAGAGAGAGATGGAGAAGAGAAGAGAGAGATGGAGGGAGAGGGGGAGATAGAAAGAGAGAGGGAGAGAGAAGGAGGGGGAGTAAGAGAGATGTATTTAGATTTTTGGACCCTATGAATTACCATTATTTTTTCACAATATCCACCATCTTTGAATATTTTTGTTGCACTGTTTTTGTTTTTATTATGTTCCTCTCCATATCTCTTCATTTTCAGGTTCATACTTCTCTGTACTCTATTGAATTATTTGTAGCAATGTTGACAGTAGAAAACTGAGGAAGATAGGATAAAAACACTGCTGCTTTATAGCCATTGTAGATAGTTTATAGTGGTAAAGGGATGAATTGTGAGCAAAAGCATTGAGGAATCCGCAAACACTGCAGTTCAGTGCCACAAAAATGCAATATCATGCATTTAAGACAAAAAAAACCAACAAAAGCTTTATATATCATTTTTGGCACTACATTAGAAACTACTAAGGAGGAAAGGGATCTGGGAATCACTATGTCATGTGACTTAATGATAACCAAGCAAATGTAACAAAGCAATGAGAAAGGGAAGGGAAGGGAGATGCTTGGTTGTATAGGGAGAGGAATTAGTAGCAGGAGAGAAGTATTAATGTCACTTTATAGGTCACTGGTGCGGCCTCATCTAGAATACTGTGTTCAGTTCTGGAGGCCATATCTCTAGAAAGAAAGAAATACATAGAGACAAAGAAGAGCAACTAAAATGGTGCATGGCCTGTGTCACACAACATACAGAAAGACTAGAGGAAGTAATCATGTATAGCTTGGAGCAGAGAAGGGCTATGGGGATATGATAGGAGCTTTCAGATATATCAAGGGGTGTAACCAGGTACAGGAGGGGGCATTATACAAAGGAAGAGAGCACAAAGGCATGTGTATAAACTGGAGGTAATGTACGGAATAATAACTTCACTGAAAAGGTAGTTAATAGGCAGAAAAGGCTAAAGTTAAAGTTAGAGGCTAATACAGTGAAACAATTTAAACATGATTGGAATAAATAACCCTAAGGACTAAATTTACGAAATTGCAGAAAAGTGGAGATGTTGCTCATAGCATCCAATCAGATTCTAGCTGACATTCACTAGTATGTAATAGGAAAGTGAGAGCTAGAATCTGATAGGACCTATTTAAATAAAATAAAAATAAAAAAAATTAGGCAAACTGGATGAAAAAAATGGGACAACAAATTGGACATATGTGTACCCAAGCATATCTCTGATAGAATTAGTAAAGCCTCTCCTAATTATGCTAATCACAGAGAAAGCCATTATATTCATACTCTCTCTCAGTGATCATGGCCTAGTTGCCTCTCAGTTTTGATGACCATGGCTCAACAGTACAAGCAGACATTGTTTGTTAGAAAGATTAGATTTTTTTAATACACATCATTCAGTGAGTATTCATGAAAATATAACTGGTGCAGGCACTTAATTCCTTCTATACATGAAAATACTTTGCATGACCGCTGGCATTGTCTTTCACGTGGGTTATGGCGCCACCTTGTGGCAAAAAAATGCAAGCGCCTTGAGTTCCTGGTCTAGAAAAGGGGTTAACAATGCAGCATTTCCTATTCGCATTAGGATACTTGCACATTGCCCTTTTCACTTTCTCTGCTAGTGAGCCAGGTGCGTCCACGGCAACTAAATACTGATACAAGCCCTGTGGGTCAATTTATAAATAGGAGAAAAGCATTACATTTAGATTTTTGGCCTTCTCCCTATTTAGCAAAGCTCCTGGGCTGGGAATCCCCTCTGTAGATATAGCCTTGGCCAGAGACCTTCGTAGTGAACCCTGGTAAATCCTATGTACCATATACAACCTCTATATTCTGATCCTGTCATGTCAATATCACAGGGTGGGGAGAATAAAAGGTTTCTGTAGTTTAATAAATGATTTTTTCTTGATAAACTGGGCAACTAGGATTTTTTTTTATCTTTAGTGACATGATAGGGATCAATAATCAATAATTACTTTATTATTATCATCTTAAATGACCAGATATAAATTATTGTTTGAAAACTTAAGCTAAAGGCATGTGAACTGTTAAAAAATAGACTACTAAACATTGCCCAATACAACTTTGGAAAAGGAGAGTTCTGTTTTAGTGCAGTCACCAATTGCGCAGATAGAGGGCGCTACCAGCTGCTCTGTGCATGCATGGACAGGCAGATGTAGTGTGAATGTGCGTCATTGAAACAGATCAGGGGTTGTCCTACCTTGTGCCCCCCTCTCCTCCGGGCCTTCTAGCACACATCCCTTGCACCTGTATTATTGTGATATTGTGATATTTTTATATTTATATTGTATATTATTATGTACTATGCTGCCCATCCCTGTCCTGTATGTCTGTACTCTATATTATTATGTACTATGCTGCCCACCCCTGTCCTGTATGTTTGTACTGTATATTATTATGTACTATGCTGTCCATCCCTGCCCTGTATGTCTGTACTGTATATTATTATGTACTATGCTGTCTATCCCTATCCTGTATGTCTGTACTGTATTTTGTTGTTGTTTTGTACGGCGCTTTGGGCACATTGTGACGCCTTATAATTAAACGATAATAACAATAACCTATTTTAGTTAATCCACTGCTTCTAAAGAAGGGTCAGCTAAAATATGTGAAGGAATTTGGACAAAGCCTTTTATCTATAGTAACATACATTTGCAGAACTAGATGGTTTTGCATTAAGAGGGAACACCTATATTATAAACTAAGAGGGAACGCCTATTTGTGTGTTTAGCTCCACCCCTCTGTCATTTTGTCATTCCTCCTAAGTCAGGATGAGCTGTTATGCATTCTGATTGGCTAGCACAGATCCACACACATGTGAAGTACAATACAAGCATCTTTAGTCTGGTTAGATGACACAGGTGTAGTGGATATTCCCAATTTGGCTCTGAGAGCCCTAAGGGCCAACTCCAAATTGGACCAAACACTACTGCATGGGAACTATATAATAAATAAATGACATAACATCTGCAGCAGTCTTCGTCCCCCCCTTTCCCAGGTAGAATGTTTCTTATCGATCAATAGATTTTTCAGCTCAATGGAATTCTAAGAATCTTAAAATTTTTATCCCATTGGCCCGGATCCAGGCTTGCGAAATCGCTGCTCACAGCACAGCAGCCTTCTGTGCATGCAAGGGTAGGCCATTCCCCTTGCTATCTATAGACCCTCCCTTAAAATGTCCAAGTCTTTGTCACTTAAAACAGGGACAGTTCATAAGTCATGATAGGGCATAAGCGCTTCCAGTCAAGTCTGGACACAGAGGCGTAAGCCTATTTTGCCAGGGTCTGATTAATGGTCTCAGTCGCCCTAGGCCAGGCCTGGCCATCCTGCGGCTCCCCAGGTGTTGACAAACTACAAGTCCCAGCTGGTTGTTTTAGATTGATTGAATACAAACATAAACTACTTCTCTTATTTTTTGCTTATCATAAGAGTTGGACACCTCAGGCCGGACAACCAATTAAGTAAGTCAGGGGACTTAGTCACTTGCGTAAGTCTCCTTATGAGTAACATCAGCACATGCCAGTGCCAAATACGGAACTAGATGGTCCTATTTTTTCTCTCAATTTAAACTTATTTTGACTTTTCACCCCAGTTCCAGGAATAAGATTGCCAACTCAGTGTCCTTGCTTTAAATCTTCAGACTGCCCAACACCCTTAGAAACTGTGGCTTACTGCGCCCGACGCCAGGACAAAAACAGACCACACCTGATCAGAGGTACGAAGTCTAATTACAAGCCAGGTCTTCAACAGAGCCTCAGATGGTGGGGATAGACTCGTCTGCTGGCAAGTAGCACGTCGCGGCCCTATGGACAGATGCAGAGAAGCAGGGACGGAGAACAGGAACCGGGGAGTACTAATGAAGTACGGACATGGAGCCACAGAGGTCAGCAGAGGTAGACATTAGAATAACTGGACAGCTATCGAAGGACACTGGAACCAAGGAACACAGGTATCGAGATACTGTATACCCGAACAGACACAAGACCGTGATCCAGGGACTCAGAACACGTGAGCATAACCGATCACACAAATCAGCAAGCAGATTAAACCTGTTGCTCTGAAGCTGAGGGTACAGGGAAGGAAGCTGGAATAAGCAAAAAGAAACACTTGGTGATACAATCAGGAAACAAGGTAACAGGATACAGCCGAGTGATTACAACTGAAGACACCTGAACAGAGAGACCACGATGTGTAGCGCAGTAAAAGGTAAATAAAGGTACAGACAAAGGGTAAACAAAGAAAAGATGCAATGACATAAATAGGCCCAATTTAGGTTCCCTCTGTATTTTGGATTCAACTAAGTTGTCTTACCATGGTCTAGTTTTTCAACAGATTTTTTCTACCAAGCTGCCTGCAATTCATGCATTAAACATACATTTAAGATCAATTCTCCAAGATGGTGCATTTTGTCACTCTCAAATACCTACCCTCAGCACCAAGACAGGGAAACTCCGACCAGGAGGTGGAGGTGCCACACACTACTACCAGTCAGCCCTTTAGAAATCTGCAGAACATCTCACACTGACAGCTGTCAGTGTGAGAGGTTCGGTACAGAGATGACACAGCACTGTGCAGCCTCTCAGTGTGTTACATGCTAGAAAATGTCAGCTAGAATCTGATTGCTATGGACAACATCTCTACTTTTCCTTGTTTTACTACAACTTTGGAGTACATGTTAAAAAAAAAACATTAGGTGCGCCATTGATAGTATCTTTGGGCCTGATCCAGAGGTACGCCGATGCGCTGTGCTTACTAAAGCACAGCGTATCAGCGTTCACTTACCTTGACATTCCCCCTGTGCGGGCGTATGGCTCCTTCCTTATGCCAGCTGAAGGCTACCCTAACTTCAGCCGGCGTAAGGAAGGGGCCATACGTTCGCACAGGAGCGTATGGCCGCCTAGACCGCCCCCCCACCCTCATTTAACTACCTCCCCCCGCCCACCTGCACTAACCTGAACGTAGGGACGCTGGGGGGCGTCCCCAGGATCGGGCGTTGCTGTAGCAACATCGGCCCGGCGCATGCGCACATCGGCTGTAAAGCCGATCTTTTGCCCGCCGTCCTAGCGACGGCGGGGGCACCGCCGGGTCCT
>WWET01000606.1:301990-319900 GCA_011038615.1 Limnodynastes dumerilii
CCTACACTGCACTTTCCATTGCAATGCCCTTGCTAACTTTGCATTAACTTCAAGGAGATTTTGTTTCCCCTTTGATTTTTTTGGCGGATAAGTAGACCAACAAGGGCGTAAACGGACACGTCCACTCAGGAGAATTAAAATGTTCTCACTGGAAATCCCTAAACACATTGCCAGGCGTTACTACAGAATAAAGGCTGGGAAACCCAGAATCCTTTAGGAGAGAGCGGCCAATTTACTGCAGAGTATGACCTCTTCAGAGCTCGAGAAGACACGGGGATAGGCCAATGAGTGTAGGGTCCCAGAAGTAGGCTGACCAGTGGCAGGAGAAGGGGTGGTCGTAGGTGGTGTGTGAAAGGAGAGCGTGTCGCCACCGAAACAATGAAAGGGAAGCAATTGTAATCTTACTCTCATTTTTTATTAGCTAGTCAGTAAATAATAGTTTCCAGATTGCTGAATCAACAATCTGTAGCGATGACTATACTTATATTTTGCCACATTTACAGACCAGGGGCCAGATTTACTAAGCTGCGGGTTTGGAAAACTGGAGATGTTTCCCATAGCAACCAATCAGATTCTAGCTCTCACTATTACATAGTAGAGAATGTCAGATAGAATCTGATTGGTTGCTATGGGCAGCATCTTCACTTTTCCAAACCCGCAGCTTAGTAAATCTGGCCCCAGGTGTCCATTTCAAGTGGTCTGACGACATAAAATTGCGTAATCAAGTTCCGCCTCCTACTGGTCAGTTGTGTGGATCACAGAGGACAGGGCCACAATTTTGATTAAACCTTGTCACCTTGAGTAACAACACTGTCAATCACAGCACTGAGTAGTGGGGGCCAGGCTTAATATGTATAATCGATTCGTGCATTGGAAGAAATGTGGGGGGGGGCTCTGCTGTAAAGGGGCTATTACAGGAGTGCTCCAATCTCCAAGACACGGAAAGAACCTAGTACATAACTACCATCAGACATGGAGTCTAGTCCACACAAATCTAAATCATGGCTGTAGCTTTAATGTTAACATGACGGTTGTGGTTTTCCTGCACGATGGACAGTTTTGCGATAGACCATTGTACGGCAGCTGAATGGCGACTGTTGCAAATTGCGGACAGTCTCCATTTTAAAAAGCCAAGGAGGTGCGATTCCTTTGGCCAGATTTACTAAGTTGCGGGAAAGGAGAGTGGATCACATTCCAGCTGACATTTTCTAGTGTGTAATAGGAAAGTGAGAGCTAGAATCTGATTGGTTGCTATGGGCAACATCTCCACTTTTATTTTCCCGCAGCTTAGTAAATCTGGCCTCCGGAGTTACAAAAATTTCAGTGTTTTCACCTAACCCTACATTTCCTGCAGGCTAACCCTAACCTTCCCCTCCAGCCCTAACCCTAACCTTCCCCTCCAGCCCTAACCCTAACCTTCCCCTTCAGCCCTAACCAGGCCTGGCAACAGAATTCTTGGGGCCTGGTATAACCATTTTGCAGGGGTCCCTTCTAAACCTTGGGACCCGTCACAGCTGTCCCCCTTGTCCCCCCCTGTCGCTGGGCCTAACCCTAACCTTCTCCTTTTTGAGCCATAACCCACCATAACTCACAGCCTAACCTTCTCCCTACATGGCCCGCAGCCTAACTCTAACCCTAACCAGTACCATAGGTAACAGTGCTATAATTACTCACACATGGAGCGCTAAGGGCTGACACCTTGCTTACAATGCAGGAGGAGCAGCGCCCCCCCCCTCCAGCACCTCTCCTCAAAGGCCCCGTAGCTGCCACAAACGTAGCACATCATGTGCAAACATTAAGCCATATGTTACTTTACATCAACAGCTCTAGATTCTACTTATCCAGCATAGTGCAGAACAGCACACGCTACAAAAGCCAGAACTGATACAATCCAAGGCTGCCTGGTGGACGGGAAGCAGAGGAAAGGTCACAAAGCATCCACAGTATTGCAGTGCTAGCAGCAGTAACCCCGGCACTCACCTGACAATGTGCTAGCTGCTGATTCAGAGCTTCAGCCCGGCACAGAATGTCCTCCACGCTCATCTTCATGGTCAGCTCGTTAATATGCTGATTGGAAAGACAACAGATAAACAAGGCATGTATAGACCAGAGGTGAACGGTATTGAAGGAGATGCAGATTAAAGGGAGGAACAATAATAGGACGATAACTAGGTATTTGTGACTATGGAGCTGTGTGGCTTATGTCTGTGAATAATCAAACCAATCAATCAATAAGTCCTAATAACTATTGCAACCACACAGCCACCGATGGATGGACAGAAGATGTTAACTAACTGTGGATATTAAGCTAAATTGAAGCTGGCCATACAATAGACTCTAATGCATGGTCAGCTTAAGTTAGGCTCAATACTCATAGGTCCGTATGCAGACTATATGTTATACGTCCGGTATTTAGTATTTTTTCCTACTGCACATGCGTAGTACATTTTTTACGTTATCTACGTATCTTTTCCTTACGTATATTGCGTAAATAGACCGCACTTACGCAATCTACGCAAGGAAAAAATACGTAGATAACGTAAAAAATGTACGACTCATGCGCAGTAGGAAAAAATACTAAATACCGGACGTATATGTTATACGTCCGGTAGTCTGCATATGGCTCATGGTTAGTTAATATCATTTTAAGGATTAGAGTAATTGATTATTGGTCCAATCAGTAGCGGATCTACAATGAAACTAATGAAGCTTAAACTCCAGGGCCCCTAATCCTGGAGGGGCCCTGAAACAACTTTCTTTTAGTCTTTTTCTTTTTTTTATGCATTTATGAATGCCGTTTTTTTAAGTGTGTGTTATTACAATAAGGTTATTTTATTGATAGAACTACAAGCCAATTGGTTGACCTAAGCAAGGGGGGTTTCTGAGTACCCAGAACCCCCCCCGATCAGCGCTGGTCGGCACTCTATCTACACCTCTTTCCAGAGGAGGGCTCTTATGATCCGGCCAGGCGTGGAACAGAGGCTTCTGTCGGTGTCACTGTGTGCATTGAAGGTAACAGCGGTTACCCAGACCTCATTGCTGGCGGGAAGGGGCTCACTGTATGGCCCATTTTAAAGGACTCCACCCCACCACCACTTTTCCCCGCCATTTGGGCCTTTGAACCTTGTTGGATGTTATCCTATTGTTGCTGGTTGTGAAGGGGCCCCCGTAACAGTTTAAACTTTAAGGGGCTGATCCAGAGCTATGGCCGCTGCACTAGTTACGGCGGCCGTATGCGTAAGAACAGCATTTCTGCCGTTCTGCGCATGAGCCGGACAGATGTTGCTCGGCGTAGTTAGGGAAACCTGATCCTTAGGATCGAGCGTCCCTAACTGTTGCGTAGTTACGGCGAGTTGGGGCGTTCCTCGCCGTAACTACGCAACCCTTACGGAAGAAAGGCGGGGGAAGGTAAGTAAATGAAGTAGGGAGGGCAGGTTAGGGCAGTTACAACCCTGTGGCCCGGCGCAATTACCTACTGTTACATCAGCTGAAGTTAAGGTAGCCTTCAGCCTGCGTAACAGTGGGTAATTATGCCGGCCACAGCGGGAGTGTCGGGGGAGTGCTCCAGAGCTACGCTGGTACTTCTGATACCACCAGAATCAGAGATGGGCCAGTCCTTGTGGAGGTTTTTCATTAAATCTGCTTAATAAAAATCATTCATCTCTGTAACATCTCCATTATGTTTCAGCAGCAATCAGAAATCTCTGCACGGCTCCATTTTGTGACTTGTGATGTCGCTAAATCCAGGTGCAAAAGTTGGCAGATTGGTTCAGCTCAACAAAACAATCATCCAATGTAAAAACAAGGAGTGAAACACCCTAGTGGAGGATTGATTGGTTGCATGGCATAAGCAAATTAAAACTTACTTTAAGGATCTCATTGAAGCCATAGTCGGAATTCATTAATGCGTCTCGCTCCAGGTCAAGTATACCGCAAGCTACGAGCAGGTGGAAGTTGCGGCAGGGAAGGCCAGTCCACAGCACCTCGAGTGGAAGAGATAAAGCAGAATATTTCTGTGCACGTTTATTCTAGCAGATCATTCTGGATGAAATTTGGCACCGGCGGAGATGTCTGTAGATAGTCACGGTGAGCATCTGATATGTGGGCAGCGCAAAGCTGTTCAACAAAATACTTGCGGCGTGGCAAAAAGGGAATTATTCATTTAACTACCATTTACGGACACTGGACCGTATTTACGAATCAGAATGAGTGAGGAATGTCCGTATCAGCACCTAACTCATCTGACCTGCCGCAAACCCGCCCTAGTTGTTACGAACCTTATTTCACTTAAGAGCCCATAGGGCTTCCTTACCTAACCGTTGTAGTTTCCTTCTTAAGAAGGGAAATATGCACGGAGATCCCTTCCCCCGCCCTCCCCCGATAATTTAAATCCCTCCCGCCACCCACTCTTCTTAAAAAAGGACAGTGGCTACCATGGCACGCCTCTTCCTTCCTAACTTTCTATGTGCGTAGTAGGTCACATCTTTAAAAAAGTTCTTAAGAAGCACCAGCACCAGCTTCTACAGCTTGTATACGGTCCACTGACAGCATTAAGGAATAGGAGCTATTATATAAATCAAGTAAGTATTGTGAAACTACAAGTTCCAACATGCTTAATGGCATAGGTTTAGCTGACACCTGGCAAAGAATGATGGGACTCGTAGTTTCAGACCATCTGGATAGCCACAAGATGTCCATGCCTGCTTTAGGTGATCTATCAAAGCTGTGGCAACAGAGGCAGATATGTACCTCTGGAGCCTAGAAAAGAGCGTTTAAAATTATACTGCATACATCTTATGACACCTGTGGCTTTCAAGTTGTCGTGAAACTACAAGTCCCAGAATGCACTGTTAGCTATGCCAATAATGCTAGTGCATGCAGGGATTAGTAGTTTTACCGCACCTGAAGAGTCATAGGCTGGTCAGGCCTATAGAATGCAAGTTTGCATTCTCTATATAGAAATTACAACACAGCAATATCCAGCACTGTGGCTTAGTTGCTTCAAGGTATCTTTCATTACACTGAGAAAAAGATGTTATGATACACAAATGTTTGCTTCCCCAGATGACAAGCCAATCACAATCAATTTTCCTTTTAAGTTAGCACATAGGACAAAGCCATTTTGTAGCCTGAACAAACACTCAGCCTATCAGAGCAAGGTGCTGTGATTTCCTAGCGCATTGATAGGCTGTATCCTCACGGTCCTTGGTTCAACCTTTCAGTGGTTGCTTCTAGTGTCATGTTACAGCTAGAAGGATGCTGAGAGATCAGTATATGTCTTGTGTCATTGCTTCTCACCTCCCAAAGTAGTAGTATATCTTGGAAGGAAAATTCCCGTTTGAACCAGATGAGCAGCCATCGGAAGCAGCAGCTTAAATTCCCGGATTCTTTGGAATCTAAGAGGAAATAAAATGATCGTTTAGAAAATGGACACTGTGAATGGGATAGCAAAAACGTAACTTTTATCCATTAACACATCATTTTTTTATGCCTTTAAGTAACAAAAATATAATGCAATCATCATGATTCATGACTCACATAGCGCCATTAATTCTGCAGCTCTGTACAAAGAACATTTGAGTCTTGTACATCAGGAGATTACGGTCTAAACACCCTAACACTCACACAGATAGACACATGTTAATTAACCTACTAAAATGTTGGGGGGGGGTTTGGAGCATGGAAAGAGACTGGAGAACCTGGAGGAAACTACACTCAGACACGGAGAAGATACAAACGCCACAAAAATAAGGCCTTGTCTGGAAATCGAACTCATGACCTCAGCACTTTGAAACAGAAGTGCTAACCACTTGAGCCAGCGAATTGTATTGATGTCTTGTGACCACAGCGACCAAACTATTTTCGTTGATTGACTTTAATATGACATCAGTTAAGCAATTAAGTGATTAGTTGTCACGGATAACAGCACCTGCTATTTTGTAATTCCTGATAAATTTGTGGGCTATGAGGCCTCCAATTCGTTTACCACACAGAGGACCGGAACATAAGTTTCGACTGTTTTGCTATTGGATCTATGAGGAATGGATGTGTGTGCAGGCACAGAACAGAAAGAAAGAAAGACAAAACGTGATTCAAACATACAAAAAAGAGAGGAAGATCAGGCAGAGAAACACTGTATTTTACATCGGTTGCAGTCCCCCATAGAAGGAAGGATTTCCAAAATAGGATATCCCTATTTCGAATACCCCTACATTTCAGAAATTTTTTTCAGAATGGGTGAGTATGCCGATTGGCATACTCACCCATTCCTTTTCGGAAACGCCGCCGCTACCGCAGGACCCAGACCACGGGAAAGGTCAGGCTGTAGGAAAGGGAGGGTTAGGGTCAGGCTGTGGGGAAGGGAGGCTTAGGGTTAGGGTAATGGAAGGGGAATGTTAGGGTTAGAATTAGGGGAAGGCTTGGGGTAGTTAAAAGCCTTACCATTCGGAGCACCGTGTTCGGTGCTCCATGGATCGATTGCTATGCCTCATCGAGGCATAAGCAATCGAAATCCTAGCCACTTCGAAAATGGCTGGGAGGAAACGGCCCTATCAAAATAGGGCCGTTCTTTACGGGGACCCACAACTATTTTACATACCCATTGGAAGTCCAGGTGTTTAATTTGAGGTAGAAAATATGACATCATGTGCGTGTTGACGTGCCACGGCACACTGCCACTAACCAGTAACTAACTTGCCATTCTATCTGTAAAGCAGTCTAGGATCAGCATCTGATAGGGAAGTGTTGGTCCACAGAAGCTATTTTGGAAACCTTAAGAAGTGCCTCTAAGTGTGTTTAGTTTTTAATTGAAAAACACATGATATATGACCCAATATATGGACTCTCACTGTTTAAAGTTAGATCACTATGGCAGAAAAACTTGAAAGTGGCAGGCGGCTTATCATATAATTGCAACTGCATGTAACTAATATTTCTACGTTATACTTTACAGATAGAATGGCAAGTTAGTTACCGGTTAATAGCAATGTTGCGAAGGCATTTTTTTTCCTTTGTGTCTCTACAGATTACCCCTGGCGTTTCATCCACCCGTTTGTATTAACTCATAAATAGATTTGAGCAACCACCATATTGTATCGCCTGTACGTTGTAACCAGATTTCCTTTCCCGTATAAGTATGACTGATGCTTGCACCAACTCTAAACCAATAACATATCAGCTATTCCAGATACCTAAGCTAACCAAAATCATCATAAGGGTGATATTTGTAAGTCAGATCCTTTGATCCCATAGTGAATATCACCAT
The DNA here is from genome assembly GCA_011038615.1 of Limnodynastes dumerilii. Lineage (NCBI taxonomy): Eukaryota > Metazoa > Chordata > Amphibia > Anura > Limnodynastidae > Limnodynastes > Limnodynastes dumerilii. The sequence continues at coordinate 309,255 of WWET01000606.1, forward strand.
CTCCCCAAAAGAGGCCTCGTGTAATACTACAGAGAGATGGATAGCGTCAAAGGCTGTGTTTCAGCCATAAGGCACAAATTTAACCAGATTTTAACTAGAATACAAGTTCACTCTGACATAAAGGCAAGTTTAGACAATATATCTTATGAATGAACAACTTAGGGAAATGTGCAACAATCAGTACTATATAGAGTATATGGTCCGGATTCACAATTACGTAGTTTTAGTCCTACGTACGTTGTTTTAAGAATTGAGCATGTGTAGTAGCTTATTTACGCTATCTACGTACCATTTCTGTACGTAGATTGCGTAAGCGCGGTCTTTAGACCGCATGCGTAGTAGCTTATTTATGCTATCTTATGCTTTAGACCGTGCTTAAGCAATCTACATACAGAAATGGTACGTAGATAGCGTAAATAAGACGAAAGCTACGTAACTGTGAATCCGGACCTATGAATCCTTGACGCAAAGCATTATGGGAAATTTCAGTGAGTAATACATCAATGAAATAGAAAAGGTGATTCCACTTTTAGTGACTTACAGGTGCACCAATTACCTACATAAGATTTATAAGACATAAATGCACATACCCAGGTAATCGCAGAGCTGAGGGTCCAGGACCCGGAGTAGGAGGTTGAGCTGGGACAGCTGTCTTTTCATGCTCTCCTGACTCTCCTCGAAGTTATGGTGCTGGAGTGCAGGAGAAACAGATCAATGCATTGATCACAGGCAGCTCTCTATAACCATGGAGCATTCGCTGGTGCAGGATTCTCTACAGATCATGCGAGTGTCTGTTGTTGCTTTGGTCACAGGCTCATATCAAACACATAACAGATTTTCTTATCTTATTGGCGATGTATACAATTTTATTTTTTTGTGACATGATTATTATAATAGGCAAGAAAAGAAAGTCTGTAAAACCTGGACCTTCCTTATGGCCACATGTAAACACAGGAATCATAATTTACATTTTCATTTTACAGTCACATGTAAGCACATAGAGGAACTATCAACTAGTCTACAGTCACTGGCAAGCACAGAGAGACACTATCAACTAATCCACAGTCACAGGTTAGAACAGGGAGGAACAGTCATCTACTTTACAGTCACAGGTAAGCACAGAGAAGAACAGTCATCTACTTTAGTCACAGGTAAGCACAGAGAAGAACAGTCATCTACTATACAGTCACAGGTAAGCAGAGAGAAGAACTATCATCTACTATACAGTCACAGGTAAGCAGAGAGAAGAACAGTCATCTGCTATACAGTCACAGGCAAGCAGAGAGAAGAACAGTCATCTACTATACAGTCACAGGTAAGCACAGGAGGAGCTATCCATGCCTTCTGTAAGTTGTCCCTGTGAATGAACACTGCTATATTCAGTCCATTGCATTGAGGAAAATTCAGCCAATGGTCCTAACCTACTTTTACATAGAAGAGAGAGGGGAGATGACACCATATGCTCCCTAGGTGGTGGTCAGTGATCTGCTGGCTTTCCTTGTATGTAGGTCATAAACTATACTTGGTGTTTTCTTGATATAGTCAGATGAAAACCTGATCACTGATGTTGTCCATGCTATGGAGCTAAGTACCAGACCTGCTGCATTGCCGGGAATTTTATACATGGATATTAGGGGCGTTCATGAACAAAAAAATATAGTTCTTTAGTTTAGAGTCAGGTCTATGGTGTCGTAAATAAACATTTGGGCTGATCCAGAGGTAGATGCAAATAAGTGCACAGTGTGCGTGTCGTATAGGCGTGCACAAATCCTGAGCGAGATGCGTTCGATTCAAAGGCATTCACCACTCTAGATGACTATGTAAGTGCGGCACAGTGCATGGACACAAAGCAGGGACGCTCAGTGCAGCAATGTGACCGTATCAGTCACACAGCAGTGTTACTACCAGGACTGAGGGGATATTACTATGGAGAGAGACAGGGTGTATGATAATAGTGTTTAGTGCTCTGTATGATCAGTCACACAGAAGTGTTACTACCAGGATTGAGGGGATATTACTATGGAGAGAGACAAGGTGTATGGTAACAGTGCCCAGTGCTCTGTATGATCAGTCACACAGCAATGTCACTACCAGGACTGAGGGGATATTACTATGGAGAAAGACATTGTGTATGGTAACAGTGCTCAGTGCTGTTGTAGGGTGTTTCCACTGTATTGTATACTGTAAACAGAGGTTATGAAAATCACTATGAATGTAGTGAAATATTATCAAAGAAAAAATGTAGTCAAATAAAATGATGGGAAATAAAAGAAGAATGTTATACCTGCACAATGCTCCAGCAGCCATTTCAGAACGTTTTAAATTGCGTTTGAACTATGAAATTCTAACGCAAGTTTCCGAAAGAGTTGGTGGAGCGTCAGCCACCTGATTTTAGACACGACCCGTAGCGGGCGCAAATGTTTTGACATAGACTGCGCTGATGTCCGTCTGTGTTGGTCTCTGGAGCTGGGCATTAGCTTGGATGCGCCTTTACTGTATATTGATCACTCCACCTCTTCCCTCGCACAACATGCCTTCCAGAACGTGATTGGACGCAGCACGAATAGCATTCAATCCTGAATCACAGCGTGATAGCGTGCGCATTATTTTTTGAGCATGTGCGATACATAATCACGCTGAGATACGGCTCCGACTGCCGGCGCACATTCACCATTAGGAGCAAAGATGCACCAAGCCCATTGGATATGCAAAAAGGCGCCCAAGACTGCCCATACATAATGTTATATTACCAAGATCAGCCGCAATGCTGGTATCATGTGACAAAGCAGACAGAATGCTATAGACGGCCTATGTATCCAATGGTCACCTCATGGGACTTACCACCATCTCCATGAATCCAGTAAAACACCAGAAGGCGTCCACCTCGTTCAGTGTGACATAGAGGATGGGTGAGAGGAGGTCACTCATTCCTTGGACATAACCTAAACGAATCAGACAGACTCTGGTAAATAATAAGGATACCCAGCTAGAGGATCAGAGGGGACATCATATCTAAAGACCTCGGCAGAGAGTTACTCTGGCCAATCATAGAGAGGGATTAATTAACATCACAGTAACAGCAGCACCAATGGGAATGGTGCTTATAGGAAGCAGGAAATGGTTTAAAACTTTAATGAGCATCTCCGGGGTCCTAATGCTAAGGTACTTACCTAAATCAAAGTAAAACATGCAGTAAGTCATCAAGACGTCATTGAGGAGACCCAATCCCGGGTTATCGTTTCCCTCATAGAACTTGTTGTTCCGGTCAGTACGGCTGACGTCTCTTTCTGCAGTAAAGAAATATTTTTATTTAATATCAATCCAAATTTTGGAGAAATATAACACGGGACCGGATACAGAACTAAGAACGACAGACGATTCACGCAAGCTGTTGACGCAAGCCGGGTTCTGCGTTTCTGTAAGTTCAGCCTTCCTTAGGGCAGGGGGCGTGAAATTCCAATATACGCAGTGTGGGTTGAGTGTAGGCTGAGATAGGTAGCTCCGTACGTCTGAGCATAAAGCAGGGTTATAGAGAGAGAAGTCACCTAAAGTCCGTACATGAGAGGGGGGAGTGTCATGGGAGAGCATTAGCCACTCCGTGCTTGAGGAAATTGCACTTAAGTCTAGAACTGGTCCATACACATTACAGTTGGTGTGAGTGGGGAGGTATTTAAATCGTACAGTAAGGGGTTGGTTAAGCCCTTGCGTATGATCCTTATTTACACATCAGCCATATTTTTTGTGGGCCATCTTAATGCAGGGACCTGGGTTAAGAAGTCCTGTACGTGTGAGGGGAGTAATCCGCTTAGGCTTCTGAATCCTGTCCCATGAACATACCCGGTATTCAAGAGATCATAGCTGATAATAACTGTTGAGAAGGCGCTAAGGGCAGGGTTAAAAGAGTACTTGTACTAGCGCCTTTGGGCACTAGTCTTGCTATTGGCAGGGCTGCCCACTGTGCAATGTATAAGCGTCTATTCCCCTGTTCAAGCAGGCCCTGACGTCATATTAGACTGACCTATTAAACTGCGGTAACCCCTCAGCAGAGAATTCCTCTTCTCCTGGTCCTCGCTCACAGATTTCCACTGCAGCTTCATACGGAAATATTCATCCCTGGAATCAGCAAGACAAACACTGGAACATGTGTTGAACAGTGTCCCACGGAGATGGCAGGGAGCCCGTGCTGTGTGCCTGCTTACTTGGTTCTGTTATAGTTTACAACTCGCGAGGTGTGTGGGAGAGAGACGCTTAACACTTCTCCTCCCAGAAAAAGCAGCCGAGATCTGCTCCTGTCTTAGCTGACTACACACTAAGTGATGTAACACAAAGACCAATAATCAGGGAGATCCCCACCACACACACACACTCTCACACACACCACTGTGCACCAGCCCTAATAGGATCAACACACTGGTTTCCTGAACGATCCAGTTATTGGGTCCATGCAGCCAAAAAATCGATCCTTGCCATAGAGTCGATCATAAAGGGCCTCATACAGACTGCAGCGTAAAAAACAAACGCGTGTAAAGTGTGGTAAAGCTCCAACCAATGGAACCCCAATGGGGGATCTAAGTGTCACCCAGACACGAACACAGCTGCTGCATCGAAGCCGTGGCACGATGTGTGAGCAGCATTCACATACCTTTAGTGTTGTGCTTGGAAGGTAAAACGCTACAGCAATGGCTTGGTATAGGTTGTGTCTTGGACCTAGTCTTGCCCTGTGGCTGAAGCAAATATTTATCCGTAAACTGCACGCACTTACGCCTTACGTTTGAGGGCCCAGTCCAGAGGTGAGCGTACGCCGGCTGACGTGAAGTTTCTCCGTGTGATTTTGTACAGAACTGAGGAGTGCGCAGTCACGGACGGTTCAGATTTGAGCGCAACTCGAGCGTTGGCGACTTGCATTTCAAGGGGCAGGTTGAGGGAGGACAGGGGAGGAAGGACATAGTCAATGTACAGTAAGGGGCGGGGCCCAAGTAAGTGTCGCCTGTTCACATCAATACATTTGCACCAGCCACAGGTCTTGTCTAAGTGGACCTTACGCGACATAGTTCTTACCCTTGTGTTTGGATGTGACACTTTAAGGGCCTTACAAATGGTCAGAAAACGCTGCCATTGTATTGCGCATGTTTTAATTCATTTACACACACGGTAAAAATTAAAATGATTTTTTCATGTTTTTATAAAAAATTAATGTATGTGAGCGTGTTTTTAGCGTGACCGATGATAACAGTGAGTGGTACCAGGCATTCCAATGTCAGGTCGATGTGAAATCCTAATTGCTGCACTTTTCAGCATGTGACCCTGATGCAGGTCCATACATTATGGATGCTGCACGGCCTTTACTAACATTTACGCATAACTCCTCGTCACATCCACATGGCGAATGTTTTGCCTGCACCAGCATTAACCAGCAAAAATACACAGACTCTATTGGTTAAACCACGAATTGCAACTGTATGTGGCCTGAATTGCAAGATCCCATTCTTTGACATGTTGTATCTTGACTGCAGCCATTTCCCAGCATTCTTAGCGTAGAGAAAATGATTGCAGCTTCATCACAATGACCGTGAGAAGACTGCAGTAGCTACACTGTCCACTAGGAGTTTCCCATAAACCATGCAGTCTGCAAACATGCTTACGTTTTCCTCCGATATAAAGCTTTTCTCTCTTCTGCTGTGCTATCCCATGGATAATAACCAAGAAGAAACTTCCAGGCATCTTTTCGAACCGCTGGACACAAGCCCTAAAATCAAGTGAACAAAAAACATGTATTTTATTCAAACGAGCTTAACTGTGCTAGATCTGCAGTGAATCTGTAGTATATTTTTGCTGTGACACAGCACCATCTTGTGAGCAAAGAAGGAACTGCTTGAGCACAGCTGATGCTTCATATCAGGGTCTGCGGTAAATGCTGCAGTGTGGAGACCGAATCAGAGCTCTTTAGCCACACTCACCCCAGAAAATATCCTCCTCTTCAAACCATCCACATCTATCACTCGACCTTCAGCGTCAAAGCAGGATTCCCACTCCTGTTCACTGACCGGTTCCTGGCGCAGGATGATTGGCCGATCGCCCAACTCCACTTGCTGCAATAGATTTTTTTTTTTTGGTTGTCAGAAACCCACAATCACAATCAAGGCTTCATATCCCTTAACACACTGGACTCCAGGGTAAACATGTGTAATCACAAAACCCATTTCATTTAGCCAACCTCATTCAATAACCCAGCACAGTCTAACAATGACAGGCTCTACTGCAGGGGCCAGAGGCTGTGTACTTACGCAGGTGATCACCTCAAAGCCAGGCTCATCTTCTAGACCAACAGCCATCTCTGATAGAGGCCTCTGGTGATGCCCGTCGTGGGGTTTGAGAGCTCCGCGGAAGAAGTTGGTGACTTTGGAGAAACCCCCGAATGTTGCAGAATACGGATCCTGGAAAAATCTCTGAGATATGAAAACACGCGTCATTTGTTTGCTTTAGGTGTATGTGTGTTGCTTTGTTTGTCTATTAAGTCTGTTCACAACACTGGAAAAGTGTAAGCAATTTACCCGTATGTCCTGACTTTTACAGAAGGCTGTGAACGGGAACACTGGGCTCCAGTACAGCAGCATTTTAGGGCCGAATAGATGCATAGAACAGTTGACATTCAGAGAAAGCAACCCCAATCCACTCTCCTCACCCAGCACCCACTGCTGCAGTGTCTCAGAAGAGTCCAATGTCGACAGGTAAATTTTCTTCATCCTAACCCTAACCATCTCCTTCCTTATTCCGCAACCTAACCTTGATCTTAACCTCTCCGCAGCCTAACCCTAACCATCTCCTTCCCACAACCTAACCTTAACCATTTCCTAAGCCTAACCATCCTTATTCTGCAACCTAACCTTGATCTTAACCTCTCCACAGCCTAACCCTAACCATCTCCTTCCCACAACCTAACCTTAACGATCCCCATCCCTCAGCCTAACCCTCCCTTAACCATCATTCCATAACCTAACCTTGACCTTACCCTCTCCACAGCCTAACCCTAACCATCTCCTTCCCACAACCTAACCTTAACCGTCCCCTAAGCCTAACCATCCCCATCCCTCAGCCTAACCCTAACCCTCCCTTAACCATCATTCCACAACCTAACCTTAGCCATCTCTTAATCCTAACCATCCCCATACCTCAGCCTAACCCTAACCCTCCCTTAACCATCCTCATTCCCCAACCTAACCTTAGACATCTCTTAATCCTGACCATCCCTGCCCCGCAGCTTACCCTTAACCCTCCCCTAACCCTAATATTGGTGGTGCTATATAAATAAATGAATATAATAATTGGAGGGGGGGTTTGAGGAAGGGTTGAATGGTGGTGGGTGGATCGGGCAGACTTGATGGGCCAAGTGGGTCTTATCTGCTGTCAAACTCTATGTTTCTATGTAGTCAAATAAAATAATAATAGGGGGCCGTATTCAGAGCTCCGGGCGCATATACAATGATGCGTGCTACTGCGCATGCGCAGTAATTTTATAATGTCATCTACGTTGTTTGTTGTGACGTAAATTTCGTATACGCGGTTTTAAAGAGGAGATTCTAACGATCCAATCTCCTTAACGATTTTTCTAACGACTGGCTCCCACGATTTTTCTGCTGATGCATCGTTCATCTGGCAAATTAAGCTGTCTATAAAATCTGCGTAAACGATTACGCGAGCGATTCACTCGATAGCGTTTGATCATGCCTATACACTTCAACGATAATACGTGTAATCGTTTGATTGGAGCGAATATCACTGGAAAAAAGCGTAATGTGTACCCACCTTTAGCTACACAGGAGACTGACAGATAAGTCAGACAGACGATCATACCTGTGCACACACTACACACGTTTGGCAGACATTGTACCATCAGTGATTGTGATTTTTAGGACATTCATAAAACCAAATCAGAAAATGCTTTATTTAAATAATAATTAAGTAATAATCCTTTGCTATGACCTTCCTGAGAGGCTGTACTGACAAAATGCCAAGCGTCTGACAGAAGGGGAGTAGTCAATATTTATTATTCATATTCATGGGTTTCTAAACCTGAACAGACCCCACAGAAAAAATCATGCATTTAGCGAGAGAACGTGAGACTTACAGACACCAAGTCAGAGGAGCCGTCGTCAAACAGCTGGAGTTCATCGAAGGAGTGTGACAGAGCGTGAGAGTCGTGCGGATAAACCAGGAAGAGACGCGAGTCCTTGGGGGAGCTGCAGAGACAAATCAGGTCAATATTACAGGCAGGCCCCTTACTCAGAGAAACAGCCTCTGCTCTAAGTCACATATTGGTGCTCCCAAAGCCCAGAGATGCTTAGGTTATGGCCTGAGCTATGAATACCAGCTATAAAAGAGAAATCAAAAGACGGAGACGGAGAGATGGCGGGATCGTGTAGCTAGAGTTTATGGATCAGATCCAACCGCTAGGATTGCAAACCACCAGCTTTTCTGTAGCATATGCTACCACCTTTTTTAGCTGGAACAGTGATCTCAAGAAAACAGGTTGTTTTCCCGTGGTGCCGGGTGTGAGCACAAGGAGGAGCTAGTGAGACAGTTGTCCTCAATACAGACTGGATAGAGTTTATAAATAAGAGAAAAATAGGTGGAAAGTTACACCTGGGCAAAACCATGTTGAATTGCAGGGGAGGCAAATGTCATCTGCTGTAAACAGTATTATACCCCTTATAACCCGGGATATTGCCGTGGAGGCAGATCATCCCAGGGTCACAGAAATACCGGGATCCGGGTCTGGCCTGACAGCGTGACGGGCGGCGAGTGGCTCCTCGCTGCCATAGCAATAGTAAACAAATCCTCCAATTAGGTTTCTTTGTGTGCAAGCCATTTTTCACACTGCACCCCTACACGGGTCAGGCCCAGGAATAACCCTTCTTTTCTCCCAGGCCCAATTCCTGGGTCATTAGAACTAGGTAGAGGCCCCCGGGACATTTCACATCACACCTCAACCTGGGTTGTTGGAGCCTTGATCCGGGTCCAACGGCAAAAACCCAGGTTATTGCGTGTAATGTAAAAGGGGAATTAGAGTTGATAGGTGATGTTTCCTAACCCAAAGTGTAATAGTAAATCTGGTCAGTATCTGTGTGCAATTCTCCCTGCATGCAAAAAATAACATTTATTTACCTCACCCTAAAATTCAGCATGGTTTTGCCCAGGTGTAACTTTCCAGCTGCTTTCCTCTTACTCTTAAACTCTGGATCCAGTCCTAAGCCCCTGCTTTGCCTTCTTTTACCCGATCACCCAATCAAAATACAAATTGGAAAAGCTTTATTTACCCCCTCAGAGCTTCTCTACACTCCATGCAAAATGATACACTACCCTACACCTTCCTTGCTAAATGCCCCAGCCCTTTGTCTGGTACTACACTGACATAGCACCCAGATCGGTGAGTACACACCACTTCTGTGCCTCCTCCCTTCCCGGTGACGTATGTAATTAGCTTTCACCGGCATAAACCAGACAATCTGCCAGGCCTGGCATTTGTGAAGTAGAGGGAGATGTGATGGCTGCAATGTACAGTGACTGATGTGACAGATTTTCAATATTAATAATCTCCACCTCAGGCATGGCTTATATTTACATACTAGTCTAACATCTATCAAAATAACAGTAAAATATTAAAGTAACATTACAATTGCTTCCCTTTCATTATTTGGGTTGCGATACGCTCTCCTCACACACACCAGCTCTCTCCTGCTACTGGCCAGCATACTCCTGAGGCGCTCTACTCATTGGCCCTCCCCACCGCAGCTCATTTATAAAGGTGAGGAGCAGCATTAGCCTATATTAGTATATATATTAGCATATATTTGTACATGAGACACAGAGGTTGTCAATGCTGGTGATACAAACCGGGCTGTATCTGTGTGTAGACTGCGTACTCTCCCATGACTGCCTGAGTTTTCCCCAACTCCCAAAAGTGTGAGTGTGAGAGTGTGAGTGTGCTCGCGGGAGATTGCACACACATGGACGTGCGTGCTAGAGCGTGCATGCTAGACTGTGCGTCCTAGATTGTGCGTGCATGCTAGAGCACGCATGCTAGACTGTGCGTCCTAGATTGTGCGTGCTAGTGTTCTTGCATTATTCCTCTGAAAAGTTACGTGTGATATGTAGGTTACATACAAATAACTGGTACTAGCAGAAAGTAACAATACTACAATCCAATATGGAAATAAATCCTGTAATAAATGAATGTTACATAGAAACACAGAAAGTGACGGCAGATAAGAGCCACATGGCCCATCCAGTCTGCCCGGTTGTTTATTTAAAACTATGTCTTTCTGGAGATATGGCCTGAACTGAGACTGAACTGAACGCAGTATTCTAGGTGAGGTTGTACCAATGCCCTATAAAGGGGCATCACTACTTCTCTCTTTCTGCTACTAATTCCTCTCCCTATGCAATCAAGCAATGTTGCAGTTAATTAATACTCAGGTCGGCTCCCCCGTCCTCCTGCTGTCCTTACTAACATTCCCAGATCTCCTGTCCATCTGTACAGTAGGGTATCTATCTCATACCCCTTTCACATCACCACCAAATACCCGGGATTTTCGTCAAAAACCCGGGTCTCAGAAAAATCCCGGGTATTTGGTGGTGATGTGAAAGGG
>WWET01000606.1:320177-330468 GCA_011038615.1 Limnodynastes dumerilii
ATTTGTTTACTGTTGCCATAGCAACAGTAGACAAATCTGCACCAATAAGGAGGCAAAGTGAAAGACCCGGGTTGAAAACAACCCTGGTCCTTTCACATTACCTCCCTTCCCGGGTTGGACCCGGGAAAAACCCTTCTTTTTTCCCGGGTTGAAATCCCGGGTCTTTTGACCCGGGTTTACCGGAAGTGACCCTTTCACATCACCACCAAATACCCGGGATTTTTCTGAGACCCGGGTTTTTGACGAAAATCCCGGGTATTTGGTGGTGATGTGAAAGGGTCACTTCCGGTAAACCCGGGTCAAAAGACCCGGGATTTCAACCCGGGAAAAAAGAAGGGTTTTTCCCGGGTCCAACCCGGGAAGGGAGGTAATGTGAAAGGACCAGGGTTGTTTTCAACCCGGGTCTTTCACTTTGCCTCCTTATTGGTGCAGATTTGTCTACTGTTGCTATGGCAACAGTAAACAAATCTGTTTCTAGCGTCGGAAAGGGGGGGGGAAAAATAATAATAACGTGCAAGTATAGGGGATGCTGATGGTTGTAGTTCTATAATCATCAGCATGCCCAGGGATGGCAGGGCATGCTAGCACTTGGAGAACCACAAGTGCCAGCATGCCCTGTCACTTGTGACAAACACATACCCCTTCTAGCACATTAATAAAATATAGGGCCGGCCCCTACCCTAAAAAATGCTAAACAATTACTGCCCCCTTTAAAAAATAAAGACATTAAATACCGCTAATTAAATAAATATTACCGCTAATTGTTAACAGTAAAAAAAATAAATAAAAATTGTTACAAACTTACCGACCCAGGGGTATTCAGGACCACTGGAAACACTGGCAACACTGCTTCTTCATCCGGAGGGACAGCGCACCGGAGCGCACAGCCTGTCGCAGGACGCATAGACCCTAATGCCATCGCCGCAGGCTCCATTATATCAGTTCTCCAAGTGCTAGCATGCCCTGCCATCCCTGGGCATGCTGATGATTATAGAACTACAACCATCAGCATGCCCTGCCGGGTTTAAGCTGCTAAAACCCGGGAAATTCATTGGTGATGTGAAAGGTACACACCCGTGAATTTCCCGGATTTTTGAGGACTTAAAGGGTGGTTTTTTTTTAGACCCGGTATTTCATCTCCTGGAAAAACCCGGGTCTTTAGACCCGGGTTTTTCACAGTTGGTGATGTGAAAGGGGTATCAGTGACAGACAGCAAATGTTCCCAGGCCCACATACAGCCAACCCCACCCTCACCTGTGACCCCAAGCACGATAGAGCATATAAATGTCTCACAAAGGTAACGTTGAAGCTTATCCAGACTATGTGGCACCTGATTTATGTCAGGCCTCCCTGTCACTGATCTATCTACATCTCTATGACACTGGAGGACCAGGGACCAGATACTCAGTTTGGCTTTTCTCCTCACTTCCCTGGTAACTAAAATTCCATATGCGCAAGGGGAGTGGTTAGCAGAGAGGTCGCTACAGGCTTGAATGTTGCAGATCCGCCCACAACTGTTCAGTTGGGTCTTAGGATTCTCTCCCCTCGCCTGTACGGATTCCTGGATACACTTCAGAGGTAGAAAAGGTCTGGACCCTATTGGATTGTATCAGAACTAGAGGAGAATGATTTTTCTGTTTCTTAATGGACTGGATCCAGACTGTAAAGCTCTTGTTTTCCACTCGCAAGAAAGGATGATATTTTGTTTGTGCGCATAGGCCTCGCTTCCTGTACGAATATGGAGCCTCCTGATTCAGATCTCTGTACTGGAATTCTTTCTGACATCAGAGAGGGATGTGTGTGGCGTGTATGTTAGGCGAGGGGGAGGGGCTCTTTGCCCAATCCCGCCTTCCACACCATGCCCATTTTAGGTGGTCAGTGGGGAAAATTTAAGGTAGGGATGGATCGTGTGTCAGTGCTTGTGAGGGGAGTGGATCCTCCACGGAAGCCTCTGATGGCGATCAACGACACCTCTGTGCTCGGAGCTCCAACCGCAGGGACCTCATAAAACTAGATCCGGACCAATGACAGGATGCTCTAAAATAAGTGATAACAGAGCGCCAAATCCGGAAGTTTGCTGCCGCTATGATTGTAACTACATCCACATCAGTAGACTTACGATCGTAGATCACTGTGCGATTCTGAAGTTCATACTCCCCTAGTGCGCAAGGACAGCTATACCCAGTCCCCTACCTTAAATATTACACGAAAAATGCGACTGGTGAGTAATAAAGGATTGTACATTAAGCCCTTACTGTACGAATACCATACCTCCCCCCGCCAACCAGGCGTCCACGCTATGCCAATGGCAGGTCATCCTGCCCGCCGTCAGAAAGGCTTCATTGGAAAAATCATACATGTGCAGTACTGGACCGCTGATGTTTTCCGTAAGAAGAGTGCAGGAAACGCCCACATTTTGTAATTCTGTGTCCAGCCCAGAGTTACCTAATGCAATGATATAGCTTAGTTAGAAAGAGGCTAATGCCGCCTCAGGGAGTGTTTAGGTAGACGTGGGAGGGGGAGGAATTTAGATCAGCCGGGGAGGGCGGGGGAGAGGCAATATCTGTGTGTAGTTTCCTTCTTAAGAAGTAAACTACGCACGGTAAGATAAGGTAGCCCTATGGCACTCTTAAGTGTCATAAGATACCTAAAAACGGGGGGCGAGATAGGTGCTGCACCAGTGAGTTAGGTGCCGATCTGTCCACAACTAACTCCCTTTTAGGTGAGAAAACGACCCATTATCACTACACACTATTCCTGATATAAAACAAATTTTAACGTTAATCATCCGGCGGAAAAGAATACCTCCACAGACGAGATTGTTTTTGTTAATGAAGGCGGAATTTCGGATCGATGTTACCCTATTAGCAATACCTGGGCTGACTAATGGTCTTGTTTCAGCCGCTGTCAGCAAGCTGCATGTTCCGGCACGGAGCTGTATTACAAGCACAGTAAGTGAAACGATAGTACTTCGCGATGACAAGCTGAAGCTCATGAATATTACATCAGAAAACAAATAGGGTTCTTTCAAAGTGGGAACATCTATTAACTATTTAGCAGCCCAGGCAGTGAAAGTAGCACCGGATATGAAACGTGATCGTTTTTTGAAACTAATTAGAGAGAGGAAAGAAACGTCATTAAATGTATATTTGTTTTGTTTAAACGTTCTCCTCATTACACATCCGCCCGGATCCAGACCTGATAACGTCAGGCCACTTCCATACACAAAGGGCCGTATTCAGAGAACTGTTTTAACGGCCAGTTCCGTGCGTATTTTTAGTTACGTTTCAGCTGTGCATGCGTATTAACTTATTTTACGTAGTTAATGTAGACTATACACGCGTAAGTGCCTCACGGACGGACTTGTGAATCGCATACATCCGGATATGTGACGCAAAAATACGCATGTGAAAATTTAAATTAAAATGGGCGGAGGAAGGCATTTAAATGAAGGTATGTGGGCGGGAGTAACATGAATCGCACGCACGGAGGACACATAAGCACTCAACTGCTGCCGGAAAGCTACAAGTGGTCTATGGAGGCGGAAGTCACCGACAACACGGTAGAGAAAGGGGAGTGTCATGGGTGTGAGGGGGCACCGGCCGTGCGTATAATTGCGTACTGTTAAGGAAACGGTTTCCCTGAATACACTAAAGTGGGCGGGGGGGGGACCCATGGTAAGTGTACAGTGTGGGAGGGGGCTTATACACTGGTGCGGGTCAGCGGTTGTACGGACCACTAATCCGCACAATGGGCTGGATCCAGTCCTACGCTCAAGTGCGTTTTTACGATGGTCATAAGCGTAAAAATGGCCATTTGCACTTAATGCGCATGAGCGGGGCCAATATTACGTTCATGTTACGCTACAAAATTCTGAGCGTATGGGCCTTGAGCGTACCAGCTTCATATCAACGCTCGAGGGGGCATACCTGCCATAAGAAACCCGTAAATACGCACCAAGGGCGGGGTGAGGCATTCAAATTGTGCCGTATGACCGCGCTAAGCGTCGTAACAACGCAATGAGCTTACAGCCGCCCGCGGTTACGAACAGAAAAGATAGGGCAGGGTTTGCTGGGCGTAAGAAGGCAAAACTAAGTACGACCAAGGGGAGCGCCTATGGGAGTGCATCGTAGGTACGCTGGCGTAAATACGCTACACACATGAGCGTAGGTCCAGATCAGGCCCAATGGACTTAAGGCAGGCTTATGGCAGCGTAAGCTGCCATAAAGTCCGCGCGAGAGAGGGGAGTGACATAGAACGTGTGATCCCCTCTCTCTGTCGGACGGACAGACCCCCCCACGCATACGGAAAGCGTGCGGGCGTCTGAATCCGGTCCACTATCACAGCTAAAGGTCATGGGGAATTGAGCATTCCTGATCTATCTTGCTGAACTCATAGGAGCCATATCTATAACACAGGATGTAGTGCCGCTGCAGCAAACCCAATTTCCACACTGATACATCCGATAGTTCAATCGCAATATCAGTGCTGGCGGGAATTTAATAAAGTTGAGTATCAGAAGTTGCACAATGTCAAATGCTCTTATTTCATTAAGGTATCCGTTCTGGTTAGGGTTAGGCTGCAGAGAGGGGAGGGCTAAGGTAAGGCTGCGGGACAGGGATGGTAAGAGTTAGGCTGTGTAGAGGAGAGGGATAAGGTTAGGCTGCGAGAAAAGGATGGTTAGGGTTAGGCTGCAGAGAGGGAAGGGCTAAGGTTAGGCTGCGGGACAAAGATGGTTAATAGTTAAGGTAAGGTGTAGCTGGAAGGGTTGATGTTAGGGGGCAGGAAGAGGATGTTTAGAGTGAGGGGAGGGTTAAGGTTAGGCCAGGGATGATTAGGGTTAGAGGAAACTTAAGGTTAGGTTGCGGAGTATGGAGGTTAGGATGAACAAAACTTTCGCCGTTGGCAGCAAACCATGAGGAGCTGCAGGAAGAGTGGTAGTGCACAGCCTGGCAGTCTAGAACAGCCACTCTCCCTGCAACTCCCGAGCTCCGACCGGCCCTGGACTCATAGAGGAGCTGCAGGGAGAAAAGCTGTAGCGTCCTCTCTCTCCCCACAGCTCCTCCATGAGTCCAGAGCCATGGACTTATATGCACCATAGGCCTCCTCTCTATCTTTGTATCCATGGCAGACTTCTGTACTTTAGGAGGCTTCCCAAGCCATGAGAAGGAAAAATGAACACAGACACTAATTTCAGAAGTCAGTCCATGCGAGTGGGAGCAATTCTAACATGAACCCACACATTTCTAGATAGCACAGCTCAGCGCCAGATAATTCCTTCCAACCCCCCTCTGCCCCTACAGCAGGTGCCCAGACTGGACCATAAACTGCACAGCATCTCCCTGACCAAGACAAACTATTTACATAGTACTTACGGTGCCAGGATGACATATTTACGGAGGGCTTTCAGCAGAGCTTTGGTGCCACCCTGATGAAAATGAAGAGCTTGGAACGACACCCCTTCCTTATTGATAAATATGAGATAGGACCAGCTCAGGCCGGGTTTGCTTTTGCGGATAGACTTGAGGTCGGTCAGGCGGATTGAAAAGGCCCATTTCTCGCGATGATTGGGTTTTGCAGCTATGGAGTAAAGTGTGGGATTTATGAGCGAAAGGTAAACAATAACAAGTAAAAGCAAATCAGTCATAGAAACAGGATCTCTTTGAACGTACACATGCTCTGTACTGGATCCAGAGTGTGAAAATAAGAGGAAAAAAGGTTACACCTGTATAAAACACCAAGTGTCAGAGTGGAGGCAAATCTATTTTACTATTTGCATGTAGGTTGAATACTTTGCTTTTACTTACTCGGGACACGGGTCCGGATTTACAGCACTGGACGTATGACACACAATTACCGACAATAGCTACTGCGCATGCGTAGTAACTATTCTACATAATCTTTAAGACCGCATATACGCAATCTACATAACGAAACGATACGCAGAGTACGTAAAATAGTAACTATGCATGCGCAGAAGCTATTGTCGGTAATTGTGTGTCATACGTCCGGTGCTGTAAATCCGGGCCACGATCCCATATGCGATACTCACCTCATCGACTGACAAGAGCTCCGTGGAGACTTGGACAGGTGAGTCCATATATATTTTAATATTCATTTTATTGCTACATTTTAGGCTGCTGGCTAGAATTAGACAGATAAAAGAGAAAAAATTCCGGGTGCAAACATCAATAAATATAGATCACACACAAAAAGGTTGTAAAAAAAATGAATGAATTAAAAAAGCAAAAAAAGTATTTTGAAACATTAATTAGAAATTATTAAGCAAAAAATTTATGAATTAAACCACATGAGAGAAAGATAGAGAGCTGCTGCACTTGGGGTCCATCAAATATCAAAACAAATTAAAGTACTGCGCTAAAATCGAACTCACAGGTGTATAAATAATTCAGATAGTAACAAATAAGCACCAGATGTATATTAATTACTTTATTAGTAGAAAATTAAAATAATATTAATAAAATGAATAACCACTTCTATACCAGTATGTATGAACACACAACAAATCTTTGTAGGAGATAGGAACACAATTAGCTTAGGTTATGAAGCATACTAGACTCCATACAATTCCTAGAGTGACTGGTCATCAAGGATAGAAAATAGTAGTAAATACTGGAATTGTATACAAAAATAAGTAGATATGAGGATATCCGCGAGACTACCACCTGTCTGATCAACCAGCCGGGACCCTTCTGCCATTCACCATCTAGCTGTACCTATTCCTTTTGGGAGAATATAATACGTGCTGCTCTTTACTCTGGCCTCTCATCCCCGATTGAAGAGACCTCATTGGACCTTGTATCCAGACCCTAGCTGGTTACTGCGGACGCGCAGTACCAGCGGATAAGACCAATTGCTTGCTTTTGAGATATCCTCATATCTTCACACAGCTACTGACCAGCGTTACTGTTATTTAGACTAGGGCTAGGAAGCATCACCTCTCATCTCTAATACTGTTTCCAACAGATGAAATTTGCTAGATTTTTGCTTATTTGCAAATAAAGCTCATCCAAGGATTCTAAGAGCAGAAAAGTTGTATGTAACATAGAAAGCGACGACAGATAAGAGCCACATGGCCCATCCAGTCTGCCCGGTTGTTTATTTAAAACTATACTGACCCTAGACCCTATTTACCCTCAGTCATAGTTTGAGATTTAGGATATCCTTATATTTATCCCAAGCATATGTAAACCATTCTACTGTGTTACCCTCTACCCCCTCAGATGGGAGGCTATTCCACTTATCTATCACCCTTTCGGTGAAGTCATTTTTCCCGCACATTTCCTCTGAATCTTTCACCCTCCAGTTTATATTCATGCCCTCGTGTTCTATTACAAGTTTGAGATTCAATGTGACCTTTAAACCTACACTGCGCTCTCAATTTTTGCGCTTCTCTCTGGTGCTAGAGAGGATTTATACACATGCACCGTGAGTACGTGCAGTCCGCATGTAGGTCACTAGTTCTGAACTTATCTTATGTATTAGAAGATAGCAAAGTATTCAATATTGTAATAATCAGACCCATTACTGAAACCTACTCCACCACGGGGACAGGACAAGACTAGCACAGCACCTACCAGACTCCTCCTGTGGACGAACTTTGGTCCCCACGGTGCTGATGACAGCCCAATCTGGCTCATAGCCGGGGTCGAACAATTCATCCTCTGCCTGACAGGACACACTGCCTGGGGATTCCTGGAGAGAGGGGAGAAACTTCACTGTAACACAGAATATATGACATAGAAATGATATTACACTTTCATAAACCTTTAAATGAATTGAATGGCCAAAACGGACCAGATCAGATTGTGCGATAGCAAATGTATGCGCACCCCTAGCACCTAGAGTTGCGATACCTAGGGCCTGACTTCCAACTCGGACACCAGAAAAATGGTGGCAGTCCAGGAAGTAATAAGCCACGCCCACAGGTGACTGCACCAGAAGGTCCTACTGCTTTTCATTCTGGATGGGTCACATGGAGTTGTGGGAAAAAAAGGCATTTGTATTGTATTCAGGACATCCATGATGATGTTGAATACTAAATGGGCTGTTTTTACAACATAAGGTGCATACACACTATACAATTATCTGGCAGATATCTGAAAGATCTGGCAGTTGGAATGGAAATCTGGTAGTGGATGAGAGCAATAGTTGCTCTCATTCATACCACGTTTTCATTTCAACAGCCAGATCTTTCAGATATCTGCCAGATAATTGTATAGTGTGTATGCAACTTAAGAGTGAGTTAGGTGCGGACAGATCCGCACCTAACTCACCCGACCTGCCCCTAACCCGGCCCCCGTTTTTAGGTACCTTATGGCATTTATGGGTGCAATAGCGCTGCCTAATTTTACTGTGCGCAATGAGACAACGCCTCTCCCCGCCCTCCCTGGCTAATCTAAACCCTCCCCCCTCCCACTTCTACCTAATCACTCCCTGAGGCGAAATTATGCCGCCTCTTTCTAACTAAACTACTCAGTGATACGCAGATTGCGTAAATGACCCATTAGGTTATTTCGGAATTATATGCAGCTAAGAAGCAGAAGCTTTTTAGGTGTGAATACGACCCAATATATTTATTTTTGT
This sequence comes from Limnodynastes dumerilii, assembly GCA_011038615.1. NCBI lineage: Eukaryota > Metazoa > Chordata > Amphibia > Anura > Limnodynastidae > Limnodynastes > Limnodynastes dumerilii. The sequence goes on from WWET01000606.1 coordinate 328,785, forward strand.
TTAGTTTGACTTTCTCACTAAGCGAGGATGGATCCAGATTTAAGAAATGTGGGCGTTTTTCACACTGTACGTACAGAAAACGGTCGCATTTGGATACAGTGCATGCGTATGCACAAGACTTCCAGCACGTATTTAGGTTTCCTTTCCACGGCTTGCAGCACACATGCTTGGGGGAGGGATGTGTGTAACTCGTACAGTGAGGGGTTAAGCACTTGCATATATCTCTCGACAGATCACTTTGCAGCACTACAGCGACGAATGCCGTCATTTTTCGGCAGTTTCCATAGAGACAGCGTCGTTCTCGCCACTGCGGTCTCTAACTATCCTCACCCTGCAGCCTAACTTTAACCCTCCCCTATCCTCAGCCTTACCCTAACCATCCCTGTCCTGCAGTCTATCCATAACCCTCCCCTCTCTCCGGCCTAAATCTAAGACTCCCTGTACTGCAGCCAAACCCTAGCCAGAATGGGCCACTTGTTAAAATAACGGCATTCAACACTGTGCTCGTTCCTGGGATTAAAATATTCCTTATGAAAACGGTGTCAGCACTGATGGGTTCCTGCTAAGAACGGCCCTATTTTGATAGAGTCGTTCTCTCCCAGCCAGTTTCGAATGAGGGATAGCAATCAATCCCCAGAGCACCAAATACGGTGCTCCGATAGGTATGTGCCAAACACTACCCCAACCATTCCCCTAATTCTAACCCTAACCCTCCCCTTCCATTACCCTAACCCTCCCTTCTCCCTATCCTGACCCTAACCCTCCCTTCTCCCTAGCCAGACCCTAACCCTCACTCTCTCTGTAGCCTAACCCTAAGACCCCCCTACCCGCAGCCTGACCCTAACCCTCCCCTTCTATGGCCCTAAACCTAATCCTCTCTTCCTAAGAGCCTAACCCTAACCCCCCAACACTAAAAGTCTCCAGAGAGGTTACCTCTCTGGAGCTGTCTGCAGAAGGTGCGGCAAGCCTGGAGAAAATTAATAGGTGAGTATGGCAATCACTAATGCATAAAAAAAATTCTAAAATGGCTGCCTATTCGAAATAGAGACAGCGGAAAAGGAACTTTCGGCTGTCTCTATTTCTAAAAGCAGCCCATCGGACTGGGGACTGGGGACTGCACGGATGCAGCCACAATTGAGCTGTCACCGTCTCAGTGTCAAAAATGTGCCATCACAGTGCCAACTACATCCCCTTCACAATGCCTTGTGTGGGTAGTTTCTCTATTTGGGTCAGTATTGGTGCAATGTAAGGGCCAAATTTGGAAATAACAAAAATCCAACAAACCAACCCCTTACTTTCTTAGAGTAATGGATCTGCGTGCTTTCTCCATCATCTCCTATGGGGGTCCATTGTAGAAACGCATCTGAAGCCTGAAGGAAAAACAGAGAAAAATGACTGTATCGATATCTGCTGGGAGAGCAGACTGCACAGTGTTTAGACATAAGGTTCACTAAAACACAGAGTGAATATAGGACAAGTAGGAAAACTTAGTGCAACGTACTGGTCAGCTGGCTGCACTCATAACTGCAGTTGTGTAAGTTCTTCCCCGTCGCCCAGAGGCAAGGGAACGGGTTTTTAAAGACCGCACAGAGTAGTTTAGTTAGAAAGAGGCAGCGTAATGCCACCTCGGGGAGTGTTTAGGTAGAAGTGGGAGGGGGAGGGGCTTAGATTAGCCGGGGGGGGC
>WWET01000606.1:338487-350906 GCA_011038615.1 Limnodynastes dumerilii
CTGAGCACATGTGACAGACGTGACAGAGTCTGGAGACGCCATGGAGAACGCTCTGCTGCCTGCAACATCCTCCAGCATGACCGGTTTGGCAGTGGGTCAGTAATGGCGTGGGGTGGCATTTCTTTGGGGGGCCGCACAGCCCTCCATGTGCTAGACAGAGGTAGCCTGACTGCCATTAGGTACCGAGATGAGATCCTCAGACCCCCAGACCCCTTGTGAGATCATATGCTGGTGCGGTTGGCCCTGGGTACCTCCTAATGCAAGACAATGCTAGACCTCATGTGGCTGGAGTGTGTCAGCAGTTCCTGCAAGACGAAGGCATTGATGCTATGGACTGGCCCACCCGTTCCCCAGACCTGAATCCAATTGAGCACATCTGGGACATCATGTCTCGTCCATCCACCAACGCCACGTTGCACCACAGACTGTCCAGGAGTTGGCGGATGCTTTAGTCCATTTAGTCCAGGTCTGGGAGGAGATCCCTCAGGAGACCATATATATATATATATATTTTTTTTTTATTATTATTTACTTATTTAAAGTGTTTAAAGGTCAATGGAAACCTAAACCAGAAACCGAAATGGGTCTCTGTTGCTGTTTGCAGAGCAAAACCAGGGTTGCTGACTTTTTAACGTTGCCATAGATTTCTGTAAGGGGCCGCTATTTATGCAAATTGTATCATTTTGCCCCGCCCGCTGTCAATTACTCGTGTAATCTCTAGTGTTCCAGGGATGGGCAAAGCTTGATGACATCATCAAGACCCGCCCATCCCTAGTAATGCTAGGGATTACAATAGTTATTGATTGCTGGTGGTAGTTGCGGGTTTCTTTGTCGGCTCTACCAAGATACCAAGAGAACTGCCCAAATTTTGCTAGTAAGCAACCATGGGCAAAACCATTAAGGGCTTTTAAACCAATTTAAAAGTTTGAGCATCTCAAAAGTTTGAATAGATTGTTGTGCATGATCCCCTTGCCAGCAAAAGTTGGGCAAAGTACTAAATGGGAACGTTTATGCAACTTCTTCCAGATTCTCAGTTGAAAAATATGCTCTTGGGGCAGATCCAGAACAACGTCCGCGAGTGAATTTACGCTTGCCGCTAGCGTAAATTCAGTCATTAGTACTTACTGTGCATTCGCGGGGCAGATGTTACGCCATGCGTTACTCATAGCGTAAGGGTCTTTCACATATCAGTAGCGAATCTCCTTACGTTGGGGCGTGCCAAACATACGTCTCCCATAATCACACTTCGAAGGCGGGATGAGGCATTTAAATCGTACAGTGTGGGCGTGCTTAGCGGCGTAACTACGCGAGGGCTCTACGTACGTGAGCAGTTACGCTAACAAAAGTTAAGGTAGGCTTTGGAAAGCATAAAATGGCCAAAGTACGTACAGGCAAGGGGAGTGCCTAGGAAAGTGCTTAGAAGGAACGCTTGAGTAAATATGCTGCGCTAGGAAGCGTAATAGAAGCGTAGCTCTGGATCTACCCCTTAGTGAATATATGCACAGGCAGGGCCACATCCAGAATTTATGGGACCCAGGACACACCAGTGGGACCCTGCTCCCTAGGTAACATCACAGCGGCGTTATGTGGGTGGGGCCCCGCGGACCCTGGTTACCATCTAGCCATCTTGGCCCTGTAATGATGGTGGGCCCCCATCAGCTGCGGGCCGGGACAATGTTCACAGGGCCAATGCTTTGTGTGTACTTGCTGTAAATAAGCAAAATACCCAGTGTGGGTGCTAGTAGTTTTGCATACATTTATTGGGTACAGACTACGGCCCGTATTCGGACCACCAGACGTATTGCATATACGTCCGGTGTTTCCCGAAATTTGATACTGCGCATTCGTGGTAATTTTTTTTACGTAATCTACGTATCTTTTTCGTTACGTCGATTGCGTATATGCGGTCTTGTAATGAAAAGATTTGTAGATTACGTAAAAAAATTACCACGAATGCGCAGTATCAAATTTCGAGAAACACCAGACGTATTTGCAATACGTCCGGTGGTCTGAATACGGACCTAGATCTCACTTATTAAGATGCAATATAGTAAATTATATTACCAATGGTTTTATGTCCCAGTGAGTTTGTCCATTCATGTATGAACACTGATTCAACTCACTTAAAATCTGTTATTTATTATCATCTCCCTCTGATCAAACTATTTTCAAAATGTAAAAGTATTTATAAAAACATATCATTAAACCTACCAATTGGAAACCATTCTTTGGATGGTGCATCATAGGGAATATACAGAAAATATTCCTTAGTCACGCCATATTGGAGAATGGACCTGATCCAGACCTCCGTGTGTATTCTGCACATTTGGCAGGTTGCCGACTCTCCCAGAATATCCTTGAGACTCCAGCAAGTTAGGCATTTCTCCCAATATCCCGGGAGAGCCGACAAATATCCTGCACCTGGCTTGAGGCAACGATTTCATGCCAATCGCGGCCTCAAGCCCCGCCTCCTGTCTCCCAATCCTAACGTTATTAGGGGTTGGGCTGGCCTTGATGACGTCATTTGCATCATCGAGGCCTGCCCCATCCCTTGTAACACAAGCTCTAGTAGAATTGATTGAAAGGAGTGGGGATTAATGAAAACAATTTTTTATGGAAAATCGTCACATCTGGGGGGCGTGTCTGTGAAGGGGGTGTGGCTTGTCTCGTGAAGAGGACATGGCTTTTATATGCTCTCATTTGGATGTATGATAAGGTGTTAAATCTAATTTTATACCTTATCATATGAGTAAAGAACTCACAGGAGAGGATCTTGTACCTATAGCAGAGCTGCAAGAGTCTGTGCCCGCAGCTCTGCTATAGTGATCAGATGCTGCAGGACTGGAAGGTGAGTATAGGGGGGAGGGAACTGCTGGGTCAGAATCCCGTACAGACCATAAAAAAATGCTACTGTGCCTGCTAAATAGGTACAGTTGGAGGGTATGTTAATGCCATGATTTGTATAAATTATGTCACTAAGCCCCACCCCCCATGCTGGCATATATCTCTTCCCTGAGAGATCTCCCGAAGGGAAGAGATGGAAAGATGGCAACCCTTTCATATGGAGGTCTGAAAAGCCGCACGAGAGGGGAGTCCACTCACATGTCACTCGCCTATCACATATGGAGTTCTGGACACGTCACCCTACCTTATCTTGTCAACACGTAAGTTTTACAGTGCGATCAAGATAATCATATGCAAGGCTAAACCCAGCCCTCACTGTATGATTTAATACACTGCACCATGTATGGAACAGACCCTCCAACATGATCAATTCCATTAGATACAATTGAATCCGATCCTTAGCTTCCAACTGTCACACTGTTTAACTGATATTTAAAAAATGATTTGCTTCTTCAACAAAGGTGGTTACCATAGTAACTAAGTAACTGACAGTTAGAAACTATGGAGGAGAGTATTTTGTACCTAATAGAATGGGTCATGTTGGAGGGTATGACGGAACTGCTAGAAGTACGGAATCAACTTCTGTAACACCCTGCATTCCGTCCGTAGCAATATTTCAGGTTCACTTAGTAAATGTGACACATTTCCATCCATATTGTATTTTATGGCAAGTATTTATCTTTACACTTAAAATAAACATATTTTGAGAATTAACGGAACATCGGTATTTTGGTATCACAAATCATGCACAGATTTATATGTATTTTCTTTTGTAAAGTTTTATCTAATATAAACACAAGATTCACTTTATTACTACATGAATCTAGGCTACACCTAGCACCCCTTTTCAATCTATATCTTAATTGCCCAGTGAAAGTTTTTTAGGTGTTAGGATGTTTAGGATGTGTTATTCTTTATTTTTTTAGGTTTTTATTGATCAATAAAACCAGAATTTTTCTGCTGCTTGACAACACATCTCCCCATGGGACTGTCTATAGGTCTGTATGACTTAAGTGAGCTATGAAGTAAACAAACCTGTCACATGAGGGGTGTGGAAAGTGTCAACAGTTTCCCACACAGGGAGTCTAGCACGGCGGCCGCCATATTTAATAAGGGCACACCTAACAAACCCTTTCACGCCGCTTTTCCCTAAACTATCACCCTTGCAAGCCGCCTGTCGTCGATATAATTTCATTTCCCCCGACCCACACTGACTTTGCATAGAGTGATGCAACCAGCAGTCATGTTATCATCCTTCTGATGCAGCGGGCGCCATTTTTGTTGCTGGCAATCCAGAGTTTAACGAATGATCGAGTGGATGGACGTTTAGAAAGTGTGATTAGCCCCCTGTCTCCCGCCCCTGAATATTATTATAAGTGAGTAATATGTCAATTGAATGGGTGGGGTGTAGAAGAAGGAGGCGGACCTGGAGGGGGATATAAAGAGGGTGGGCAGAGTTGGGTATAGGTCGCTTCTGACGCTGGTGGCTGTACGACCCCTTGGGGCTTAGCATTCGGACTGCTGTAAGGACTTGAGGTAACATCTTAGTACTCTTCTTTACCATGCATAGGGCTCCTGATCACTGTTGCTTCTGTGTTTGCAGTCCCGTTATTGGGCTTACCAGCTGCACCAACATGGGGGTGCTCTGGGCAATAGGTAATTGGTACGTTAGCAAAATCTGCTGCAGTGCTTTATTAGTGCAAATTGTAGAACATGGAAATATCAGCATGCTAGCCTTGCTTTGGGGGTGTCGTATTTGTGGTTCTACAGCCCTCTGCAACTACATGGCTCAATAGCCCATGTGAACATTGCAAGCTTAAATACTAAAGTTCTGTAAGGTCCTCAACACTTGTGTGCAATGATGCAATGCTTTGTTTTAAGCCCCTGCATCTCTTATCTGTTTAGTTAATTGTATGTTTGTGCACACTCTGAATTCTGTTTTTGCAAGTGATCTGGCTGGCAATCTCTTGGCTTGGGGATCTGTTAAATTTAATTTTGACAGATGGTAAAGGAACCTACTGCAGGTGTTTAACTCTTAAAGTGTTTAGAACTGGATTGCAAACTACACTATATGAAACCAATAAACAATCCTTGCTTGTAGGAGGTGGCATTTACTTCAATATGTGGTCTTAAATTGTTAATTATAACCTGTGGAGTGGCTTAGACTGGCTTTATACCCCAATGTGCAGCAGGTGCTTCTCTCACAATTAGTGGTCACCTGATGTTAGTAAAGGTGGATTAATTGAACTCTTGGTACTAGCATTTTTTTATTGTCCAGAGTTTAGAAGTAAGGGCAAAACAGGTGCAAGTGTTCATCTTTGCTAGAACACTTTGCAATGCAGGTGCTGCTAATTAATCTCAATTCTTTAGCATACAGAGGTAATGTTACTTTAGCACATGGAACTCTCATACTGCATAATGTTATGGGGCTGGATCCAGAACTACGGGTGTTTATCATTGAACAATAGCCACTGAGCATGTGTAGTAGCTGTTGTATGTAATCTGCGTATTGTTTCGATATGCAGATTACGTACAATAGCTACTACGCATGCTCAGTAGCTATTCAATGAATTACGGCTGACTGTGGAAGACAGCTGTAGTTCAGGATCTGGCCCTTGATCTGTAAATTATAAATTTAATCCATGAGTGAATGTTCTCTTATAGGCTGCAAAACATCTCCCATCTCCCAATCATGACTGACATGGCTGATAACCACAAGGAATCCTGGCAAGAACTAATCAATGCTGCAGAGAAGTATCGTAGACAGACTGGAAATGACATTGTTTTAATCACTGCCTACAAATCTAAGCTACTGACTTCCCATGCGTACACTGTTCATGGAAGTGGGGTGCTCCTTGAAGCCACGCAGAGATACCTGGATGACATTTCTGTAGTGCACAAGACAACTGTGTATACCAGCCCTCTGCCCATCAAGGTGAGCAAAGAGGCTGCAAGTGGCAAGCAGAACTCTTACTCGAAGAGCTACCCCTCTATCTATGGCAAGGAAGGCTTCTCATCGCTTGAGGACAATGAGCGTTCCGTGATGGCACCCCAGAGCCGGATGCCTGAGCAGCTGTCTTTTGATCAGCCAGATGATGAGGACTACAAGCAAAGCCAACTACAAAAGGGTGCTGACAATGTTCCTAGTGACTCGACAGGTAAAGGTTTAAGTCTGTTTCTGGTGAAGCCTTTTATTTAATTGTATGCACAGGTCTACAACCTCACCAGACACAACAGGCTTGATTCTCCATTGTGTGTACCTAACCTGATGCCACATATGCACTACACAACTGCAGCCATTTTAGTGTGTATGTTTAACGAAAGGCCTACAGCTAACCTGTGGCTCTTGTTAAACTACAAGTCCCAGCATGCTTTGTCAGGCGTCGGCTATGCCTTTACAGCCAAAGCATGCTGAGAATTGTAATCTTGGCATCTAGAGAGCCACGGGTTAGCTAGACCTGGCCTACACCTTTGTATGTGCTTTTTGACTATTTGTCCTCTGCCTTGCAGCAATGTGTAAGTCAATAGGCCTAGCTAGAGGCTTATTTCTCCCTGTCTGCATCTCTTGGTTGCAAAGGTGCCTTGAGCATAATTTACTGTATCACAGGGATTCTGGCACCTTTAAACTGTGTCCTGATTGTGCAAAATTCTAAGTATTAGGCCCATCTTCTTCTGTGGAACTCCAACACTGCTTTATTTTTAATCTGACACTTCTGTTCCTCATGTAATAAGTTTCGTTTGGGGGGTTTTGGTCTAGGTGATCGAAAACTGACCACTTTATTCATGTGAGAAATAACTTGATAACCACTCAAAATGTTTTACAATAAACGTAACAACCAAACTCTGCTGCGCTCCAAGAGTACAAAATGGAATACAGGCTCAGAACTGTAAATCAAATGATAATAGTTTGAAAGCCCAACAAGCCATGCAGAAGTGTGCACAATGAATAGTAATACTAATGACCACAAGCTGTAAAGTAGTAGTCTGCAGGAAGTCTCCTTAAATGTACCACAAAAGAAGCCAATGTCAAATTAATGTGCCATTTACAGAAATAAAATGTTTCATTCTTTAAGTATATCTATGTGGAATGAATATATTTTAGTGGGTGTGTTTTGAACCGATGTCTGGGGTCTAAACCAGAACTAACAGACTGCTCATGAATGTTTGGTCAGGCTACAAGATGGCCAACTAATCTCTGTAACCGATGGCTACACCCAACTCTCAAAGCCTCTTTCTGGTTAGAACACTGGCATGCATCAAAACTATGCAAGCATTTTCAACTAATATGGCAGGTAATGGGTTTACAGCATTGTACTGTGTTCTACAAGAATTCAACTTAATGCTGTTTACCGAAATATGTCTTGTGGCACAATTACTGCACACGTGTAAATTTAATGGTTTGCAGCCCTAGAAAATGAATGTGGAATGATGCAATGTGGTCCAATTGTGTTCAGGGCTGCCCTCGTGATAGTAGACCACTTCCCTGTTTCCTAGCAGAGAAAGCGTTGCCTGGTAATATGGTTTCTCCCTCAAAGTGCCTTCTTATTTACAGTAGGGAACCCTTTTATTGCACTGTATGCAGTTGGCAATTTAGTAGTGTTCTTCTATGAAACTAACTACAAGGAGAACATTTCATAACCCCTGCTGTTCCATCAAAATGTTGTGGGACCATAGAAACCAACATGATTGCAGCTTTTTATATAGTACATAGAAACCAATCAGATTGCACATGTAGAACCCTACTGCACTGCCTTACGCTGTCAGTAACTGATCAATGGTGGTGTGACCTAATGACAAACTTGTGACCAAAAGAGGAGGTGTTTGCCTGCTGTCCCAGGGTTCTGCCTATGATTTGAGTCTACAAGACACCCAAGAGTTGTCACACATGCTTTGCACCCAGGACAGTGAGCTTATGGTTGTGTAACTTGTTATCAAATAGCAGCAACCATTTAAAGCCCCCCCTCCATACACACTACACTTGTTTCCAGTAAATAATTTTAGACTGAAATAAACCTTTGCTGCAGCTATGCATGTCCACAAGGTGGTCCTATGCAGCAATGGGGATTGTTGTGTACACATGGGGACATCACTGATCAGAAATTGAGAGCCCTCAAATTGTAATCACATGATGCAATATGGTTTCTGACTTCAGCATAATGGGACAGTACACACTGGTCAGATCCTGGAGCTATCTGATTATCATTGATCTGCACAATTATCCTCAGATAACTCTCCAGTTTGTACTCCGCTTAATGCAACTCTGCATTAGTCTAATGTTGTTGCACTCACTTACATTTATTACTTATTACTGCCATAGAGTATTGTCTATGTTGTGGTGTCATGTGACCTCAGTGTACATCTGAATGTCTTTCCATTATTCCAAGAGCTTCAAAACTTTTTATCTAGTTAATATATGGCTTACTAGCCAAAACTGGCAGGTTTGCTTTAAAAAAAAAAAAAATATCTGCCGCATCTCATACAGAGACAAACTGGTGGTAAAAAAAATAGGCACTACATTAGAGGCCAATGTTGTAAAATGGCTGCCTTGTGTGAATGTCAGTGCCTTTCTCCTTGCAGCTCAAAACTAGTCTAAGTGTATGTAGAAGCATGGACCTAATGTAATACTTCGTGCATTACAATAAGTCTTAGTTTTCAAAATGTTCCACTAGATGGTGCTATTGTGTTGTCATTAAATGTGGACCTCTCTGCAGGACTCTTCGTGATGGATGAAGACTCAAATAGCCAAGACTGTGAACCTTTCTTTGAATCTGACCAGGAAGAAAGCACTGACGGTGAGCACTGAATGCATATTTACACTAATTTTACAGTCTGCATTTTGCATGTTAACATATCCAGTTAACAGCACTTGGCTCTTTATTTATAAATATACTTTTATTGAGTACAACTGTTTGGGGGTTACAGAATAGAGATGAGTGTATAGAATATAAAACACAAAAGGTTTTGACAGAGGGTCCCAACAATACAATATTGCTTACGTTTAAAAAGTCACTTTTACAGGTCAAAAGCGGGTGTCTCTACATCTAGATTAATGGGGGAGTTGGCAGGAAGATTTTAGGATGAATAGTGGTTTTAGAAGTCTTAACTGAACTTGAGTAACTGCTAATTGGGGTGATGGATCAAGACCTCTTAAATACCCTCTGTCCCCACAAAGGTTGTCTCGGGTTATTTAATGAGGTCTATTTAATGATTGCGTTTGTCAACCAAAGTGGTAGTCTTTATTTCCTTGTAGAGGTCTTCACATGTTATGTAGAGCAAATAATTATTGTGCTTCTTGGTGACCATATAATCTAACTTGTATCACAGGAAGGTGATGGTATGTAAGGGTTAATGCTTGCCTAAAACAAGGTAATCTATCCATAAATGGCTTGAATAGAGCTTGGTTAATAGACAAGTTAAATAGTTCTGTTGGGGTATTCCTTGTATCATGTGCAAATGTTTTAATAGTCACGAATAAATGGATATCACAGAACTTCAGTCACATAAATATCCACACTTGATCACTGCTAGCTCCTATACCGACCATCTCAACTACAGTCATGTGGATGTGCTATTGGTGCTCACTAGAGCTCTACTGGCTAGTATGTTGGAAAATCTCCTTCTGATGGATAGCTCAAAAGCTGAGACTCCAGGGAGTTTGTGGATATCTGGTTGGCTCTTGTACATGGGGATGTTTATGGATATTGTATGTAAGATCACATGACATTAGGCTTGCTTGTAGGGAGGGTTTGTTTTCAGTGGGACTCATGGCTTCCATGAACTTGTTTCATTTGGGCCTGTTGTGCTCTATACATGATGTATTGTCCAACTAGAACCTAATCTTCCAGATGGGAGCCTGTCCGAAGAAGCTCCTGGTCGGCCCCCTCCGCAGCCCACCACGCAGCAGTATGCCAAGTCTCTCCCGGTCACCGTGCCTGTCTGGGGCTTCAAGGAGAAGAGGCAGACCAGTAACAAATCCTCTGATGATGAAGGTGGCAAGGTGAGGATGGGAAGGGTTCAAACTGGTTACTGTAGTGTGTTTTGTGTGTCGAGTAAAAAAAGTAGGTTAAGGTCTCGATTTACCCAACCAAGGACCAAGCTGGAGGGAAGCATGGTGCACACTTGTCCAATTGTCCTACAAGCTTGCTTTGATGTCTGGGTAGTTGTACAGTCACATGACTGCTCTCCATCCAATCCTGGTTGGATCAGAATATTAAACCTGCTCCAATATAAGTAGCCCCAATCACCTGACCAGTTTGCAGGAGGGTAAGGTGCTCCTGTAACTGGCTTTGGCTTGTTCAGACCTTCCCTCTGATGGTCTTGCTCCAGAGTTGGATCTCGGGAAGAGTGTACTTCACTCTATAAATTGTACCGACAAATTAATCTTATTGTGAACTTGCCCTTGTACCCATACCTGTATAGCTCTCCTGTGATTAATTGGTGCTATAGTTGTCTCTGTAAAACTATTGACAGCTCTGCAGATTTGAAAGCTGCCAGTGAATTCCTCGTTGGAGTCTAACCAGAAGGGGAAAGGTTGTACAACAGTTGAAACTTGACCTTGGTGCCTTAACCTGTTTATCTGTAGTGTGCTGGCCAGCAATTTATACAGTTTGTGTATGCTACTTGTTAAAGAGCAGAGAACTGGCTGGTAGAGACTTGGGGGCCAGATTTGCTATGCTGCATGTTTGGAAAAGGAGATGTATGCAATCAGCAGAATTGGACAGTATTTTCCCTGCAAGCACCAATCAGATTCTAGCTGACATTCTCTAGTATGTAATAGGAAAGTGAGAGCTAGAATGTGGTTGGTTGCTATGGGCAACATCTCCACTTATCCAAACCCGCAGCTTAGTAAACCAGGTCCTAGGACTGGATCCAGACTTGCTACTAGGGGATGTTTTTCAATCAATGAGACTGGAAAACACCCTCTATGGTAAGCAGGGCATGATTGCAGTATTGTGGCAGAAAGCTGTAGTGTCTGGCCCACCTGTCACACTCCAGGTGTCAAAGTCTTGCATGCTTTGTCCAGTATCTGCTATGGGCGTGCAGTCATAGCATGCTGGGACTTGCAGTTTCACAACACCTGGAGCCACACATTGGTCTGGCCTGTTTGTGGGATGCAGTAGTATGTTAAAAGTACAGTAAATGTTTCTGCACCTTCCCTATTTTTACATGTGGATGGTGCAGAACTCTTAAGATAGGTTACCGCAATTAAAACACTGCCTCCCTCTGTCTGGCATGCAACATTGCACTTCCACTGCTGTGCTAAGCCCAGTGGATATAGATGGATATCTTGACTATACTGCAGCTGTTTGTCTTTGGCAGATATCTCGCCTATTGTCTTGCATATGGGTAATAAGGATTCTTGGTGGTTGCCTCCCCATTCATCACTCTGCAGGAAGCATCCGTTTGGTGTTTAAGTCCCAAGTTGATACAACCTGTCACGACCCTGACCTCACCTGAGACATTCGTGACTTATCTGGGGCTCAAGTAGTTAATCACAACAGCCACCTTGTCTGTCTACAATGACTAACTTCCACCACCAAGGCTATTCACAGGAGGCCTTTGGTTCTCCTTGACCCAAATCAAACAGTTATGCTTTACCAGAATTATCTTCAACCCAGAATGACCTGTTACCCATCAGCGTTTAATAACCGAGCTGGTCTGACACGTGAATCCATAAGTACAGACATTAACTTATTAATTGATATTTAATATGATGATAATCACAATGCTTAGTTACAGAGAATAACAAAATAGACATAAAATAGGCAGAACAGTTTCTTATAAAATAAAAAGGTGAAAACTGACTTGCACACAAGAACAGTCTTGGCCGGGACAGACAAGAGATCAGGGTCACCTCTTCCGTTTGGAAGTCCCATGAAGTGAACCCCATGTATGTATCATACGCACTTTTTAAAGACCAAAACCTGCTCCTCTCCAGACATCCCCCACCTTTGTGACACATGACAGTTTGGGGTCTGGAGAGGATCTTCTAGGAAATCTAGCTTTTATGACCCCCCTAATAAACTGCTCCACCCCCCCCATAAACTGATCCATTTACAAGCGGGCCCTAACCTGACCACCTTGTTCTGCCCCACTACATTCAAGGTATTTCCCTGGGGCACCAAACCCTGGCCAAACAGAGGTCATGTTATATACAGATATTTAATTTGTAGACATAATATCCTGACACAACCTATGTAGCACTTCTGTCTTGTCATAGTTCATTATTGTGAATAGTCTTTAGGAACATCAATCTTTCAGTACAGTTGTGTCTTGTTCCTACGTTTCTCTTGCTACAATTTAATACGTTTCTTTGCGTTTCCACAGCTGCCGTCACCAGACCTGGATCGAATCGCTGCTAGCATGCGGGCCCTTGCCCACGACACCACCCAGCCGTTCGGTGACCTGCCTCGCCCTCGACTGAACACTGGTGACTTCCATACCAAGTACCGGAAGTATTAAGACAAGGGGCACCTCCTGTCTGCTCGGAACACTAAAAGACTTCCTCCACCCAC
>WWET01000606.1:352351-362380 GCA_011038615.1 Limnodynastes dumerilii
ATGCTAAGTCCCTGGAGGAGAGCTTACTCGCACCTTAAACTGTTGCTGGTGGGTCTGGCCAAAATGGATGGGTGAGTATGCAGGTCAGCATATTCATCCATTCATAAAAAAAACTAAAATGGCTGTCACTTGAAATGGGGACAGCTGCAAAACAATTTTCAGCTGTCTTTTTCTAAAGGCATCCCATTGGACCAGGTGCTCCTACTGAGGTGTAGGCTGCTTCAGTCTCAACAGATCTCTTTGCACCATTAAGTGCCACCTGCCCTGTCTTTGGAGAGATTGCATCGTTCGTGTGACTGCATCTCCTAGAAATGTGCACTCTAGATGAGCTTTCTTTTACATGACTCGCTAGTGGCTTTACTGTAAAATAATCTGTATGGGTAATGTCACATTTAGTGGATTAGGTTTCTTTTTGTCTCTCTGCACAATACGTTTCTGTGTATAACGTACTTGAGTTGACTTGAAACTGCCTTTTAGTGGCCCTATGTCATTAGTCTTCTGACAAACCTGTCTGAGGTCCTACACATGATCCCCCTAAATGAAAGTGAGCTTGCTCCCTGAGCCAAATACCCTATTCATTGTGCTCAAGGATCCAATGTCGTCAAGGTTCAGAGTGCGGGCTCAGTGCTTCAGAGTATCAAAGTATTTGCCTAAATTTTATACTGCGGTCTGGGCCAGAACTATAAGGGTTCAGCTGTCTAACTCAACCACAGACCCACCACCAAGCTTCATCTCCCCTATACCAAAAAAAACCTACAGTGTGCTTCACTGCTGACCGAAATACAAGAGGGGATAAACCTACAGTGTGCTTCACTGCTAACCGAAATACAAGAGGGGATAAACCTACAGTGTGCTTCACTGCTAACTGAAATACAAGAGGGGATAAATAAAAAAGCCCTACCTCCAAAATAATCCCTAGTGCCTTTTTTTTTTTAAGAAAAAAAAAAATATAAGACCCCATCTTATTTTTGGGGATAGACAGTATATGTAATGGGCAAACACCAAGGTGTTGCTTTGTGCCTGTTGTCTGACACTGTCTGGAGAAGGGAAAGGGGGGGATATGATCGCTGCTTTAACATATAGCAAGAGTTGGGACCGGCTAGAGGAGGGGGCATTTTCAGAGTAAGACGTGTAATAGAACACAAGGGCATGAATATAAACTGGAGGGTGGTAGATTCAGAGGAAATGTGCGGATAATCACTGAAAGGGTGATAGATAAGTGGAATATCCTCCTGTCTGAGGTGGATGAGGGTAACAGAGAAGAACAGTATAAACATACTTGGGATAAATATCAGGATCCTAAATCTCAAACTATATTGAAGGTAAATAGGTTCTAGGGTCAGTATAGTTTTAAATAAACAACTGGGCAGACTGGCTGGGCCGTGTGGCTCTTATCTGCCGTCACTTTCTATATGTTTCTATGGACACCAGTGGTGTAACTACCATCGGTGCAGCTACTACAGAGCCTGGAGGTGAGAGTGGGGACATGTAGAAGTCACCTATCCTGCACCTATGGTAGACACTACAAGCAGCTGGCAGGTTAGAAAATGAGTGCTGAGCATTGATAACATGTCCTGCCTCCTTGCTATAGCACCCAAGTCTTCCCCTTCTACCCCCTGCTGGGCACATTTGGCAGTGATTACTTGAGTGCTTTTTTTTTTTTTTTTTACCAGCGTTTAGCAGCTTATTAAGGAGCCCATGGCATACTTACTCTGCAGGCAGACGATGCATGTGCTCACACACACCACCAGTGGAGAACCCCCGGTGTTGCAGAGCTACAGATCTCATCCTCTGTTGCTAACAGCCATACCTATGCTTCTAGAGCCGGCCAGCCCATCCTGTGACTCTCCAGGTGTGAATCTACGAGTCCCAGCATGCTTTGCCTGCACAGGCATAGCCTGATACCTGACAAAGCAAGCTGGGACTAGTAGTTTCAATACACCTGGAGAGCCACATGTGACCTATGGCTGATCTATATGTTGGTTCGGATCACTGACTGTGGAAAATAACAGGTAATGCTATGTATCCTACATGTGAAATTCCCAGGGATGGATATTTTTATCTCTGGTTTTACACCTGTAATAACTTGTATTACAGCTTGTCTGTATGCCAACCCTTTTATCCAAGTGCTGACACAGCAGCTGAGATGCCTTGGATTGTAGGTTGGCAGCTTTATTCATTGATCATGTGATGCTGAGTTTATAAAGTAAAACCAGGCTGGGGAGTAGGATGTTATGACATATAAACTGTTCCATATTCCAGGGATATAATTCTACTGCTAAGTGGAGCTTAGACATAGAAACATAGGTCTGGATCCTGATTTTCCAGTGACACGTGAGCTGAAATCTTCGATCAGGTTGCCACGCAATGCTAATTGCCATAGATGCGAGGAGGTAACACTCCACTCACGCTTAGGGCTTTCCTTTCAGCAGNNNNGCTTAGGACTTTCCTTTCAGCAGGGCCCTACGTTAACATTTACGCTTAAAATGGGGCTGGTGCATAAATGAGGGTTGTGCGCAAGGGCTTAGTGTACGGTTTAAATACCTTCCCCATCACAACGGTGATAAGCTATATGCATGCTGCCACCCCTCTATCGGAACGACTTCCAGCTTGGAAATCCCGTTTGTCCCCTGCATGCAAAAAAACGACCACTACTGATAGATGGGGATCCGGTTTGGAGAAAGTGACGGCAGTAAAGAGCCACCAAGCCCATCAGCCTAACCATTTTTTTATCATTTTATTTTTTTATTAATTATTTTTAATAAACCTGTAATGATCCAAGATAATTATCTGGGGTTTCAGTAATCCATCGGCACAACTCGCTACAGCGATTATTGGTCCAATCACCCAATCATTGCATGATCAGATTCATAATCGCTCTAGTTTGTGGCCAGTTTAGGATCTAATTGATCTATTCTAGTGTGAGTCCTAGTTAGCAATAAACGTGTTACCGGCGTCACAATAGGCTAACTGAATGGATAAAAATTTTGGCAAACTACAGAAACCATATTGATGACCTGGTAAGAGATATTTTCAATATTTTATTTCAAAGTCCATAAAAATAAATTCCTAGTTTACTCAATATCAAGAGGTATTAAAAAAAAAAGACATAAGAGCAATAGGGAAGCCAATAGGTTTGGGGAGCACCCATGATAAACCTACCCCCACTCAATGCTTAGTACTAAATTATAGTAGTCTGGAAAGGAAAGCCAAGCCTATGGCGCCATCTACTGGCCGTGGTGTATTTTCCAGGAACCCTTGTTATATACAGTGTGTATCGCAATACAGTTTGTATCTCCCTTCTAATTCTTCATCTCTCACTGAAGTAAAGGAAAGTGTTTTACAGTAAGGAAAGCAAAGGCATTTTGTGATCTTCTGATGAGTCTCCCGAGCTCATGTGAGGTCACAGTCTGGGTCTCCTGCAGGATGCATCATCTTCCAGTGGACCGAACGCGCGGCTCAAGTCTCGGCGTCATTACGGCCGTCTTCTTCATACTGACCACCCCAAAAACAAGTAAAAGCCAGAAGGATATAGCTGTTTGGTCTGAATATCATCATTATCATCAGAGAAAAATCTGCAAAACAGAAGGAAAAAATTCAGTAAGTATTTTTGTCGGACTTGGTTTTTAAAAAAAAAAAAAAAAAATTTTTTTTTTTAAATCTTATATGATGTACTATAGGCCTGGCCAACCAATGGCTCTCCAGGTGCTGTGAAACTACGAGTCCCAGCATGCTCCCTGCAGCATGGGCGTAACTACAGTGGGTGCAAGAAGTGTGGCCCTGAGGAGTGGAAGGGGGGGTCGTGGCAGCTGCTCTGTAAACAAACTGAGGCTGACATCTTAAAACTTCATGTATGAGTGTATGTATACATACATTCATACATGGAGTGCTGGATGCTGTTTTAAGCTTCAAGCTTCTATCAGGCAACAGTGCAGCCTAGCCCCTCCCAGACTCAGGCTCCACCTCCTTGCTATGGAGATTTAGGATTCCAAACACCAGACTATCCTCTTAATCTATTATGGAGATTAGAGTATTCAATAGTACACGTTGCGGAAGAATAATTGTGAGAGAGTGTAAAACGTAGCCATCCATTTTAATGTTTTAGGCGATTCACACTCCAAATAATTGGAAACAGTCATCTTGTTTCAACACTAAAATTAAATAATTCTACTATTGATCAAATGTTTACTATAACACAAACTTGTTGTGGAGGGTAAGGGGCATTAATGATGTTTAACCCCCTAGTTGGAGCAGCACGGTGGCTCAGTGAACAGCACTTTTGTCTCACAGCGCTGAGGTCATTAGTTCGATTCCTGGACTAGGCCTTATCTGTGTGGAGTTGGTATGTTCTCCCCGTGTCTGCATGGGTTTCCTCCCCAACTCCAAAAACATGGCGGTAGGTTAATTGGCTTCTGACTAAATGAACCCTACTGTGTGCGTGTGTGTGTGTGTGTGTGTGCGTGCGTGTGTGTTTGTGTGTTAGGGACCTTAGTATGTAGTTTCAATAGGGGGAGGGACTGATGTGAATGGGAAATGTGCTGATCTTTCTACATCGTATGGAACTACAAGTGCCAGGATGCCTTGTTCACTAAGCCTTGTAGTTATGTTTCAAGTAACATATTTACCAAGCTGCTACAGGAATTTCAGGCTTTCCAATGAGCTGACCTTGTAAATGGCGCTTGGAAAGTCGAATGGTCTACTTACATAGAAACATAGAATGTGACGGCAGATAAGAGCCATATAGCCCATCCATTATGTCCAATATTGTTGCTTAATATTTTTTTAAACCATAATTATCCCAATTGTTTCAATTGTTCTATTGTGTTAGCCTCAACCACCTCAAATGGAAGGCTATCCAACGTATCAACTACCCTTTCAGTGAAGTCATTTCTCCGCACATTTCCTCTAATCCTACCACCCTACAGTTTATGCACAGTGCCCTTGTGCTAATACCAGTTTTATCCCCGGGAGAGACGGCAAATCTCCTGCAAGTCCCACCCCTCTGCCTCTCATTATAGTAAGCCCTAGAGTTACTAGAGATGGGTTGTTATTTTCATAATCAATCCTGTCGAATACCTCTTCCTTTGAAACAACCCCCCCCCCCTCCTGTTTTTACTTCCCTTAATATATGTGAAAGCTGCTATCATATCCCCTTGGCCCTTCTCTGCTCCAAGATATACTTGATTACTTCCTTTAGTCTGTCTCTGTATGTTGTGTGACACAGGCCATGCACCAATTTAGTTGCTCTTCTCTGCTCCAAGATATACTTGATTATTTCCTCTAGTCTCTCTCTGTATGTTGTGTGACACAGGCCATGCACCATTTCAGTTGCTCTCCTTTGCAGAGTCTCTAATGTATTTATGTCCTTCTGGAGATATGGCCTCCAGAGCTGATCAGAGTATTACAGTATTTGATAGGCACCAATTGGGTGGATCGGCCTTCTAAGCAAAGTAGTTTCACCTTTCATCCCAGATGGCAGCAGCCCTGCAGCTGTTCTGTAAACACTGCACCATTCATCACACCCTGATGAAATATTCACCAAGTGGAACAGTTGCAAAGTGGGTGATTGTCGTCCTGGTATTACAGATCTCTATCAGAGATGGAGGCGGCTGTAACTGTCCTCTCTCTCTCTCTGCTTGTGTGTATCTTATTCATCTTCAGGCCCTCCAGGCTCGCTGCGATGATAAGCGAGCCTGGATCACTATCACTCCCCAGATTTATGCGGTGTCTGTAAATAGAGCCCATAGTGTGCACGAGAGCCTTGTACACTGATCCCTAGCACTGACTGTGTTGATGAGGAGGAGGTGTAAACAGGCCCCAGATAATATAAACGATAATATAAAACATTCATGCCATTAGATACAAATGATTCATCAGAGAGGTTGCTTTGGATTCCTGGCTTATCTCTGTGCTCGGGTGGTCGACCTGTCAGAGTCATTATCCCGGCTTTATAGAGAAATGCTGCTATGGGCTGTCTTGTCTAGCAGGGAATGATTACTGAGGATTGCACAGTGCGTATAACATCTGGATTAGTGTTAACAAAACCAGATCGAATTTTTTATTTTAAACATGCTGCCTACACGGGAGCTTGTGGTTCATTAACCCTGCATAGCCCATGCTGTCACGCAGTGCTCAGATGCCCACATGGCACACACAGCGGGTCAATGACTACCGGGAGAATAGACAGAGGAGGAATAAGTAAAGTAGACAAAGGCGCTAGTCAGATAAGGGGCTGATTCTATTCCCCGGTATTTAGCACAAAGGGCCTGCTCCAAACTTAATAACAAAAGGTCATTTCCGCATGCGGCGTGTGTAAATCTGGCTGTGAGAACACACTGCGCATGTGCGGCAGATGTTACACATCTTAACTCTGATCGTACGTGACGCGTTTAGGCCGTTCCTGTGATTTTAATATTGCTAAAAAAAAAAGTAACCCCCCATTTTTCATATTTAGAAGTTATTTCTACTCTTTAAAAATCTTTATTTGTTTATGATTGTGTAAACATACTTACACAATATTTAGGGTAACCGTTAATTAAAATAATAATGGTAAAGGGCTGTATCCTAAGTTAATAACGCTAGGGGACTTCAGAAATTCTGTACCGCGTCCAAAGTCCGCACATGAGCAGGGATAGACGTGGGAGCGCCCTCTTGTGTGCGAATTTCCACATCTCCGTATGTAAAGAACGTGTGAGGAGCCCTGGAGACGACCCAAAGACCCCATTTTGTATTTTAAACGCTGTAAACATATTACTGTTTTATTCACCCGGGTCTTTATAATAGGGACATGGTCTGTGGATTGTGAGTTGCTGTAGATGTGAAATACCTTCAAACCCTCCAATATGACCCATTTCATCAGGTACATTTTATTCTGCTCCTGAGCTTCCAACTGTCACTCACCTGGTTTAAATGAATTAAATGATATTTAAAAAACTATTTGTCTCTTCAACAAAGGTGGTTACCATAGTAACTAACAGTTGAAAACTGAGGAGCAGAGTTTTTTGCACCTAATGGAATGGGTCATGTTGGAGGGTATGTACCTTGTTTCTGCATCTGCTTCACATGATTTGGAACTTTAAAGTGTCTGTCAGCGGTCAACCGCAAAATGGATCACATAACCCCAACAATGGACTGAAAGAAAGACGAACAGGCTGCTAAAAACCTTCGGAAGCTGTAATTGCAAGTGTTACTTGGTGCTCCGGCATGTCCCGACCTGTCCTGCCTCGGGCCAGACACAGCGCTTGTCATGAAGAGCTGATAAGTCACATTCCTCACATGATGACTGGGTATCCCTGGATATTCTTCCCTGTGTTGCTATGCTCTACCCGAGTGAGAGCTGCTATGTGCCAGAACTGGCAATTAAAGCATGTCCAGTTGCCTTCACATCCAACTCCAGGCCAGACTGTTTACATAATGCTGTAATAGACTAAGTTCACAGATAGAACACATTCACATTCTGTCAATTTTTCCCTTATTGACTTCTATTCTTTGTTTAATTCCTAATTTTAAATTCAATAACGTTGATAATGAATTTAAGGTTGTTGGCAGTTATTGGGATATGAATGATGCAAGACACGCCTCCCCTGGCTGAATACAAACAAGACACACCTCCTCTGGCTGAGCGCAAGACACACCTCCCCTGGCTGAGCGCAAGAGACGCCACCCCTTGCTGAATACATACAAGACACGCCTCCTCTGGCTGAGCACATACAAGACACGCCTCCCCTGGCTGAATACATACAAGACACGCCTCCCCTGGCTGACCGCAAAACACGCCTCCTCTGGCTGAATACATACAAGACACACCTCCTCTGGCTGAGCGGAAGACACGCCTTCCCTGGCCAAGCGCAAGACACACCTCCTCTGGCTGAGGGCAAGACACACTCCTCTGGCTGAGCGCAAGACACGCCTCCTCTGGCTAAATACATACAAGACACACCTCCTCTGTCTGAGCACAAGACACGCCTCCTCTGTCTGAGCACAAGACACGCCTCCTCTGTCTGAGCACAAGACACGCCTCCTCTGTCTGAGCACAAGACACGCCTCCTCTGTCTCAGCACAAGACACAGAAGTCAGGTGTCAATCGGAGATCTGGATCCAGCCCCCTGTTATTGCCTTTTGCCTATTTAAGCCAACCCTACCCTATTATTACTAATGGTGACAAATGCTTTTAATGGAAACATTCCCGTTGGAGGTCTTCCACATTAAGGCACAAACCTTTTAAATTAAAAATAAATAAAATCAGGTTTCTGCTTGAACGGATAAGAACTCAGTGGAATACATATTACAGCATTAAAATGGTCTACAAATGGATTTGAAAGAATGACTATTTAAGCTAGCGAGGACCTGGTGTTTGCATCACTAAGCAACAATTTTTTTGCTCTTCTGTGGTAATGTGGCAATTATTCCCACTGTGTAAAAGCCTTGGCCCATTATACAGTAGAGATGTTGATATCGCTCGCTCATAGGGGGAAAAAAACTAAACAAAACACATTATTCTGCCCTGCCCTACATATAGCTTATAGCTTGAATGAAGAATATAACATACCAGTTACATGACAAAGGATACATTTCTCCAGATTTCTAACCCATGGCTCTACCAAAACTGACCAACCTACTCTAACCTATCCCCCGCACCCCTTTCAGGCGATGACCCCTCCCACTCCCATTTCCCACACCATAAATTTATTCTCAGTATTCTGCCTCTTTTCTACCCCCTAGATTGTCTCCAACTCCTGCCACATTTGCCACACTATAGTTCTATCTTTTTTATTGTTAATAACACTCTTTATGCCCCGAAATCGTCATCACGCTCTTCAGGTCTTGAAATCGTCATCACGCTCTTCAGGTCCTGAAATAGTCATCACACTCTTCAGTATTGAAATCGTCATCACGCTTTTCAGGTCTTGAAATAGTCATCACGCTCTTCGGGTCTTGAAATCGTCATCACGCTCTTCAGGTCTTGAAATCATCATCACGCTCTTCGGGTCTTGAAATCGTCATCACGCTCTTCGGGTCTTGAAATCATCATCACGCATTTCAAGTCTTGAAATCGTTGGTACTATCTTTCCATTTAATGCATTGTGTGAAATTACAGGTAGACGTTGATCCAGAGTTGATGCAGATATGCTATATGTTCTATCCAGTCATGTGTTTCCGCAGAAACGTGCAACTCTGGATAGGATGTATGGAAAGGAGCAGACGTGTCCCCTGCAGTCGGATATGTCCCATATGTTCAGAGGTTGCAACAGCTTCTGCCAGTTTCCCATGTATTTAAATACTTATCAACGGGTACAATAATGCCAATGCATAGTAGCTGTTATGCAAAAATATACATATCTAGTAAAGTCATTTGTACATGTTGTTAAGTCTGGGAGTGCCTTCTATTGAGACACTTTTGGTGTTTACCTGCAGTGTACCCCAGAAAGATATACATATATTATTGGAGTGCCGTCTTTCCTGTTGAGATATAGATAAACACACACACACACACACACAAAATGAAGGTTGATCAAATCAATTTATAAGTTAATCTAGAGTCGGTAAGTGTAGAAAGGTATGGGGAAATCTACATAGATACAATAAAAGGCACCCCTTAAATCTTGCATTAACCAGTAACTAACCCTAACATTCTATCTTTAAAATAAAAGAGATTCGTTACCTATATCTGCAGATATATGATAAGCCACCAGCCACTTACAAGGCTTCTCTGTTTTGGTCCTAACTCTAAAACTGTCATAGTCCCAACTTTGGGTCATATATCATGTATTTTTTAATTCAGAGCAAAACTGACTGAGGAGGATCCCCAAGTCTCCAAAATAGCTACTGTGGAACAGCGCCCCCTCTCAGCGGCTATCTCACACATGCCTCCAAACAAACACACACAAGATGGTGAGTGTATGTGTGTGTATATATGTATGTATGTATGTATGTATGTATGTATGTATGTATGTCTCTATCTCTATCTCTATCTCTATCTCCTGAGGAAAAAGAAGGCACTCTAAAAGTCATTTTGATGGTCAAAGGAAC
>WWET01000606.1:362643-375591 GCA_011038615.1 Limnodynastes dumerilii
ATATATAACACAAAACACGGCTTGGCACTCTAGCCATTACCCAGCGACTAACCATAATCTTCTATTGTTATAATAAAAGTCAGATAATTAGTTACAGATATCTGCAGACGTGATACTCCACCCCCCACTTACAAGACTTCTCTGTTAGGTGGTCCTAACTCTAAAATTAAGAGTCCCATCCGTGGGTTACATATTAAATATTTTTCTAAATTGAGAGCTCATCTGTTATAGAGATCCCCAAGTCTCCAAAACAGCCACTCTGAGACAGCGCCCCCTTTCAGCTGCTATCCCAGACACGCTTTAAAACACACTTCCATAAGGTAATTTATACTGCAGGTGCACAAAGCAAGGGGAGTTTGTGTGTATATATATTTCTCTGCTAATGCGCCTATTTAAATGAGAAGAACCCCCCCTTTTCTCATTTAAACTTCATGGAACTCCTTGTTCCACTCGGGCAGAGCAGACTGATGTGGACAGGAGCGGATGCGCAGTGCGCGTTTATCTATCTGTGCTCACTCCCGTTCTGAACATGTGTTGTGCTGTCAAAGCTGCGGGTTTGGAAAAGTGGAGATGTTGCTTATTGCAATCAATCAGATTCTAGCTCTCACTCAGCTTTCACATACTAGCAAATGTCAGCTAGAATCTAATTGGTTACTATGGCCAACATCTCCACTTTTCCAAACCCGCAGCTTAGTAAATCTGGCCCTTAGTGTGTACACGGTTTGGCAACACAAAAAAAAACCCCAAAAAAACATACAATTCTGCACCTGAGTCTAACATGTTGCAACATGAGAGCTTCAAGTCAGTGACATTTTTATTTTCTTTTGCATGCAGGGAAAATACTGTCTGATTCTGCTGATTGCATACAAATACCGAACAGCTTTGTTTGCCAACTCTAATTTAGAGTCAAACTACAAAACATCACCTCCCAACTAATTCTGTGTCCATATTTTACATTTGTTTCCTTCTGAAGTTCAGCAAGGCTTTACCAAGGGATACATTTGCTCTTTATTTTTTGTTTCTCCCAGCTGTTCATACCACCCATTGTCTCCTATGTATATCCACCTCCAATACTTTCTCCTGTAAAACATTGTTTATATGTAGCTGACAAAATGTTAATGTATATTTTGGTGTCATAAAACAACAATATCAGGGCTCTCAGAGAAGATGGCTTATTTTTTACGACAGTGACAACTGTCAGACTATTTTTTGTAGAAAATGGCTTAATGGCAGGATACAATACCCAGAAGCCACTTGTTTTAGTCACCTTGGCAACCGAGATTGACATGGAATTTTAAGGATAAAAAAACAAAACAGAGATGAAATAGACGGTGGCCACAGCACTGTCATTGTGACACTGTCAGGTAGAAAATGATTCAGACGCCATTGAAAGGAAGATTGTTGCGCTTTAGCTGATTGAGCAATAATAATCCCACAATAGAAAGGTGCACACCGCTAACCCCTCTTACAAGGATAGGCGGCTCAGTGGATTAAACATATTACTGTTTCTCATGCAAAGAACAGGACTGTAAGCACATCAACAGACTTTTCTCTCTTACACACTGCTGTCCCTATGTCATTGTCCCTGCTTTCGCTGACATTCAAATGCAGCCCCTACATGACATACCGCTTTCAGATTGTCGGGGGACTAGCGGTAAAAAAAACAAAAAACCCCTAGTAATTCCAGGTCCAACACAGGAATTTTCTGTCCCGAACCCTTTCACATCACCCATGAAATTTATGGGTTTTGTGAATTTAAATACGGCAGGGCCATAGCAACAGTAAACAAATCTAACCAATCCAGTGGCATTATGAAACACCCGGGTTAAAAAAACAACCTGGCACCTTTCAAATTGCCACCATACCCGGATAGAACACGAGAAAAACTCTTCTTCTATCCTGTGTTGGAACCCCGGCAATTTAGACCTGGGTCGAGAGCCCCGGGACCTTTCACATTGCTGCTAGACCTGGGTAGTTTGAGCCTAGTCCCAGGAATTTGGCCAAAAACCCGGGTTTTTAGCGGCAATGTGAAAGGAGTATGAGAAAAGTTTTCCTTTATAAATGGAGACGTGAAAGACATTAAAAATGTACAAAAAAAAAAACAAAAAAAGATACCAGATTTTCTCATGTTAAAGCACTTGAAATTGAATCTAGTTGTATTACTTACCTGAGAGCTGAAGTACTAGGGCTGGATCCAGATTTAAGTACAGACAGCGCTAGTAATTCTCCGCAGCGGTAGCGAGCTTATGCAAAGTGTGATCCTGTCTTCCGTACCAGCGAGGGTAATGTACCGCCCTTGCATGTACAGAACTTCTGTACCCTGGACCCTGCCTTAATATCTGTGCATCGGCCTCACGGAAAATAATGGGCCGGATCCAGAACTACGTCCGTCTTCCATAGACGGACGTAATTCAATGAACAATAGCTACTGCGAAGGCGTAGTAGCTATTGTACGTAATCTGCATATCGTTACGATACGTAGATTGCGTATATGCAGTCTTTTAGACCACATATACGCAATCTCGTATTGAAACGATACGCAGATTACGTACAATAGCTACTACGCATGCGCAGTAGCTATTGTTCATTGAATTATGTCCGTCTATGGAAGACAGACGTAGTTCTGGATCTACCCCAATGTGCTTAATGGAAGATCATACGTAAGTGCTTAACCAAACCCTAACTGTATGACTGAAATATCTCCATACACACGATGGGTCGTCAAGCAGAATTCGTAGAACACGTGGTTTGACGAATTCTGGAACTATTCCTTATCCTATTTGGTGGGTCACCCAATGACATATTTGTATTTAGTGTTCCGCGTCCCTCTTAGTGTGCTGGTTGTATGGTGAGCCCCTTTGGTAAGGGCCTACGGGCTGCTGTAGAAATTGGGGACCTAGCAGAGCATGAATTCTCAACCAGAGGTACTCCAATCACTGGTTCTCAGGACAGCTGGGCAAGGTTGTAAAGAGGTACGATACCAAACGGCCAGGGACCTAATATACCATAATATCTTGGGGGATAAATGACATATGTAGAAAATCCAGCTTGAAATCACTGAAAAAAATATGTAAACAACAACAAAAACCCTGAAAATATATATACGGGTCAAGTACACATAGTACTTGACATGATTTCATAGAGGGTAACTGGTACTCCCTTAAAATAAGGTTGAGAACCACTGCACAGTCAAAATTAAGATTTAGCTACAAACTTGCAGCATTTACTCTCGGTTAAATAAAATAAAAAAGTTAAATAGCCTTTTTTGCATAGTCATTGCATTTTGCAAGAACTTTTGCTTGAAACCACCTCGGTGTTTAGGGGATTTTTTGCCTTTTGGTACACATGTATAATAATAGCCCTGTGCATGTGAGGCATTATTTTCTATTTATCTATTTGTAGAACTTACTTTTCATCACCGGAACAGTCAAGGACCCCATCTTCTCAGACGGTCCCCAGAATCCCGTGCCTGGTTTTCTTTCCGCGCTCTCAGCTCTTGGACGGCTTTACTGTTCTGGAAGCCCACCAAGGCCAGGGTGATTTCTGCGTTCCATCGGCTGCGTTCCCGGCAGCGAAAGTCTATCTCCTGGCCTTCCATCGTGACCAGGGTGAAATAAACACGCTCCCCTTTCCTCTCCACGCACTCCAGCTTGGCCAGCGAGTCGAAACGGAGGACTTTGGCCTTGCCTCTCTTTCGCGAGTCTGTGTACAAATGCAAACCGTCGGCGGTCAGGACACACCTGCGCTTCTTCCATAGCTGAAGGAAGCTGTCGCTGCGCTTCTCCAGGTCGCCCTCTTTGATCGCAGCAGGTGAAGCCATAGCAGAATGAGCCCACAACTTAAAGGGTTCGCTGTCAAAAAAAACCTCAAAGACTGAATAAAGTTATTTGCCAAAAAAGAAGTTTCAAAAATATCCAGTTTCTTCGTTTGGCATTATAGCCATAACTTAATATTCTTCAGCAATTAAAACTTTGGAATGTGACTGCAAAAGAATAATTATAAAAAACAAACAAACAATATAAAATAGAAGTCCAATTAAATTGTTCTTTTTTTAACCAAAATAGATAAAATTGGCCACTCGCTATGACAGAAGATGAGACTTCTGCTAGGCAGGTGGAATGCAGATAGTGTCACACTTATCCAGAAAGTCTTCAGTAGGGTTTGTAAAGGCACAGATGTAGTGAAAGGCTTGCACCGTCCTCCAGTGACAACACCACAGGACACCAGGATCCAGGGATGCAGTTACAGATCCCCCTTGCAGACCAAGCCGAGGAGCTGTTTGTGTGCACAGAGGAGAGGACCTGCATGCAGGATGGATCAGTGACTCCTCTCACCTCATTCCAGCCCCAGGCTTTTGGGTGGAGGATCTGAGCTCTCTGGCTAGATAGACGCTGTAAGTTCTTCCCAGTCACTTGCACAACTGCAGCTGCAAGAAGCTCTCTGCCCAGCCTAATGCTGTGACTGTAGTTATTTACTGACGGGGAGAGAGCTGGCCCCGCCTTCTCTGGAAGGCACATGCTGCAGAAGGAGAGCACAGACAGCTTTAACTCTATTACACCCTATAGAGAAGCATTGTGAGCATGGTTCATTGAGATAGGTCACAGCCCTCATGGGCACCTGAATACACTCAGTGGATCTCCTTCCATACAAGACCTTAGTGATGTTTGCACTGTTATTCATAAATCATAAATATTGCTCAATGTCATGAAAATAGTAGTGATAAAGTTGCAAAATTAAAATTACACCTTTACAATATCATTCACATAACCTAAATATATTTGCATTTACAAAGTTTAAAGTGAAAAATTCTCCCCCATTTATGTCTCCAGCTTTTTTTCTTCCCCCTGGTATGTCTCCAGCCATCCCTTCTCCCCCACGTTTGTCTCCAGCCATCCCTTCTCCCCAACGTTTGTCTCCAGCCATCCCTTCTCCCCCATGTTTGTCATCAGCCATTCCTTTTGCAGATCTCCCGATGTCACTCGGTGCGACATAACTAACAATGGACTGAATCCAGAGTTTGAAAATAAGAAATCAGGTGGAAAGTTACACCTAGGCAAATCCATGTCCTGACAAGTATGCAGCACAGCATGTAAGATCATGAAACGGGGTAGCTGGCTGGTTCAGAGTGGGCCTGAAAGCAGCCCTGAAAGCAAACATTGGGGCTCTTTCTACCCTTTTATGTTTATTGGTGAACTACAAGTCCCAGCAAGCCTGTCATGCCCCAAGTGTTTTAGTGTGCCAGAAAATGCACAAGCTAAAAAAAACATAATAAATTAAAGTCAGGAGGTCATAATTGGGGATTATATAAGTTTATGATCAGGTTAAAGTAAATACGTCATGCTCGATCCGTAGGTGGATTTATGCATGCATTTATGACGCGGAAACTATGAAAGCATGTAAGATGGAATTGCTGGACTGTGGTTGGATCCTGTATTTATTTATTTTTAAGGTATGTTTCACTACGG
Organism: Limnodynastes dumerilii; assembly: GCA_011038615.1. Lineage (NCBI taxonomy): Eukaryota > Metazoa > Chordata > Amphibia > Anura > Limnodynastidae > Limnodynastes > Limnodynastes dumerilii. The sequence goes on from WWET01000606.1 coordinate 368,109, forward strand.
TCTGACAACTTTGTTGTATGCATTCTTCAGTTCCTGCTTATCTGTGTGTGTATTGTTTATTAGCCAAATCCATCATCAGAGCAGTCATGGCTGCAAGAGATGACGACCTTCCAATGTAATCCATTCCACCAGGTACACAATACTCTGCTCCTCAGCTTCTAACTATCACTCACCTGGTTTTAATGAATTAACAGATGTTTGAAAAACATTTTGCTCTACAGCACAGATAATTACCATAGTAACTGATTGTTGGAGGCGCAGGAACAGATTTTTTTGTACCTGGTGGAATGGGTCTTGTTGGAGGGTCTAATACTATAATTTTATGTGTGGTATATTAGGGGTCTGGGGAAGAAACGCTATTTAAAAAAAAAACTTGCCACATGATGTGGGGTATATTATGGGGTCTGAGAATGGAACATACCATAATATTTGTGGGGTATATTAAGGGTCTGGAGTAGACACTCTATAAATTACATGTGGAGTATATAAGGGCTCTGGTGTGGCACACAATATATTATGGGCAGCACCATGCTGAGCAGCACTTGTGTCTCACAGTGCTGAGATCATGAGTTCAATTCCCGGACTAGGACGTCTCTGTTTGGAGTGTGTATGTTCTCCCCGTGTCTGCATGGGTTTCCTCCCAAAACATGCTGGTTGATTAACTGGCTGCTGAATAAATTAGCCCTAGTTTGTGTTAGGGACCTTAGTATGCAGTTGCCATGGGGCAGGGACTGATGTGAATATTAAATATTCTCTGTAAAGTGCCACTAAATTTGGGGAAGAAATACTATATAAAGTGTACCTCATACTCCGCTTACATCTTACACCCCCTAAGTATAAGCCACATATATAGTAGGAGTCTGGAGATGGCAAAGCACCCTCATTTACCATGCCGCATACCTCTTCTCCTGGCGGGGTGGCAGACCAGGGCTCCTATGTACTCACACAAGTGCCGCTCTGCTGTTCACAATCTTCAGAGCCCTGGTCACTGTAGCGGCTGTCCCATTGTTTGTTTTATTGCCCCCTCCCCTCTACATGCACCACTGAACAGAATACACGGTTGCATAGTAAGAGGTATTTGTAGCAAGATAACAAAGGATTTTAGCACAGCATAGACACACTATGAAATTAGAAGTAAAACGCGTCATTCATTTTATTTTTGTTTTTGCAGCTAGAGTAATAAATCCAAGCAATAGGACTCCATCTGTTTAAAAATCCATAAACTCAAGTCAAGGCAGACAAGATGTAACACAACAAAATAGCACAAGACAATGCTAAAGAAGATTTATGCTGTCAAACTTTGTGATTTGGTTTTGGGAGTAATGAGTATTTTGGTGTCTGACCTCTGGTAGGGGTTTCCTTAGCATTTGTGGACAGCAATCATGTAACCTGGTGACCAGTAGCCGTTTGTTGTAACACACTTTAGACTTTTGCAGTATTCATTTGCAGATAAACAGGACTTTACTAGCTGACAAACACATCCATGCTCAGCGTAGTCTATAATGATATATTCTTCTCTTTTGGAGGCTATGTTTTAGTTTTCAGCAAATTTGGATTAAATCCAAACCCTTAATCAGCTACAAAGCAGAGAAAGGAGCTCTCTTCCCATATAACAGCCTGATGTCTGTAATGTGTACAGGGATAGATAACAGCTTTCTCTTTGTATTTCTGAATCCCTAAAACGTTAATAGGAAGCAATTTTAAGGCATTTAATGCACTTAGCAGCCATAAGTGCGACAGAGAAGCATTTTAAAAGGTATAATTGTAAAACCGGATCCACAGTTACAAACGACAGCCGAATTCCTTCTTTCCGTAAGTCTCAATCCGGTTCAATGATCTTTCATATATTTTTATCCCTCTGCTATCATTTCAAATTTATTTGTGATTTCCTTATATCCAAGTTGCAGTAAATTATAATTGTGTCCACATACATTTTTGGAGGAGCAGCCGAGGAACCTGGTATAATATTTTTTTTACTGAAATGATAAGGAAGGGCACAGGCTGGTCTCCGTACAGGGGGTGGGTCAAATTATATGATGCTCTTTAAATGTATTTTTTAAATGACTGTTAGGGACATGCAACTTCCTCCTTATCAGTAAAGCATGGAAAGCAGAACAGTCTTTGATGATGATACAAGGTCCTAAGTGACTGGTCAGCCACCATCAAGCTTACTGACATGGGGGTAGATCCAGAACTACGTCCGTCTTCCATAGACGGACGCAATTCAATGAACAATAGCTACTGCGCATGCATAGTAGCTATTGTACGTAATCTGCGTATCGTTTCGATATGTAGATTGTGTATATGCAGTCTTTTAGATGTAGATTGTGTATATGCGGACGTAATTCTGGATCCGGCCCATTGTGCTGGATCCAGACTTAAGAAGGAACTTTTAATTAAGGACCGGATTCACACTACTGGACGTATAGCATATATGTTCCTAGTTTACCGTTTTTTGCTATTGCACATGCGTAGTAACTTTTTTACGTAATCTACGTATCTTTTCGTTAGGCAGACTGCAAATACGCAATCTATTTAATGAAAAGGTATGTAGATTATGTAAAAAAGTTACTACGCATGCGCAGTAGTAAAAAACTGTAAACTACGGACGTATATGCTATACTTCCGGTAGTGTGAATCTGGTCCTAGGAAAGGAAAGTTATTCCTGGGCAAAACCATGTTGATATCAGGGAGGGGGGGTCAAGTTAATTGTATTCTTTGCATGCAGAGATATATCTTTGAATTGCTTACAGCACACAGATACTGACCAACTTCACTAACACACTGTTATTTAGACTTGGGATACAAATCATCACCTCTCAACTCTAATACTGTTTGCAACAGATGAAATATGACTCCCCTGCAATCAACATGGTTTAGCCCAGGAGTAACTTTCCTCTCTTAGGCCCAGATTCACAGTTACGTGCATTGTTTTAAGAATTGAGCTACTATGCATGTGTAGTAGCTTATTTACGCTATCTACGTACAGAAATGGTACGTAGATAGCATAAATAAGCTACTACGCATGCGTAGTAGCTCAATTTTTAAAACAACGTACGTAAGACGAAAACTACATAACTGTGAATCTGGACCTTAATTTCAAGCTTCTTCTTAGCTGAGTGAGTTCTTAAGCCCCCCGATGCTGATGGCATGTATGGTGGCTCAGTGAGTAGCACTTGTGTCTCATAGCACTGAGATCATTCCTGGACTAGGCCTTCTCTTTGTGCAGTTTGTATGTTCTCCCTGTGTCTGTGTGTCCTCCAGGTGCTCTGTTTTCCTCCTACATGCCAAACACATGCTGGTAGATTAATTGGCTGCAGACTAAATTACCCTTGTATATGTTAAGGACCTTAGTAAGTAGTTCCATTAGAGGCAGGGACTGATGTGAATGTCTGATGTTCTCTGTAAAGTGCTGCGGACAATCTGTGGTGCTATTTAAATTATTATAATAATGTAGTTACCGCTGCGACAATCCTTATTTCAACACCGATACCACAATGTCTTAACTGCAGCTGTAACAGTGCCAACCGCTTTCACATAAAGTATAGTTTTATATCAAAACGTGTACAATGGTAAATGTTCCTATTTTAAGGTACCCGTTCCTAATGCTGTATTATACTCTCCCCAACGGGGACGATTAAAGTTAGGCTGCGATAAAGGGGCAGATAAGACTAGACTGCAGGAAGGGAAGGTTAAGGTTAAGGTTAGGCTGCGGAAAGGGGGGGGGTAAGGTTAGGCTGGGTCACAGAGATGGGCAGGGTTAGGCTGCGGAGAGGGGGATGGTTAAGGTTAGGCTGACGGAAATAGTACCTGTGACGTTGTAATCTTGAAAGACACATCAGTTGCGGAAACGACGCTGTCTCTTCGCAAACTACTGAAAACTGACCACAGTTGACATTTAAATGCCAGGATGTGATCTGTGGACCCCCCTCCAATACCTATTAAAAGTGTCAGGTGAATTTGCTTGACATGTGACATCAGGTACCAGATGCATTCTGGGTAAGCATTGCAGTCTAGGTGAAATGCATCATGGTGGAAAGAACTAGATTGCATTTATTCGGTACACATTATAATTAGTTTTTTCCAGCCATCTTTCCCCAGCTGAACACAGAATTGTACTCTGATGGCTTTGGAATCTCTAAACAGAGTCTCAGGGTGCTCACACTTCAGAATTCCCCTGACAGATGAAAGCAGCCCTGTATAACAATGCAACAATTTGCAGCCTGCCAAAGGATTATATTTACTTCCCAGCATGAGCCGGAGATCATTCTCTCGGGCTTGTAGCCAAACTGTGACAATTACAAGTAAATGTAAAATAGCAGAACCACACGGTGACTAGAGAGCAGGAGGACACATATAAACAGAGAGGAAGGAGGGAGGGGAATCACAGTCCACCACCAACCATTGTGCTGCCACTTGTAGCATTCATTATAAAGGGTTTGAAGTGCAAATCTACTAAAATGAAATAATTATGAAATATAAACTAATTTCCTTTATTTAGTATTAAGAGCTCAATAATTAACCTTTCATGTGCCATCCAATTTTAGTTTCATTATTGCAGTGATCTCCATTAAAAGCTTCACCAGGATAGCTCAGTACTAGTTTCAACAACAACAAAGGAAAACTATAATAAATGCAAAATGTAAAAAAAAAAAAGATATTTATGCTCAATATTAAAATTGAGCTTAGCTGTGGTTATACCATATGGCGGCATGCCAGCATCAGGTGCAACGAGGTAACATTTGCAATCCAGCCCCCACCCACAATGAAACTTGAATATCCTTCACTACCTTGCAGAAAGTGAGATCTAGATTGCCACAAAAGCTGACACTCTAATGCCAATCTATGTATGCAGGGGAGGTGGGGATCTACGCCCAATGCACGGACCGTCACAGATCCTGCCATACCATAGAATAGATGATAATAATAATAATAATAATAATACACTCGGACTCTCAATGCAATAGTTAGAATAAGACTATACCAAGGGCGCAGAATGGGATCCAAAACTCAGTGCACATGACGCGCTGCACAACCCTTAATCATCGGCGTGGTGTTCCTCCTCCCATGATACTTTGCGGAGCCGGTTCCACAGGTGAGTGGTTCATGGAATATCAATGTAAAAAGTTTGTTATATTGGTAAACAAAGTGCATTAAGTGGCTGCTGTATATATGTATCTTTGTACTCAGTCTTCTTTTTGACTTTCTACTTCTTGCCTATGCAAAGATATTTGCATTGAGTAACAAAGCAGCCCAAACTTGTGCAAGATGTAGAGACCATGTTGTAGGATCCTCCATTTTTATTTAACAATTACTAAAGTGATTATTAAATAGTTGCCTCTAACTGTGCCCATAAGGGTTCTGTTCATGTGTTTTGGGGTTGTATATCACATTAAAACAGTCTGATGTCACAAAATTATGTACTATGTTATTATCCTTGTTATTCCATATCACAAAGTATATGCTTCTGTATATAGGGTTGGGTACATGTCCATATAATCACTTGGTTTATCAGTTATTGTTTATCAATATGACACACACGCACACACAACAAAAGCACATGATAAATAGATAAACAAAGCAGCACCTTTTTTTGGGTTTATCATTATTTTCTACGGGCATAGTTTAATATTTTGAGCTCTTTTTTTTTCTTGTTAAAAGGCACTTTAGGGAAAACGGAGATGTTGCCCATAGCAACCAATCAGATTCTAGCTCTCACCTTCCTATTGTCTATTAGAGAATGTCAGCTAGAATCCAATTGGTTGCTATGGGCAATGTCTCTATTATTCCTCTGGAGAAGTTTCGTAAATCTAGCCTTTAGAACTGTGATTTCACAGCTCAAACATTACACTGACACCTAGCAAAGTCAGACAACCATAACCAGGCATGTATTGTAGTATTTTATCAGGGTATTGGGTTTGAGCAATTAATAGATAACTAATGAATAACTTCAAAATGAATAGTAATTATTAGAATTTAACAGGTTTTTACAGTCAGTATATTACACAGCACAACTTTAACAACAATTAAAATATGGCTGGGTAGTAACAGACAGACTGGTGAGTAAGAGGGCCTTGCTTTTACACTCTATAGGAGATTGGATTTGATACCATGACCCATTCCATTAGGTACACAATACTCCGCTCCTGAGCTTCCAACTGTCACTCACCTGGTTATAATGAACTAACTGATGTTTAAAACTCTTTACAAAGGTGGTTACCATGGTAACTAACAATTGGAAGCACAGAAGCAGAGCACTTTGTACCTAATGGAATGGGTCATGTTGGAGAGTCTGTGCTACATCAGGGTAAGTGCTATATATCACACAATGGAGCAGTCAGATTGTATGGTAAAAGTACTCAGTGCTGTGTATGATCAGTCTAACAGCGGTGTTACTACCAGGAATAAGGGGATATTACTATGGAGAGAGACAGGATGTATGGTAACAGTGCTCTGTGTGATCAGTCACATAGCAGTGTTACTACCAGGACTGAGGGGATATTACTATGGAGAGAGGCAAGGTGTATGGTAACAGTGCTCAGTGCTGTGTATGATCAGTCACACAGCAGTGTTACCACCAGGGCTGAGGGGAATGTCAGTATGGGGGAAAAAGGCATAAAAGTTAGTTTTAAACGTGTACTAGAAAGGAAAATTAAATAGCAATGTGGTAGCCAAAGTTTACAAAGTAGGTTGAGAAATTTGGTAAGCTGGTCTGAAGAGGTAAGTGTTTACGGAACCCTTGAAAGTTTAGAGAGTAGAAGATAGTCTTAATGGGTGAGGGAGGTTTATTCCAGAGAGTCGGTGCAGCCCAGGTGAAGTTCTGTACCCAGGAATTGGTGTTTGTAAAGGTTAGAAGAGAGTTGCAGTTACTGTGGAGATCGGAATGCACAATCTGTGATATATCTTGAGACAAGTGATTCTATCTGTGTGGGTGCAGTCTTGTTAATGGCTTTTTGAGTTAGTAAGATTGTGGTTTTTGAATCTGCAAAATAAACGTTCAATCTACTAGTAACTAGTTGCAATACTTGAGCAAGGTGCATCATACAATGATTGAGGTCTGTGTATGTGAGTTCAGTCCCCTGCAGTGATCCCAATTTTCTTCCTTTGTCTAGTACTTTTTTTATTTGTATAATTCTGTAACAATATGATGTTACTCCCTGAGAGAATAATGACTTTATGATGTTTCACTTGTCCCAGTAAGGAGCATACGGGGTGTGGAGTGGTGTATTTGTATTTTACAAGTATGTTGGGTATTAGAGAGGATCTTGACTCTCCTATGGATAACCCTCTTAAAATAAGATACTTTCCCAGGCTTCCCGCATAATCCCACATCAAAGCATTTTGTCATTTGATGGAACCGGTTAATTTGCGGTGACATTTAGAAAATTACAGCATGCACGATGACAATTAATTTCATTTTTCATCCCACACATTTACAGACCTGAAAACTTTATGGAGAAACTCCTGTGAGTCACAGCAGGAA
>WWET01000606.1:375616-385815 GCA_011038615.1 Limnodynastes dumerilii
GGAATAGTTTAAATATTTACTAAGTTCCACCTGTGCTTTGTTTTGTTTTTTTGTTTTGTTTTTTTAAATGAACTATACAGGAGCAGAAGGTTACAGAAATAGTCCCAAGACGGAAGATCTGTCCTGAGAAGGCGGCACTGGCACATGCAATGTAATGCAGAAGCGAGCGTTTCCCATCATAGCAATCTGACAACACTCCCTTTTTGTCCGTTTGGATCTGATACATTCCTCCTCTTCTTCCTCCACTACTCCTTCCTCTTTCCTTTTCCTTCCTTCTTCTTTCTTTTTCCTTCCTTACTTCCTCTTTCCTTTTTTCTTCTTCCTCTTTCCTCTTTTCTTCTTCCTCCTTTGCCTTTTTTTCTTCCTCCTCTTCCTTTTCCATTTTTTCCCCCCTTCCATTTCCATTTTTTGCTTCTTCCTCTTCGCCTCTATTTTTCTTCTTCCTTTTCTTTTTCTTTTGCCATTTTTTTCTTCCTCCTCTTCTGTTGATGCTTTATGTTTAATTTGTAAATTAGAATTTAAGTTTTAAATTTGCCCTCCCCTTGCAGTTCAGCATGGTATTGCTCAGGTCTACACTTGCACCTAAAAAAGGTTTATGTGTACCCCTGGATCAGCCCCCCTTTTCTGTACTATATCCACTATAACTGATTATACCTCATATTCTTTCAACAGAAATCTGTCCCTACAGCTAATATAACACAGAATGCTTGAAAACAAGATGAAATTGGGCCAAGCCTGAATGTTTAATAAAGTGCTGCACATCTGGCATAGCACACTAATCTCCAAGTCTTAAATGCAAAATGATAAAGAAAAATCCAATCCTATGTATGTTGTCATTACACAGTCTTAACGATAAAGCTGTGTAATCCAAATTACTTTTACACACAGTCTTAGTGGTATTTTTAATGGACCGGCTAAAGAGGCGTTGCCCATAGCAACCAGTCTGGTTGTACCAAATATTTTTTTTTAAATGTGTTTGGTATGGATGCCACATTAAATGTAGAACTTAATATGCATTCATGACCTCTTCATAATGGATTCATTACTGTTCTGGGTTTATCCATTATTTGCGTTATTCTCATGCCTTGGGTGTCATGAATACATAGAATGGATTTTGGTATATGCTATAAAATGGCAGCTCTCACTGTATGTTTTTTTTTTTTTCTTAATTCAACAGTTTTTGATTGATTTTGAAAGCTAGCAGTACATAGAACATTGTTCACAAGTACAAATAAATTGAATTAGGCAGAACATAGTTACAGCGGTTTTAACACACTTTGAATTCAAACATTGACAGTGTCAGACAGTTATACATTAAACACACGAGAACATCAATTATCCCAAAATATTCGCTATTCAAGGGCAGCATCAGATATTGCACTACAGTAGAAATAAGAGTCCGTCCAGTTCCCCCACACTTTATTGAATTTCTGAGAGCATCCCCTGCTTTTATATACAAATTTCTCATGACTCAAAGATGAATTGACCAAACACAGCCAATCCCCAACCCTAGGAGAGCTAGAAGCACACCAGGTCCTTGCAATACAAACTTTCGCCCATATACACAAACACCTGACATAAGTTTGCTTGTATTGATTCAATATACCCTCAAGTCCTACACCAAACAGGCACCATCCTAAACCAAACAGGCACCATTTAGGATCTCTATCAGGCAGGACCACACCCGTATCACGTACACATTTTATAACAGCATTCCAGAATCTTATCAGCTGTGGACACGACCACAACAGGTGCATAAAATGAGCGTCACATCCCCCACATTTCGGACATGTACTGGAGTGCCTTGCATTGATCTTAGCCAGTCTCGCAGGCGTGAGATATGCCCGATGGGTCTCACTGTATGTTTTTACTATATTTTGAATGACTAAACTATCTTTAGAAGGTTGGGTCTCTTCTGTTTAGGAATACTTTATATGGCAGAACAAAATGATTCCATGATTGTACACTGTGATGTTTTCTATGAAAGCCATAGTCCAGGCCTGGCCAACTTGTGAATCTACAATTCCAGACATGCTTTGGCTGCACGGGCAAAGCTGGTGCCTGACAAACCATGCAGACCCTCCAACATGACCCATTCCATTAGGTACAATACACTATGCTCCTCAGTTTCCAACTGTCACTCCCCTAGTTTAAATGAATTAACTAATATTTAAATTACTATTTGCCTCTTTAACAAAGGTGACCATAGTAACTGACAGTTGGAAACTGAGGAGCATAGTGTATTGTACCTAATGGAATGGGTCATGTTGGAGCATGCTGGACTTGTATTTTCACAACATCTGGAGAGCAACGTGTTGTCCAGGCCAACTATATTGTATGTCAGTGGTTCTCAACCCTTTTTGGGGCAATATCAGTTATCCACTAAGATATTTTATTAAATATGTCCTTTACCATCTAGTATGGCAAGTGGCTAATATATTAGTATGGCTGCTACCCCATTTCAACCTTGCCTAATTGCTTGTGTATTACCCGACTGTGGTCCAAGTATCATCAGGGCTACTGGTATTATTTGTTCAGAACTCCTGGTCAGTGGTACAGCAAGCTGGCAGACCACCCAAATCCATGTATCCAATATTTAGGATGTATGCCAATCCAATGATTGTCAGAAAATGATTACCTCTTTATGATGACACACAACTCCCTTTACTCTAGCTCTCACTCCTTAGCTCTACATGTAGTATACTATGAACCGCAACCATTTACAGACCACAGTAGAACACTACTAAGTCTACCTTCTTCTAGCAAGACTCAAGAGCTACAAATGTGTGAGTAACTTCATTTTTATGTTTCATGTTCATTTTGTGCCTTACATGACCTCCACACAAAGGATCTTATCCAGAGCTGTATCTCCGTCTATTGTTTATGTGGAAGTGCAGCGGGAAACTGCTCTGCTCATATGCAGAACAGGAGCAGGCGCAAAAGGTTGGACGCAAGACTATCCATCCACCTGTGTTTGCATCCATGTGGTCTGCGATAGTGGAACAGGGCGTTCCATGGGGTGTGAGTTTAAGGCAGCGTTTTTTTCCAGCCAGTTCCAAACTGGCCCTCCAATCGAAAACCTTTAGCCTGACCCTAAGACTCTCCTCCCCGCAGCCTGACCCTAAGACTCTCCTCCCTGCAGCCTGACCCTAAGACTCCACATAGAGTCCCCTGTAATACTTACCTGACTGGCTAGTCTGCGGCGGTGCTCCGGCAGGTCTGTGGAGCGATTCACATGTCAATGAATGGGTAAGTATGCCAAAAAATAAATTTACTTACACTACTGTTTTTGTTTCTTAAAAAAAAAAAAAAAAATGAAATATGCAAACATGTACAGGCTGCACTGCACCTTAAAGGCTATAGGCATACATTTGCATGCACCTTTTCAGTATGTCCTATCCACAGTTGCAAAATGGGCAAATGAGAAGTGGGTTTGCACCTCCCGCTGCAAGAAAAACTCTGGATCAGGTCTGAATTGTCCATAATACCTTGTGCATGCAGTGTGTATCTTTCTAAAAATATATGCTAGAATTATCCTTTTTAATTTTTTACCTTGTAGTTTTAATATTACAAGCTTGGTAATTTCCATGTGCAGGATTATCTGTAAAGTCTAAGGAAAAAACAAAAACACATTCTATATTTTGCCATTCTGAACATCTGTTCAAAGCACAAACATAGGTGGACTTTAGTATAGAGCAGCTATTCTCAACCAGGGCTCCGTGGAAACTTGGGGTTCCCCAAGAGGTTGCAAGGGTTCCCAGAGTTCCCACATAGTAGCAGTGATTAGCCGGCCCAGGCTTCAACAGCGAGTTCGGCTGTCAGTGTTTGCGTCGTCTCATTTGTGCATTTGTGGCGGCCCTTCAAGGTGTGGAGGTATTTATAGGGGACAAGGGGCTGTGAGAAGCGTTTGTGGAGGTATTTATAGGTGACAGAAGCCTGTGAGTCATTTAAAGGTGAGAGGGGACATGTTGTTAACCTTTTTAATATTATTAAATGTGCCTCCTATGTAACGCTCTATTATTGCAATATTTAGATTTTTATGGTATACCTTTCCTAAAAATATTTGAGTATCTTTTACGATCATTTTTATACAATGGTTCCCTGAAACGTTTTTTTTGTGGTTCCCCTATGGAAAAATAGTTGAGAAAGGCTGGTATCGACACAGCTAGAATTACACTCTTATTTGTAAGATCCTGCAGGACATAAATGATATCTGCAACAAAAAGTATTTAAAGGGGTTCATATTCCTTGACTTCTTTTGTGTGAATGATTTGTGAGCAGTATATTTTTAACTTGTACAATGATTTGGCTTCAGCTTGTAATTGGAGTTAATTTCTGAAACTTGCACTAAATACACCTCACCTTACCCACCTCTGGATTATGTAATTATCTCCAGTACCTTGATTATTTCCAGGCATTTTAATTCTCCACACCACAAAGAACAATGTCTGTAATCACGCAAAGCTGTTTCACCTGTTAATCTCTACATTGTGCATTATAAATATGCAATGCTGATTTTATTGCAATACTATTAGAAATAACCGCGGTGAGTTTTCTAAGTTCCTAATAGTCCATAAATTGTGAGAGTCCTTAAGGTGAGACAAAACAAAGTTGTGTGTCTAAAACAAGGGCAGCGGTTAGCCCTAGTAGATTGAATCCAGAAATCTGATCTCGTTGCTTTCAGAGGTGCAAATGCTGCACCCATTGGATCCCCATTTTACCCATGCATCTGTGTGTGCACCCTGCCCTAAAATTTCTAATTTGTGCTTACTTAAAATGATGACGCCACGTGGATGGCCGAATTCCCACCTTCCCTCCACTTCCATCGCAACTTGCCCCGCTGTCCGCACGTCAGAAGTGTAAAAATGCATGGATTAAGGGCCATACTTGTTTTTTCGTTTGTTTTTTTCCTGTGTGTTAAGGGTATAGGCTCTATGGGCCTGATCCACATCTACGCGTGTGTGTGTTTTTACGGTGATCGTAAGCGTAAAAACGGCTTTTTGTACTTACTGTGCATGCGCGAGACAGAATCTACGCTGAGAAATTCTGAGCGTATGAGTCGTGAACGTATTAGTTTTGTATTAACAATCATGGGGGCGTGCCTGCCTTACGAAATCTGTAAATATGCACCGAGGGCGGGGTGAGGCATTTAAATCGTACATTATGGGCGTGCTAAGTGACGTAACTACGCAATGAGCATACGGATGGGTAAGGTAAGAAAGCAAAACTTAGTACGACCAAGGGGAGTTCCTATTGCTGTGCATCGTAGGTACGCCGGCGTTAATACGCAACGCAGACCAGCATAGGTCTGGATCAGGCCCTATATTCTATAATGGTCATCAGCCATGTACAATGATAATATGTGCTATACTGTATGGTGTATGGTGTAAGCATAGAAAATGGACTATGAATTGTACTATAGCAGGCCTGGCTAACCTGTGGCTCTCCAGATTCTCTGAAACTACGACTCCCAGAATGCTTTGTCAGGGATCAGCTATGCCTGAGCAGTTAACACATGCTGGGATTTGTAGTTTTACAACAAATATACACACTATAGCATTCTATAGTGGCCACCTGAATATGGGCTCTCTCCTAAGACAAGACAGATAAACAGTTTATAGAGCATACCTACTACAAGTCTAGGCTAAGAGCCTTAGAGGCATATGCAGAAGCATATTTTTAAGTAAATAACTCTTATATATTAGACTTGGCCAACCTGCGGCTGTCCAGGTGTTGTGGAACTACGAGTCCCAGCATGCTTTACCTGCATAGGCCATAGCTGATACCTGACAAAGCATTCTGGGAACTGGCTGCCCATTTCTAGTCGGACATACCTGCAGGGATGATGCATGGAAGCTGCTTAACACCCCCTGCTCACAAATTCACAATGCTTCCTGGACATCAGGGTCAATAGATAATTCAACTCCAAGGGGTAAATTTACTAAGCTGTAGAAAAGAAAAAGTGGAGATGTTGCCCATAGCAACCAACCAGATTCTAGCTGACATATTTTAGTATCTAATTGGAAATGAAGAGCTAGATCCTGATTGGTTGCTATGGGCAACATCCCCACTTTTCCTTTTCTGCAGTTAGGTAAATCTAGCCCCAATTTGCAAGCTTGACACGTGAATTTTTTGTAATCCCAATGCAGTCTAAGTGGGTATGTGTGTATATAATTCGTGTACTATAGAAAGTATTCCAGGGTTGACGGCTCTCCCGGAATATCCAGGAGACTCCCAACATTCGGGCAGTTCTCCCAGTATCCTGGGAGAACCGGCAAATCTCCTGCATGTCCTGTCATTACAGCAATTCTTAGCTGGCCCTAAGAATTGCTGTAATGACAGGACATGCGGGAGATTTGTCGGTAACCAATCAGATTCTAGCTGACATTCTCTAGTATGTCATAGGAAAGTGAGAGCTGGAATCTGATTGGTTTCTATGGGCAACATCTCCACTTTTCCAAACCCGCAGCTTAGTAAATCTGACCCCTAGTGTTACTAGGGATTGTGGGGGACTTGATAACGTAATTTTCGTCATCAAGCCCCCCAGGATCACTTTGAATATCAGTGATGATTGACAAGGGACGGGGCTTCATAGTGCAATTTGTATAAAATTAATCAAGTCCTGCATGCCTTCATTTATTTCTTCCCCCTGAGATTTCCTGCAGGGAAGATTTAGAAAGTGGGTACCCCTGATGTAAACATACTTGAACCCATTTCTCCAAACCAACCCCCTTGTAGTTATATCTGATTAAAGTGAGCTGGAGTGGACTGTGGCCCTTATTCAGAGTACCGGATGAATAACATATACGTCCGGTGTTTAGTGATTTTTACTACTGACTGCATTTACGCAATCTACGTAAAAAGAAGGTACGTAGATTACGTTAAAAAAATTACTGCGCACCAACTTGACTCCTTGCTCCTGCAGAAACATCCCCTAAAAAGCTATATTTTTGAATGATCCCATAGTAATCAGGCGGCCTATCTAGTTGGCTTAGAGACTTTCCTAGTCTAACCCCAGAAATTTTGTTAAAAACTCTCCATACTTTAAGACGTTCCTTTCCTTCGAGTCGCTATGCGGAACTCTTCCTGAACACCTATCACAGGACGTACTTAACCCCTTAGAAAGCGTTTACCCTAGTCTTAACTGAATCTAACTTATGCTATAGGAGCCGTGGGCTAGGTGCGGATCTGCTCCACTGCCGGTGGGATTGCCCCTTTGTAAAAAATTTTTGGCTGCAGATCAAAAACTATGTTGTAGATTCTTTAGTACCATATGTTCCATTCAACCCAGAATGGGCAATCTTGGGAATTTTACCAATGAGTCAAAGGGTTGATAAAGGCGTTAAACAATTATTAACGGCAGTTAGTGTAGCTGTAAAGAAGACTATTTTACAAACTTGGAATCATCAAGGAGCTCCCCCTCTAGCACTTTTTAAGGAGAAACTTTTTTTTTTAATGTTTCACATGGATTGGTTGGAAGCTATCCTAGATAGAAATACAAGGGTGGAGGGGTTCTTCAATACTTGGGAAAAGTATATTGATTCACTTCCTGTGCAAACTAAAAATCGTCTCCATCAGTGCTTTGAATACACCTCCTGGTATCTCCTTCGAATAGTGGGAAACAACCCCCCTATAGTGGGAAATTAGATAAAGTGGTCAATACTACTATGGAAATCGGAATCACTGGGAAACACCTGCAATCAATTTCAGCTTATTATATCATTTTCCTCAAAAAAGTATTGTTATCATCTCGTTCCCAATTCTTTGTTCAGACTGAATGGATAAAAACACAAGTTGTAAACTATGATGACTATAATGTTCACTATCTGTCATTGTCACAAATTAATATTGTGTAGTTTCTTCTCTTGATACATAAGACTTGTACTTTACAAACATCGATGTCATTATGTCTTTTTTTTTTATTTTTTTTTAAATTTTTTTAATCAGGTAATTTTTTTATTGAACATCTTTCAAGAAAACCAGACAAAACAAAACAAAGAACAACAGACAAACAGTCTATCAATATGTCATAGAAATTAACATGTACTGCACTACTAATCAGTAATCATCTGTACCACATACATGCTGAATATACCCCATGAGATCCCAATCTTTTACTTCTATTACATTCGGAAGGGACAGAATATCTAAATACCCAACTAACTTCCCCAACATTCCACTCCACACCACTCGCGAGGGATACACACGTATGACCAGGACTGAGCTACAGCAGGGGAGGAAGGGCCATCCCATAGAGCAGACCATGACAGTGCCATTCTATCCATCGACAGGGGGCTCAGACTCAGCCCAGGGTTCACATCACAACGGGGAGTCCATCCAGGGAGACCAAACCTTAAAGAATTTATGGAGTGCATTCCTAGATGTATACACATATTTCTCATGACTGATAGTGTCATTTACCAAAGAGACCCACTGACCCTGTGATGGAGGAGAAGTCGCCATCCACGCCCTCGCAACAGTCGTTTTGGCTAGAGACATCAGGGAAAAAAGGTACTTGTATATAGCAGCATCAAAGGTTTCCATCAACGTCAAGCCAAAAAGGCAAACTTTAGGGTTAATGGGATAGAAATAGACAGGGTTCCTAACGCGATATTCCACACAGCCTTCCAAAAGCCCATAACCTCGGGGCACTGCCACAGCAAGTGCCAAAAATCTCCCGGGTGAACCCCGCACCTAAGGCAGCCCCCGTCCGAGCGCTGACCCATCTTGGCTAATGTGGAAGGAGTGATATATACTCTGTGAAATATATAGAAGTGGACCTGCTGCAGGCGCACTGAAGATGTGGCATCTCGTAGGCGACCCTGCATATCACTCCAGTCCTCATCGTCCAAAGTCCCCAAATCCGCCTCCCACCGCGCTCTCAAGGCAGCCAAGGCATCGGGGGAAACCTCTGCAATCAAGCCGGAGTACAACATAGAAATAGTTCCCTTAGTAGGAGCCCCTCTCAGGAGGGCTTTGAGAGGAGAATGTGCCGTGATCGGGGGAGCAGCGCCATACTGGGCCCGCAGGGCATGTTGGAGTTGAATGTGTCTATAGGCATAGGAGCCCGGGAGTGAAAATTCTACGGACAGTGTCGCCCACGTTTTCCAGGAGTTCCCCCCTATTAACTGACCAATGGCATTTATCCCATAACGTCCCCATACTACCAAACCGTCTAAGGTGTGCAGCTCTTTCAGAGAGGAGTTATTCCATAAAGGAGTCTCCGGGTCCAGTCGTTCGTCACTCATCAGTCCCCTCACAGCCGAACATACCTTCCTTGCTTGTAGGAGCAGGGGAGGGCATGAACCCTGCCCATGACGTACCAAAAGATTTTGCATCGGGGACCACCTCAGCCCACCCCGCATCTCAAGGAAATGTCTGGTGGTAGGTGCCAGAGCATCAGACATCCAGCCCCCCAAGTGACTAAGTTGGGCCGCCCAGTAATATAGCTTAAAGTTAGGTAACGCCAGCCCCCCATTATCTTTGGGTCTCTGAAGGACGGTCTTACGCACCCTCACACGCTTCCCGCCCCACACCAGGGACATTATATGCATGTCAATTGTTTTGAATACCTTCAAGGGCACGTATACAGGGGAGTGCAGGAGGGGATACAACAGCTTGGGCTGGACGAGCATCTTCACCAGGTTAACCCTGCCCGAGACAGTCAGCGGAAGCCTCCGCCACGTCTGAGATTTTAACTTAATGTAATCAACAATAGGTTTAAGGTTAAGGTTAACATAATCCGACATGTCAGCCGATACCCAGATGCCCAGGTACTTGAATTTAGTTGTCCAGCGCAGCAGTCGATCCCCAGCTGCAGCCCCCGAAACACATCCAGTGAGGGGGAAGAGGCTAGATTTGGACCAGTTAATTTTTAGACCTGAGAAATGACCAAATCGCTCTATTACCGCGAACTCTCTTTCCAGGGAAGCCCCAGTGTCAGCCAGGAAGAGAAGCAGGTCATCTGCATATAATGCTATTTTGTCCACGGTTTCACCAATAGGAAAGCCTCTAATAGTATCATCCGCATGGATCAGACAGGCCAATGGCTCGATAGCCAATGCAAATAGTGCCGGAGACAGAGGACACCCCTGCCTCGTACCCCTCTCCAGTCGAAACTGCGCACTGGTATATCCCCCAACACACACCCTAGCCACCGGAGCAGAATAAAGTATCTGCACCCACTTAAGAAAAGAGTC
>WWET01000606.1:410174-421090 GCA_011038615.1 Limnodynastes dumerilii
CCCTCTCACTCATAAGAAGCAGAATATATTTCTCCCATGCAGTCAAGTCCAATATATGAATCAGAGATGGTAGATACTTTAGGTTCTCATGTGAAGACGTGACAGATATAATGAATTGTAATGAGATGGAAAATACAGTTTGCAACACAATTGTCAGTATAATAACCAATAAATTATATGGCACAGCTGATTGAAAAAACTGTACATTATATGATGGAGGCACTCTACAAGTGTCGCTTAGTCACAGCTGTCTGATCAACAGCTGTAGGACTATTGGGTTATTGTACAGTGGAGTTCTATCTATTTTATTTTAAATAATTTTTATGTTATGGCACTTCCTATCCCAAGTCTAAATAACAGTGTGATAGTGACGCTGGTCAGTGTCTGTGTACAGTAAGCAAGTCAAAGATGTATCCCTGCATACAAAGAATACAATTAACTTGACTCCCCCTGAAATCATTATGGTTTAGCCCAGGAGTAACTAAGTTCAAGCACTTATTTAAGTCTGGATCCAGCCCTTTATCCCTAGTGCTTATTGTGTCTTTGGTTTTTCACTTTTTAAAGGAGTATCTCCTCCTTTTACAGCTGCTGGGATATTCTTACTAATTGCATATTGTACTAACGCAATCTCTCCAATTTGAGCGCTGTCAACATTTTTCCACTCTATTGTATATGTTTGGTTTCTTTAAGTAAAAATAGGCAGGAAAAAATTCCATTATCTTGAAAGAATTAACATTGGGAGGTTTCCTAGTTACGCGTTTTACTGCAGGGCAGTCAGCGCCTGTGCCGGCGTGTCAGAAAGATACAGTTAATGTAAGTTTAATGATGCATTCATTGTCTTTTCTGACACTACACTGCAGAGAGCATCTCTCCTCGTCTCTGCTGGGGGGGAAAAAGATCTATTAAGAAGCGACCTCCTGCTGCCTTTCAGTGAAGCTGCTATTTCCTTGCCTCTTTGTATTTCCAATATTAGGAAAATGATTGGTGATTTAGTTGAGTTGAGTTGAGTTCACCATGAACAGAAACA
Organism: Limnodynastes dumerilii; assembly: GCA_011038615.1. Lineage (NCBI taxonomy): Eukaryota > Metazoa > Chordata > Amphibia > Anura > Limnodynastidae > Limnodynastes > Limnodynastes dumerilii. The sequence goes on from WWET01000606.1 coordinate 411,202, forward strand.
ATTAAGCAATATGCTCTTCTCTGACATTTGCGTTATGAGATAGTAAAGAAACAATCTCACACAGTGGCAGGCTTGTAACTATAGAGGGTGCAAGGGGTGCTGCAGTGCCTGGAAGAGAGGTGGGCCCGTGGCAAAGGCTGCCCTGTATTGTAAGCAAACTGTCATCTTCTGACAGCTTCTTTCACGCAAACAGTCGCACTCCCCCTGCCTCCAGTACTGCAGACTCAAGTCCTTGCTATGAGATCGTTAATCCTGCGCGGTGCATTGGGTTTAAAAACAGTTTTTACCCAGTTTTTAATTTTTTTATTTTAATGCTTGATTACCATGGCAACCAAAGTCACATGGCTTTTTGTAACCTGAGTATTACACGGAATGTATCTCTGAGCTCAGCCTGTTCTATGGCATTTTTTTTCTTTTTCTGCCAGACCTATGTAGACATTTAGATAATGGTAAGATTCCATATGATTTGCCTGCCTGCTGATCAATTCATGTTTAACCCTTGATATGCATCCAGTAGTATTTATCTAAAATATATGACTCTAGTTAAAAGGAATTACAATGATCAGAATTGTAAGGTTACAGTGGCTTCCCTTTCATTGTATTGGTGGTGGCTCGCTCTCCTCGCACACACTACCTGCGGCTGCCTCTCTCCTTGCACTGGCCAATGTACTCCCGGGATGTCCCGCTCATTGGTCCCCTTTTTTCGAAAGGACCGTTGTCTCCAATCCAGTCCAGAAATGGCTGGGAAATCGATTGCTTTTGCCTCGAAAAGACGCTGCACCAAAAGGTAAGTATAAATCTATTTCCAACCCTTATCCTAATCCTTCCCCTAACCTTCCCTTTCATGCAGCCTGACCCTAAGACTCCCCTCCCCGCAGCCTGACCATAAAACTATCCTTTCATTACCCTAACCATCCCTTTCCATTACCCTAACCCTCCCTTTCCTGCAGCCTAACCCTAAAACTCCCCAGAAAGTGTTATTCACCTCTCTGGTCGATTCGGTGGGTGCGACAGGCCTGCAGCGGCATTTCCAAAAAATGAATGGGTAAGTAAGCCAATCAGCATACTTTCTGATTCATTTAAAAAAAAATCAAAATAGAGACAGCTGAAAATCAGCTCTTGGCTGCCTCTACTTCTAAAATACAATTTTGTGGTGACGTCCCAGCAGTTTAGTAAATCTATCCTTCAATATTCATTGAATAAATTGTCTTTCTCCTTCCTCTGGTATTAAGAGCAAATTGTTCAGATTTTTAAAGAAACAATTGTATAACCAGATAATGCATGAAAAAAACAAATAAAGAGGTAATATGTAATAAATGAAATAGATTATAAGTAACAGAACAAATATTTAATTTGTGCACAGCACAAGCCTAGGTCTGCTATTATCTTTCTCCTTTATAGTCCATATAATCTTTCTGTACAAATCACAATCCATACATATGATCCCCAAATGGTTTAACTTAGGCATAAATTTTAATAACTTTTGTTGTAATGTAACTTTGTTTCCAATCTTCCCCATATCAATCTCTATTGTAATCCCTAGAGTTACTAGGGATAGGCGAGACTTGATGATGTCATCAAGCCCTGCCCACCCCTGGAACACTATTGATTGCAGTAGTGATTGACAGGGGATGAGGCTTAATGATGTGATTTGCACCATGTCACATCATAAAACCCTGTCCCCATACCAGAATCTATTTCTTTCTTCCGAGATCTCCCGGAGGGAAGCAATAAAAAGTAGGCAACCCTTTTACAATAGTACAATAAAATGAATATTTTTAAATCAAACTTTATCTTGATCCTGCCATATCTTGATACTGCCATTTCTTAAGATTACCAGCTACAGCAATCTACTGATCAGCCTAAAGGCTTTCTGGAGGAAGATGACCCTGAATTGTAATTCAATTAATGATTGTAGTAACTGTAGGAGATAGAATTAGCCTACTCTAGAAATGATCTTGATCAGATAATCAGATCCTGTCCTTGGCATAATTGAATTACTGGTGTTCTCTATATTGTATAGATTTCAGGCATAATTAGGAAAAAAAAAGATAAATTGTATCATGTGGATTACCACTGAAAATATATTGAGATTAGTGAACATTTAATTTTTAAAAGCTGTGCTTAAAAACAAATAAATAAATAAAATATTTCAATCCAGGAAGTCTACAGCATAAGGAAAATGAGGGCCAGAAGAGAAGATACAGAAGATAGTGAAGGAATAAAAGAGTACATCTCAAAAACCAGGAAAATGTGCCTTTCATGCACCTGCTCATTAACCTATAAATTGATTTGAGCAGCCACCATTTTGTGTAAACTTGTTGAGCATTATTTTTGAATAATTGCTCAGGGCCCCTAATGATTTTTTTTCTTTTAGCTTTCGGGGCTGATTCAGAGCTGCACTTACACTTTTTTTAGGTGTTACCGGACCAGGAAAAGGTGAGTAACCTATCTGTGCGGGTTAGGGTTAGGGTCAGGGTCAGGCTGCCAGGAAAGGAGGGTTAGAGTCAGGATATATATATATATACACCCCTCACAGCCAGCCTTTATACCCCCCACTGTGTATATATTCCACCTCACAGCCAGCCTTTATATCCCCTAATGTGTATATATACCCCATCACAGCTGGCCTATATACCCTCCCCCCCACTGTATATATACCCCCTCACAGCCGGGTCTGATCCATTCTCTAATAATGGGGAGGAGAGTGATGACCAATCACAGTTGATTGGGGGCGTCACTTAAAATGAGTCCGTAAAGTACACAAGTACGAGGGCCACTTTTAAATCCCACCCTGCCATTGTAAAGGTTTCCAGCACAGAAGCCTAGATCATGAAGATCCGGATCCATGCGGCTAACCTTTACCTCACACGTCCAGGGCCAAAATGCGAGCGATTTCCAAGCGCAGACTGCGGTTACGTGATCAGGACCCTACCTTAATATTTGTGACATGGAAATCTGGATTACATGCAAGAACCTACCCAGCCCTTATGTACAATTGAATTTAGCAACTGTTGATTTCAACATAACTCTTCACTAACCTTTCTTCTTGACCTTTGGGCACTATGTCAGTCACCCACTACCCAGAAGGCTTTTGATACTTGCTACAAATGAGCTGTGAATTATAAATCATATGGTACAAACAAACTCATGCTTGATTGGCTGTGAGTGCATTCTTAATGGGGCAAGTAAAACCTCATTTTCTTTACCAATCCTTTTTAATAAGCCCATAAAGATCATGCCGACACAGCAATATGCTTTTAGGTCTTGTTTCTATGAATTGCGCCGATAAGAGAATTCCATCCAATATCCTTGTTGCTGAGGTTGCGTATCTGTTGATGAACAGACATAATTGCTGCACAACACACCATTGTATTTGATGATCTTCAAAAGTGGTTCCTGTTCTTTCCTAGAAACCAAGTGGCCGCCTAAGAGCTCTTCTGTAATTACACTCTCCTGCATTCAATCATCGAGCCGCGTTTTTCCTGTTAAACTCCTCTGGGGGAAATAAATGTTTTTATGATAACATTGCTCCTTCCTCATAGCTTAGTTACCATTACCCCTGACAGTCACACTGCAGGCTCCTCTCATTGATTCTGCTGCCAATGGGCGACCCTTGCCTGGTTACTAAAAGAACGTTCAGACCTGTCAGATTCTATTGATGGAACTGGTAATTGAATGCATTTTATTGGATTTGGTGCTCATTCCAAGAATCCAGTCTCTAGCGGCATCTGTAGCCTACAGCTCCTTCAGTTTACGTTGAGGCAGTATTTTCTTTCCGAGTGTCCTAATTTAATCATTAAACAAGGTGTAAAGATAAAGAAATGGCTTTTCTGCACCGCTTTTACCAATGAAAACTCGCTTTGCTGAAAATGCTCATTTAATCATAACACTTCACTGACAGCGAAATGTAATCAAACGCAATAGATAAAACTGTATCTTCCTTAAAATAAAGTGACTTGTCTCTTCAGATGATTTTATTGGTAGTATTTGATCATTGTCAGTAGATGGACTATGAAATCCGTCATTTTGGCTGTACTGTCCTGGTAACATGCCCATCTTGAACATTGATCATAGCTGTCATGTGACGTGTGCGTGTGTTGTGGAGTAATTACGTGAAAATGGTGGAGTTTTGGGCTCTGATTTACAGTTTTTGGTAACAAAATTTAAATGAATAAAAAAACTTTAATAAATAAAACCAAAATAGTCTACCTTATATATGATTAAAGTATTGCACAAAGTGTAAAATCGGCATAGGATTTTTAAAACAAGCCTTCATTTGTTTCATTTCTGAAAACACATCTATTGATTATGAACACGCAGCAGGTGTGGCCTCAACTAAGTAATGACACATAGCCTCACACGGTTCATCAACTTACGAGTGGTCGAGGGCTTCCTTAAATTTTCCCGTGCGTATGTTAGTTTCTGCAAGGCTCTCCTACCTGTGAATCAGTCCTAACTGTTGGAACGCCCAGACTATACATTAGTAGCCCGTGTGCAGCTCATTTGCATTAAGAGTCTTTCCCCTCTAGCCACGCAAGTGGGACATGTTACGTGCCGATGTGTGCATCAGTCCTAAGTCTGACGTCCATGTGTGTGAATCGGCCATGATTACCGTGCGTATGTTTGGGTTTGGGTTCTGAGCATGCTCCATTTAACTGATCGTAAAAATACGCACTTAGATTCTGGCACAGGCACAATAATTTCTCTTGAATTTGTTAGTAAGATGTTTTTATATTGTATCCTCCTGTTATGTAACTTTTTACATCGTCTTGTTTTCCTTTGTCTCTGTTGCAGCAGATTACTCGTCATTTTCAGTCACCTGTCTGCATTAACCTATAAATTGATCCGGGCGACCACCATTTTATATATTCTTGTTTGGAAACATGTCTGGGAGCAGCAGCTGAGAGGGGGAGTTGATCCACAGCAGCCATTTTGGAGGCTTTGAGGGGTGTCTCCTAAAGTGAGTTAGCTCTCAATTTAAAAACATGTGATATATGACCCGGACTTTCAATATTAGGAGCACCATAGCAGAAAGGCCTTGATAGGGACTGCAATGTGTGTAACAAATGTTTCTGCATTTTATATTAGACAGAATGGTATAGTTAGATACTGGTTAATGGCAGTGTTGTTGGGGTATTTACTTTCCTTTTGGTTCTGCTATAGCAGATTACCATGGCCATCATGTACCTGTCTGCATTAACCTATATATTGATCTGAGCAACCACCATTTTGTGTAACAACAGTGCCTACTCCATAGGAGCTAAAAGTATAAATTCCCCAACACACAAACTAAGGATAATTTGATTAAACCCATTAAGCATACTGGCTTGTTTTTAGAGTGAGGGATGAATCCCATGCAGACATGGGGAAACTATACCAACTCCACACAGATAAGGCCTAATTTGGGAATCGAACTCACAATAGTGGTGCAGATATACCACTTATACCCCCATGAAAATGTAGGTTATATATCCACCTTATAAAAATAAATAAAAATCCAATTTAAAGGAACTTTAATGGAACATGTTATAAAATGTTAATACTGAGGAAGGTAGCCAAATACTGACACTTGGCTATAGTCAATAAAGGTTTTAAAATGGAAGGTAGGCAATACCTATAACAACCAATAACGTTCTACCTATGATCTAGTATATCCTTGAATGTGATTGGTTGGTTCTTACAGTTAAGCCCCTCTTTTTAGATATTGCTTCAAATATACCTTTAAGCTTAACAGTTCATCATAAATAGTCACTGCATAAAATGTATATATTTCAATTACAGACTTTAAGCATTTATCCCCCTAAAAGAGGATACCAAGGTTTATTTGTAATGGATGCCTTAAATAACACAGATGCCTCCATTAGCTAAATTCTGGCTGTAATAAAGACTATGCATCTTATCCCAGCAATAGGGAACCCCCTGGTGCGATTCCATTATCATACAGAAATACCTAGCACTAGAGCAATCAGCACATTTATCTTGTAGGTTTGCAATAATCAGATCGTAGAAGCAAAAATCACGATCAGTGGAGTAGAACAGAAACACAACACATTAATATTGTGCTGCAGTCGCTGAAGAATCATAATAATGTCTGTAATTTTACAGTATGCTTCATTGAGTTTTACTACAATAAGATAAGAATTTTTATTTTCTATAGGAGAGCATTTTAAATGTACAAATGGGGTGATGACATTTGATGCGGTTTAAAGCACAAAATGAGGTACACCTGTTTCATACCCTCATCTGTCCCCATTTAAAGCCTACACAAGGGGGTGGTGCTTATGGGAAAGTGGGTGGAGTTTGAGCAGCACTGGGGCAGGGTTTATTTAACAGCTATGCTGTTTGTATTAATCTATAAAATGATTCAAGCCAACATCATTTTATGCAACTACATTTTCAACACAACATACGTCTCTGTGCTAGGTTAGCTCTCACACACCAATTACACGTCGAACGTTGAAGATAAGGACAGGACAAATATAATACATGTTTTATCGACCTTTATCACAGATCTGGGTAATATATGTTCTTTGTGCTCCGTTAGCAGAACTATTTACACTTCAAGCTAACTTCCAATGAGAATTGCAATACATGGATATGTTGTATGGTGGTATATACACAGGTTACATTATGCAGCTTCCAATTAAACTGAGATGCAAAGAATTTGTAACAGAGCAGAGTCCAGCATGGTCAAACCCTAGCACACACAATCCCATCTATATTGTCTTTATCACCAGAGTCGCCGTGGCTCCCGTAAATCCCTCCTGGAATCCTGGCAAATCTCCATGATCTGTGCACAAAGCGTTAATAAGGATAGGTGCGGCTTGATGACATGAAGTCCAAACCCATTCTTAGTAACCCTATGAATGGCAGTTTTCATTGTACAGGGGGTGGAGCTTCAGGTGTGGCTTGCATAAGTCACATATTCAAGCTCCGCCCCCACACTGCCATCTCTTGTTTCTCCCTATACACTTATAAACCCAACAGCCAGATCTAGCAAAATAGTTTTTCTTCTTCCTGGAATATAAATTTTAGGCACAGGTAAAAATATAAGAACCAGGGAAACTACTAGAGGGCAAGTTATTCAAAATGGTGTTTGCCAAAGTCAGGGGGGTCTGGTGTGGGACCAGCCTTGTCCTTACAAAGTCCTGTTTTAAACATTGGATGCCCCCTGGCTGTAAGGGGCATATGGCAGCTACCCAACAGCTCTGTGTCTACCTGAAGGGTGGAGGGACCTTGTCTATTTTATTTGCAGTGGCCCTTGTGATTTCATTTGCTAATAACTGCATTATTGGGTGTAAGGGTTAGATTGACTAAACTTCTCAAAAGGACAAGCAGAGATGTTGCCCAAAGCAACCAATCAGATTCCACCTCTCATTTTAGTATTACATACTAGAGAATGTCAGTTAGAATCTGATTGGTTGCTATGGGCATTTTTTTTTTCATTTTTCTTGTAGAGAAGCTTAGTAAATCAGTGTCAGTCTTTCAGATCCCAAAATGAATGCAGTTATTTTGGTATACATAACTAGAGGTTTTTACCCTTTTTGTGTATTTATATTTTGCTTATGTAAATTATCTAATTTAATAGTTTTGTTTTTTTTAGTTTTTAGGGGACATGCTGTCCAATATATCCTGATTTGTGTATCTAGTCTGATATCTGGGAGAAACAGTTATACTTACGCGTGTCCTCCCTTCAGGAAAACCTTAACTTCAGTGTATACTACAGATAAAATGCTCTTCCACAATTATGGAAATGCATGATGGGAGCTGTAGTTCAGTAGGCATTAGACTCTTCTTAAGCAAACTATGCTGCTGTTTAACCAGACAGTGTATTAGTACTGGTGCAATCAGTGGGCATGATCCAGTGGTGTGCATGCCAGCGCAATTCCTGAGTTGGCTGTGTGCGATCACACAGCGTTACCTCTAGATGGCAATAAAGTTTGGCACATGGGGTACGGACACAAAGCAGTCGAGTTTCGATGCTTGCCCACATACGCTGCGCAACTGTAAGGTAGAACACTGTATAGTATAGTGTGAAAAAAACAGTGGGAGTCCCTGGAATGATGACTGTCTTTCAGAGGTAGAGATAGCCGAAAGTTCGTTTGTCTGTCTATATCGAATAGGAGGCCATTTTACATTTTTTTCCCCTTAATGGGTGAGAGTATGCCGATCCACAGACTCACCCATTCATTTTTAGAAGCACTGGTCGCTGTACCCGACATCCCCAACAGACACCACCAGAGAGGTGAGTAATCTTTCCGGGGACTTTTAGTGTTAGGGTCAGGCTGCGGGAAAGGGGGTGTGGGGTCCCCGCTTAGAACGGCCCTATTTCGATAGGCCCGTTTCCTCTTAGCCGGTTTCGAACTGACTGGGATTTCAATTGCATATGCCTTGATGATAGCAATCGATCTTTGGAGCACTGAGCTTTCGGTGCTCCAAAAAGTAAGTAAGTAAAAAAAAAAAATAAATAAATAAAGTCCCACACTCCACTTTCTGACCCTAACATCTCATTACCCTAACCCTACTTTCCTGGCAGCCTGACCCTAACACTCCCTACCCCGCACCCAGGAGAGGTTACTCTCCTTTCCCTCGGTCTGGCGATGGCGCTGGCGGAGGGATATCGGCGGCGGTGGTATTTCCTAATAAGAATATGTGAAGTATGCCAATCGACATACTCACCCATTCTGAAAAAAAAATTAGAAACTGGTAAGTATTTGAAATAGGGACATCCGAAAAGGAACTTTCGGATGTCCCTATTTCGGAAATAAGAACTTCTGACTGGGGACTGAAACTGCAGGGAAGGTAGGGTTAGAGTAGGTATTAGGAAAAGGGTTGGAGTTAGATTTAATACTTACCATTCAGAGCACAGTGTTCGGTGTTCCAGGGATCGATTGCTTTGCCCTGCTATCGAGGCAGAAGCAATAGATTTCCCAGCCAGTTCCAAAGTGGCTGGAAGAGAACGGCCCTATTTCACCGGGCACTATACCCAGAAAAAAAAAAAAAAAAGGTATGACCTGTGGTCGGTGCAGTTGTTGTGACATAAATGGCGCTTTTTTTCTATCTGCCTTCAGATATTAATCTAGTTCCCCTCTTCCTCTTCCCTCCCATGACACACCCTTCAGAACGCAAGCTGTCGCAGATAGTGTCTGAATGGGGCGCAATTGTGAGCGCTTCGCTTATGAGCACGCAATAAAAAAAAAAATCACGCCATGAGCTGGTGCACCCTCACCTCTGGATCGAGCCCAATGAATCTCATGTCTCCAGTATGCGCATGTGGGGAACCATGAGACATTACTGTTCTAACCCAACCAATCAAACATTTGCTTTTGTTGTCAGGACAGAAGAAAACCAATTACTGATATACTCTTAGTGCAAATTTAGGCGCTTGCATAATATAGGGAACTATCGATAGCATTAATATTTAATATGTGGTTCGTTAATGAGACATAAAGAGTTGTTGTTAATACCTTCGCAATGGCCATGTTGCCTTATATTTTTCTCCAAGTGATGGATGTACAAGCACATAAGTAACTGCAATGGGCTACCACTACAAAGGCGTTTAAGTATTGCTGCCCTTAATGGATATTATAGGTCACGTAATGCAAGGCAAAGCTATTGTACACATAACATGATGCCAACAGAACTGGCACAGCATCCTCATGCCCATTAGCTATACTGTATACCCAGCTACGCCTTTCATAGCATTTACACCATGATCTGGATGATAACTTTGCACAAAAACCGTATACAACCATTGGGAGTATAAAATGTATATTGCAAAGGCTTCTGCATCTCAGCTGTGCTTGCTTATGGAAAGTAGGCATGTGCCTGGTAGAGCGCAGTTAAATGCACTGTCTATAAATATAAGATAATTAAAAAGTAAGCT
>WWET01000606.1:430755-446120 GCA_011038615.1 Limnodynastes dumerilii
TTTTATTTATTACTAAAGACAGTGAGTGCCTGACATTTATATAGTTCTATATTGGTATACGTCCAGTCTGAGCACCACTGCACTCTGATGATTTGGGAGAAGTGCCCTTCACCTTTCTTTGGTTTCTATATATATGTATATAGATTACATTATATTGCGGCGGCACAATAATACCTACTGCATAACAAGATGGGATATATATCAATGTTGTTTGACCACGTCCTCAATGAGTTGACCACGCCCCCTTTTGCGTTGTGCCGCCGCTTCGCAGCGGCACAATCATGCCTGCTACATATCAAGAGAGACATATATATCAATGCAAAAAAATGTAACCAGGGGGGGGCGCAATTTTGGGATTTACCCCAGGTTTCATTTACTCTAGATACACCCCTGCCCATCAGATAATTAATCCAATACTACACCTCAATGAATGCGACCTTTACATGCTATCCTCGAGACAAATGCATTGGTTCGCACATTTATATTATTTCATATGTTTTGGTGCTAGAATTAGCATCGGTTTTGTTATATTTTGAGTAAATGAAATGCAATGTGTAAGTCTCAACAGCGACCCCCAAAAACTACATAGAATCCTAATGCTCCATTCAAGGTAAAGTAAAAAAAAATAATGTAAAAATAGCAACGCTTACTAAAGTAATAAATTACACGTGCAATAATAATTCCCTATCGTCTTCTCCATCCCCACAGCACAGATCACACAAACTGCAAAGGGGGCCAGGTGGACGTTTGAAGCCTCTTGGGAGAAAGCAATAGGTGCAGGTTGGGGGATTAGAGGTGTTGACATTTTAAGCACCATAAACAATTCTGGACGCTTGACTGCGCTATGTGGACCGTATTCACACTTAAGAGTGAGTTGGGTGCGGACAGATCTGCACCTAACTCACTAGTGCAGCCCCTAACACACCCCCCGTTTTTAGGTACTTAAGGGTGCCCTAGGACTACCTTTTCTACCCTGCGTAGTTTCCTTTTTAAGACAATGTGCCTCTTTCTAACTAATCTACTCCGTGCAGTATTTAAAGACCACACAGAGGCAATCTACACATCTAACTGGTACATAGATTGCGTAAATGTATTGCTAAGCATACGCAGTAGTTACATTTCGCAAATTACACACCTAAGAACCCAGAGCTTCCTAGGTGTGAATACAGCCCTGTGTGCTTAGAAAAGGAACAAGTACAAGTCTAGTAGTAACCAGCCTGCAGCCTGAACACACAGACAGATATGCATCAAAACCCACATCAGGTGTATAAGAGAAAAATCAATCCACAGGCCAGTGCACAGACAGCGAGAGAATGGTTTCAGGCTTAATTGCTTTTATGCGTGGCACAGTTCAGTGTATCGATGCGTGCTAATTAATCTGGAGAAAGACTCGACGCTTCCTACAGAATGACAGCTACAGGATATTGTTCCTCATCACAAACAGCCATTATTTTATCATTATTGTTGTCTATGCTGCAAGTCAGGTGTTCAGTGCAGTGTCTAGTGATCCCGGCAGATGGGATACAGGGATGATCACACAGGACAGATGAGGAATCAGCCTCTCTCTAGATCAGGGCTATTGGATAACGTAAGTCTGTGTGTAACAAAGACTGACCAAAACACAGAGCATAGTACAAGTATGATACAGCATTGGCTGCAGTGCCTGGTCTACACATATATAGCATAGGACAATGCATGGATGGCATCCAGTCCTCTTCCCCATGCACACCAAATGTTTCTCTACTTGTCTGTACGTTATTCTCATGTGTTCAATATAAGCAATATGTGGCAGTTCAGGTGTAGTCAAACTACGAGTCACATCATGCTCTGATGGTATCATCTATGCCTGTGCTTTTAAAGAATGCTAGGAGTTGTAGTTTCAAAATACTTGGGGCTTGATTTACTAAACTGTGGCAAAGGAAAATTGGATATGTTGCCCATAGCAACTAATTCGATTCTAGCCGACATTCTCTAGTATGCAAGTTGCTATGGGCAACATCTCCACTTTTCCTTTTATGCAGTTTAGTAAATCTAGTCCTTAGGAAGTCCATGTTATGCTTGAATGCTCTTTAAAGAGCTGTAACCTTTTCTATTTATCATTGCTTCTGGTTAATCGATCTAATATAACAAAAAAAAAAAAGTTGTCTACATTTCAAATCTAATGACGTGTATAACATTTAACTTCAGGTAGGTGTTCACTGGGTGGACATGCTTTTTCCACTATAATTTCTCATCTTGTGAAGCACAAACTAAGCAACAAGTTTTTATCTGGCCAGAGAGAAGCATTTGAAGTAAGTGTCTGATTGGTTGTTATTTGTTTAATGCAAAGAAAGTTAAATGCAGACACACTAATTACACATATTTGCAGAGATAGAACGGTAGGTTAAGGTTCAAGACAATAAGCAGTGTGCTTTTATTAGTCTATATTATAAGGGATTGTTTGGTTGAGAGATGGAGAGAAGGAATCAGACCCTGACCCCCGCACTCCCCACTATCCAGATTCCTGCCTTAACTTTTACAACTAGGTCTGCAGCCATACATACATACACTGCGGCCATACATACACAGTCGTAGCGGGGATTCTTTCGCCCCCAACTCTCTAATTTTCAGCCATCCTAACTGAAGCGTCTGCCCCTTCAGCGTAACTACTGCTGTACGTTAGTACTTACGTTGTCGGAACATGTGGTGCGTGTGTGCGCAGATGTTCCGAGACAGGGGACTTACGCAAATGGCTCGACAGACGTTGGAGCAGATGAGTTTTTGCACAAGCAATGTGCAGACGCGGTATATGGTGGATATAGAGTTGTGTATTGCTAAAACATTCGTCTCCGGATAGAGTTCCTATTACTAAAAATACCTAAGCACACTCTGCTACCGTTCAGGCATTAAATAAGAAAAATAGTGTACCGGAGTTTTCGTTTTTTTTACTGAAATCCTTTATAAATTTCTTTATATTTTTCCATGTGTAGAACACAAAGAAGCCTCTGCTTCTTTGGTGTGAATCCTGTCCTAGAATATTACTCAATCCAGGTCCTATTTGAAGATCCTCTATAACAAGTACTATGAGTACTAAAATGCGATAAAAATAACATTGCCTTGTCTTCATTAACGCAAGAACTTTATCAGGATTTCCAGAGAAGGCTTCTTTTATCCTGTACTAAACATCTGTGGTCATCCATGTCCTTTCACATACGGTGACACAAGAGGCACAAAGAAGAATTAAACAATCATCACCAAAGTAGACCGTAGTATAATAATAGTTGCAAAGGCCTTATTATAAGATCCCCTAATGCAATGCTACGCATTAATGGATTATACAAATGCTTATCTTCTGTTGCGTTGTAAACCACGATGATGGACTGCATATATAATAGAATATATTTTATCATGTGCATATATACTGTGATTAATGTTTCAATAGATGAATGTGCTGGCTGGCATCTGCTGCAGAACATAAAATATAAATGATGTACTGTAAATTTATAAGTCCTCATTTTTTTTTTATTTATTTTTTTTTAAGTCTTCGAAAGGTCAGGACCTGCCACACAGGAGAGAATTATGTCTATGTGCTCTGCTCGCCCAGCGCAATATACAACACAAACCTGCCTTTACTCACACATGGTGACTACCATGATAGGGGGGAAGATTAATAACTGAAATCACAGCGATTCTGAAGCAAGAGAGAAGCCTGATGGATAAACCATGAATCTCCACCAACGTCAACTTCCCCCCCCCCCCCCCACCCCAAAACAAACCCCCCCCCCCCGTCATCATAAATAACCTCACTAACTAAATCTGGCCACCGCTGGAGGCCTAGGAACAACTCCAGATAGTCGCTACAGTGTCTGACTAATCACAGAGCGACATGAACGGGATTCGGTTCAGTATTGAAAAGTACATAAAAAGACCTTGTTTGGCAATTTTGTTTAGCAAAAATATTCTGCAACTCTTGCCTTTGTTTTATAATATCACTTCCTCTATTCAGTACAGGATGGGGATTACTGTTCAGAATAAGCATAAAAATATATCTAGAGAATCAGATTTGGAGAGCATCGCTGCTATAAAGAGATTGGGCTGTCAATTGCCGGAATGGAGATTGGCAGATGACCTCTAAAAGCTTAGAGCTATACGGCCTGGGACACATCATTTGACATCATATGCTTGCCCCAGGTTACTTCTGCCTGTAAGGTGATAAGTTATACTGTGTACAGGTATAATGAGAACAAATACAAGCATAAAGATACTGAGACTTATATCCAGCTACCAAAGCCGAATTGTATTATGTAGTTCTATGTGTGGTCATTCCTAAAAAAAAATTATACAATACAAAAAACACACACTATGCACAGAGATACAATAACACAACGCTACAATCCTTGATCTGAATATATTATGTGATATGCTATTTATAGTGGAGCACATACCATTGTGTTATATTCCAGCAGAGATCATTATGAAGAGATAGGCCTGTCACCAGAGAGAGTTCCAGGACGCTGGGCCTTGGAAATTAGGCCAAATGCTGACAGTAAAACAATTTACATCCATTACCCAGGGGAGTAGCAGAAGTGCTGGAGCAAGCGGCTTAGCGATCACGCACTTATTATTACACGGTTCACACCGCAAGGACGCCAACCATGTTAGCAGCGCAGAAACTATTATTAGGAACAAATAGTTTTCACACAATCTGATTAAAAAAACGACTTTCTGGCAATCCCCCATTTTCGGTCAGCTCGTAAATCATCCAATGCTACGATCTGCGCATGCAATCCGGCACGCCCATCTGTACACAACTTGCTCGTTCCAGACTTCCGCGTGGGTGGGGCTTAATATTTATGAAGTTTAATGTTAATGGACTGTGTACTCATCCACACTCACCGCCATATTAAGTCAGAAAAATTGATATTAGGCTATGGGGTAATGGAAGTCCATGTGCGCAAGGGGAGGGGTTAGCGGTGTGTTCACATGAATGTGGGGATCCACTAGAATATGCAGCAGATAATATACCTTCCGCAGAAAGCTTCATATAAAAAAGGAAGAGAAAGAAAATACACAGAAAACATTTTCTTTACATATTCAATCTCGCTCCTCTTTACTACAGTGCCAGTCATGGACCATGGTGGATTTCACCATCACTGGGGCTAAAGTTCTCACGCTTTCCTATGGGGAAGGGGGGGATGTGACAGGAGAATCCAGTAAGCTCTTCTTAGCTTGATGGTCTTGCGATCGCAGTTTCAGAACAGTCTATGGGGTAGATCCAGAACTACGTACACTAGTGTTTTTACGCTTTCCGCTAGCGGCAAAGCGCCCATTAGTACTTATTGCGCATGCGCGCGGCAGATGTTCAGATGTAACTGAAAGCGTAAGGGCCAGTCACATTACTGCAATGTAACTACGTACGAAGGGGCGTGACAGCCATACGACAACCGTAATTACCCTTCAGAGGCGGGTGAGGCATTTAAATCATACAGTATGGGTGTGCTTAGCAGCATAAGTAAGTACCTGCAGCCATTATGGCCGACAGGAGTAACGCTTGGAAAAGTTAAGGTAGGGTTTGGAAAGTGTAAGACGGCTAAACTACGTACGACCAAGGGGAGTGCATAGTAAATACGCTACGCTAGGAAACGTAGCTCTGGATCTGGCCCTATAGGCACCGTGCACGGTCTTACCACAGTGATCTCTGCAACAATAGGACTACACCAGGGGCAAGACCTTTGTTTAAATGCAAAACAGCATCAGGGAGCCCAGGATAGGTAATATAGTTAGGAACCGCTACATGATGTGCCAGGGAAGTGCACCAATACGGACCACAGCTAGACCCATAACTGCCAACTATTCAAAATGAATATCAAGAAGGTTGTGATAGCAGCATCAAGGCGCTGCACCAAAGGGGTGTGTCCTGTGAATAGCTCCACCCATGGGTGCGTCTAGCGCTGCCAGGAAAACAATTTCTCAATATGGCAGCATCACTACTTATTGATTATTAAATATTCAGTAAATAAACAGTTTCAGCATTATTGTGTAGAGAGTAAATAGATCCGCTGACTTCTTCATCTTTATAGAAAAGTAGGGGAAACTTCAGCTGATTGACAAGAGATCAAAGTGCATTTTCGTTTTCCGTCTCCATTAGTGAAGCTATGTTGACTTTGATAACATGTTGGGCTCCATGAAAATGGCCGCCTCTCTATACCTCAGTGCAGGGACATAGGACACTATTTCTATATTCTGTCATCATACTGCAATGACTTCTGGAACTGAAGCAGTATCAGAGATATAACCCAACACTTCTGGAAGTCAGGGAGATCTTCTGCTTTTAAGGGAGTCTCCCCGATAGTCAGCTATGGGTAGAATAGGGGGATCTAAAAGTTGCCCAAAATGTTATCTAATAACACCCGTACGGTTAATAGACAGTACCTAATGGAAGAGGTCATGTTGGAGGGTATACATTTAGCTAAGATATGTTTTCCTCTTATATAGAAAATATAAAACGCTCACATCTTTCCACCAGGTGCTGGGGTTGCTCTGACAGGAAGGGCTGTGCTCTGTACAGCAAGAATGTGGCACCAACGAATTGTTCCGAACTTCCAGCCAGTCCGTATAATTCTTCACCCCACAACATCGGAACTGCAAAGGTCATAATGGACAAATATGTAAAATTCTCGGTTTACACATTTTTTATATCAATGCAAATAGAGCAGAATTTATACAATTTGATTGGATGCAAACCTTTTACCAATCAGATACTTCCCTCTGTGACAGGGTCTTCAAATAAAAAAAAAAAGTTTGGCTTGTGCACTTTATTTACTATTTAGTCTATTAATGTTTACTATCAAAATTGTACCTTTTTTTTTTTTACACTTGTGTATAATTGCTTCAAATATAGAAGTATCACCAGAAAAACAAACATACATGATAATAAAGTATTTAGAAACATAGAATTTGAAGGTAGATAAGAACCACTTGGCCCATCTAGTTTGCCTGTTCCACCCATCACCACCCTTCCTATGAAGCAACCCTGCACCACCCTCCAGCAAGGCCTTGCCCGGGAATTGAACTCATAGCCTTAGTGCCGAGTGTTACTAGGCCACATTTGTTTGGTGCGTAGATATTCCGTCGCCTACCTGAGTCTGCACTATGTCCCACGCGTTGGTCAGCCCGAGGTTCCCCTCCGTTTGATAGAGCGACAGTCCTTTTTTCAGGTCTTCCTGCGCATAGCTGTGAAACTGAAAGACAGGAAGACAACACTTCATATCACTAAGCAACACTTTCTAAAAATGGCTTCAGAGATGGTCTACATACTCTACCATGTCTGCTTTAATCTCTCTCTTTCAGCCATGTCTTTATTCAATCAATACTGTTTATTTTTTTTGTTGCCCTGGGATACAAAATTAAAGCCAACGCCTAGATACAGTTGTAACAAGAACAGAGACTGCTTCTTGAACATTCTAGGGGCCAAATTTACTAAGCTGCAGGAAAGGAAAAGTGGAGATGTTGCCCTAACCAACCAATCAGATTGTATGTCTTGCTTTCCTATTTACATACTAGAAAAAGGCAAATAGAATCTGATTGGTTGCTGTGGGCAACATCTCCTTTTCTTGCACCTTAGTAAATTTGGTCCTAGAATTTATTGGAACTTAGATGGTGGGAAAGCTTTATCTAAGAGCCCCATTGATAGCAACATTGATGAAATAACATCATGCCGCAATGTGCAGGTACTCCCAAGTGTGCATTCTGCGCACTGCGATCGATCCTGGATTATGCAGTAAACCATTCAGACGGCGTGCACGTATGGTGCGTGTGGGGAGGCACTTACGAGCATCCATTACAAGCAAGTGCCTTACGCAAAGAGGTGCGTGTGTGAAAGCCAAGGTAGGGTTCAGGCAAGGCCGACATCCAAAAACGTGGGGGTCTGGGGCTTAGCCGCGGCGCTCTGCCCCCTATGTGATGTCACACATAGGTAAAGCGTTGCGGACCTTTAGTTAGGATTAACAGCGGGCATTCCCCGCATATCGGCCCACTGATGCGCAGCTTTGTAGCAGCAAGTATTGGCGGTAGGATAAGGTCAGTATTGGCAGGCCCCATCTATCTCCGGGCCCGGGACAAAAGTCCCGTCAGCCCCCTGCTCGTGGCGGCCCGGTTTCAGGGCACAGAAGTTCCATACATGCAAGGAGAGTGCATAACCAGTATGTAAGATCGAACTTTGCGTCAGTTGCTTGCCGTTACGGAGACATATAAGCGCTGTTGGTATTTAATTCAAGATCCAGTACATTATGTAAATAAAATGTAAAACTATTAATCAATTCACTAAAAACCTGGAGTCAACTTACATCATTGTTGTACGTGAAGAAGAGGATCATACTGATTATTTCAAGAAGGAAGATGATCAGCAATACCACAAAGAACTGAAAAGAAGACAATTAAAGTATTACGTTCAAATGTTCCCACATACCATCAATATCATATGAGCGTTATCAAAATCCATTTAATCTAGTAGAGTAAAGGTCTAGTGAGACCAGCAGTAGTGATCTGATTGGCTGTTGGTGAACATTCTGCTGACATTGATAGGTGCTTTCTTGCACAATGCAAGACTTGGGTACAAGCTGGTCAGTGGTGGCAGAGTTCTGTAATTACTGCAGAGGGTGCAAGGGGTGGAGGAGGCCCCCTGCACTGTAAACAAGCTGTCAGAGACAGTTTCTAAAAGGCAGCAGTCCCACCAGCTCCGCCCCCTGTCCCACCCATCCAGACTTCGTTCCCACCTTCTTGCCCCCATGGGTTGTGTTTTTTCCCTTGAGGCAAGTACCTAGACCTTGTTAGGACCTCAGTGCCTTAACACTAGGTCTAGGTCATAGAGGTTCCCTGACAGAGATGAATAAGGGGTCAGACTGTCCTATTCATCAATCTGGCCCTGAGTGTAATGTCATACTTGCAGGCTTGTGTGCTAGTCTTGCAGTTCTGAAGCCATCTGGCTTACATACCTTTATACTATTTTTGTATGAGAGTTTAATTCTTTTTTTTCAGGCAACTTGCCATCTGTCATACCAGGATGGATGCTGGGTTAAAAAGCCAAGCCAGGTTTTAAAGTAAAGGCGCAGATTAAATTACTTTTATTACTTTTTTTTTTTGCATGTAAAGAAAATACTTTGATTTTGCTTATAACACACAAATACCAAACAGTTTGATTTTTAAACATCAATTTAGAGTTTAGCTAGGCAACTTCACCTCAACTCTAATTCCATTGGCACAAATTTTTTTTCTCCATCATGAGACAATAGAGGCTGGATATTATAGGGAGAACATTGTCTTAGAGGCCTCCTACATGGCTATAGTTTTAGTGCACAGTTCATTTAGTATTTAACAGTCAATTGTGCTACAGTTGTCCTGTAAGAGAGGACACATTTATCACCATGTTGGTGTAAGTACAATAGCAGACCCTCCACCATGACCCATTCCATTAGGTACAAAATATTCTGCTCCTCAGTTTCCAACTGTCAGTTACTATGGTAACCACCTTTGTTAAAGAGGCAAATAGTTTTTTTTTAAATATCAGTTAATTCATTTAAATCAGGTGAGTGACTGTTAGAAGCTCAAGAGCAGATTATTGTACCTAATGGAATGGGTCATGTTGGAGGGTTTGCGAATTGTTCAAGACTTACAGTCAGCAGAAGGCAGCGGTGTTCAGTCACGGCACCTAGGCAGCCGATAAAGCCCACAACCATTATTACCGAACCCGTCACCATGAACAGGCTGGCGGCGGAGAGCGAAGGAAAGGAGATGGAGAGGGTGGCAAACTTTCCTTGGGTAACTGCCAGCCAAACGCCAACTCCGAGAATGCCGCATCCTCCAAGCTGGAATAGAAGAGACAGAATGAGAGGCCATTTTTTTTTTTTTTACTTCGACACACACGTCCACGAGTCTTCTCCCATAATCCTCCTCTTGCTCCCACAATCCTCCTCTTCCATACAGGTTCTCTACAGAGTCGCCAAGAGGAATATGGGGAACTACGACAGCAACATTTTGGCCACCTTCAAATAGAAAGTGTTCCATGTGCACCAATGTAGTCACGTCTTTCAACCAGAACAATAACTGATGTTATGAACAATAAAACAACTACACCGGTACATTTACTTTATCATCACCAGTATCATACGTATCAAAAATAATATGTTTTTATGACTGAATTGTCATTGGTAGTAATAGGTTTCTAGCAGAACAAGAACATTGAACAGGTGAATTATCCCTTTTCCGAAAAGTTAATGCTGCGCATGTGCGATCCAGATGTTACACAACGGATCTCCAGGCGGAGGAAAGAGAGTTCCATCCACATGAAGATCTGTACAATGGGGTGGCCTTTGCCCTCTGCCATAGCAATACCATACAACAGAGGCGGAGTTTGCCATGCAGATTAAGAAAATAGGGCGGCGGCAAGCAGATCCGCACCGATCGGTGTTCGTACAGACACAGAGCCGCACAGAGAAGTTAAGGGTGATTTATGGACACGGAACTGGCCATAACTCCATGTGAGAGGAGGGAGTGACAGGGGGTTCTCCCCCCCCTCCTTGCGGAGGACTTTCAGACCCCACACATACGGAAAGCATTCATGGGTCCGGATCAGGTCCACCATTTCTATTCTAATACGTCAACAAAGACAACTTTATTTCATGCACAAAATTATTACAAAAATAGTGTAAAATTTGCTTCAGCACATGGTATCTGTATATCTATCATCCAATGCTTGCCAAGCATTGTGTTAATCCAAGGAGCTCCTGTTTATTTTTTATTTATGTGGATTGCTACCATAAACTCAGAAAACTAATAAAATTTTAAAAAACAAAAAAAATTAACTTCAGGCCATGTATATAAGGTACAGAAACATATAGGGGTTTAGTGTTTAAACTTGGGTCCCATCCCCAAGATACGTCATTAGGCAAATGTAAATATTCCAAAATCTACCATCCCCCTCCCCCCCAAAAAAAATTATAATAATAAAAACTCGGAAGCATTTGGGATAAAGGATACTCATCCTGTAAAATTGCTTTGGTCATAACTTTGACCACATAGGCAGTTCTATTTTAATACGCAGTGGATAAATGATCATTTCAGTATCCCTCTTTACTGGAATACAAAATTAATGGTTAGATGGCTAAATTTAATTAACGAAATGCAATATTTAGAATTAAAAGCAAAATACAAAAAAACTACAAAAAATACACATTGCAATTGTCTAGGACTGTCATATAAACTAGAACTCTAGTTTATATTACAGGGTTTCCAGAATAAGACACCCTCCAGTCTATATCTGATTTATTCCACTCGATATGCACAGAAGCCTGGAAAATTTTTACACCCTAGAGACCAAAAGCAGTCATAAAAATGATAGTTAGCAAAATGTATGCAGCTGGCGTTATGTGAATTTCCTGCTTCAGTGCATGCATAGTAAACTTAATAAACACCTCTCCAGCTTCTAGCCGTATAAGCAGTAACTTCAATCCACCTTCCAGCACCATGTGCAATATTTTATAATAACTACAGGATGGTTCCTTCAAGGAAAAGTCATTTTGAAGGGTATTGAAGGCAATGTGTATGTTACTGCATTAACACTAGAAGCCGATTTCGTTATACTTCCTTGCATGAAATAAAATTATTTGATTAAAACACACACACACACACACACACACACACACACACACACACACACAGAACAGCTTAAACATGGACTAAAATGTAACATTGCACTATGCTACCAGTGTAAAATATAGACTTGAAAACCACATTAAATACTAAGGGCCAGATTTACTAAACTGCAGAAAAGGAAAAGTGGAGATGTTGCCAATAGCGACCAATTAGATTCCAGTTGCTATTCTCTAGTATGTAAAAGGGAAGTGAGAGCTAAAATCAGATTGGTTGCTATGGGCAACATCACCAGTATTGCTTTTTCACAGTTTAGTAAATCTAGCTCTAAGAGAGAGACAGAGGGAGTGTGGAAGGTCCATGAGGAAAATATGGGATAAGAAATATATAGAACAAACAGTGGAACGCATCCAGGCTTCCCAAAAAGAGGCGTATTCAGATCACTGGGATTAGGAAACACCCACATTTTGATATTGCCCAAGGACCGAGAGTTCAGTACAGATCTGGGGCCTGATTCAGACTTAAGGAGCTTGAAATTGAGAGGAAAGTTACTCCTGGGCTAAACCATGTTGATTGCAGGGGAGTCATATTTCATCTGTTGCAAACCGTTTTAGAGTTGAGAGGTGATGTTTCCTATCCCAAGTCTGAATTCCTTACTTCACACAGATAGTGACCAGCTTTACTATCACACTGTTATTTAAAGATATATCCCTGCATGCAAAGAATACAATTAATTTGACTCCCCCTGAAATCAACATGGTTTAGCCCAGGTGTAACCTTCCTCTCATAAATTTCAAGTTCCTTCTTAAGTCTGCATCAGGTCTGTTGTGCGATTAGATGTACCTAATTTCTGTGTGTAAAATATTGCAAATGATCTCACATCATTTGATGCACATTCTTCTTTTATTCGGCTGATTTTCCTTAATTTGAACCCAAATCTATAAGAAGCCCTTAGAATATATTTTTTGCAAAGAAGTATATTTATTTTTCAGTTTAGAGAAACAAGTGTTGTTTTGTTTTGTTTTTCAATCATATTTAAATCTTAGCATGTTCCCCCTTTCTTACCCATCTCTCCTTTCATTTTAATAAAGACGCCAATAAATCTAGCTGTAATACTGCGATTATGACCTCGGTTAATCTAAGTAAATACAATGGCCTGGAGACAGATCATGCAGCAAGCCTTGTCCTGATTATCTTGTTTATTAAGACGTGAAAATGTATCTGAACTGTGCAGTCACCAAATACTTGAAAAGGTGCGATCATAAATTGGATTCTGTTGGGCTAATAAAAAGAGATAAGAAACAACAGGGGTGTGCAACTGCTTTCTATCTCACTTTACAGGAATTCAATCCTCCCTAGCTTGTCGTAAAAAGGAATAAATAGGGACATGCTGTGATTTTGCTGGAGTCTCCTCTAAATCCTTCTCCCTCCTCTCTAAAAATAACAAATTCAATATTGCAGAAAAAAAGAAAGAAAAACAATTACAAAAATGTCAGTGGAATAATATTGTGCGCAGCGGGAGTCTGGATCCAGTCCAGTGTCACAAAGGAGCCACAAAACTGAATTGATTATTCAAAAATGGGTCTTGTGCAAGCAAGTTTAACAGTCCTAAAAACAATCTTTATACATATATATACACATACATACACACACACACAGACTATAAGGATGTGGCTGCTACAGGGCCTGGAGGAGGGAGAGGCCTGTCACAGCTACTCCCCCTGCACTGTAAGCAAGTTGTCAGACGCTGACAGCTTTAAAAAAAAAAAAAAAACACTCGGCACTCCATGGATGAGTGTATGTATGTATGTATGTATGTATGTATGTATGTATGTATGTATAGCACTGTAGCGCTTAGCACTCATACATGGAGAACCGAGCGCTGTTTTAAGCTTTCAGCCTCTGACAGCCTCTTTCACGCAAACAGGCCCACTTAGCCCCACCCCCAATACTGATTGGCTCCAACCAGTCCCACCCATCCAGACTCAGAGCCTGTCATATTTATCCCCTGTATATATAATTTCAGAAATACAGAAAAAGAGAAGGAGCATTCCACTCTACTCACCCAGAAGATGAGGTTAAAGATGAACATGGTGATTTTGATGCACAGGAGACACCCGCGAGTCATACTCATCTTCTTGAGTTCTAGAAGTAAAAGAAAAGACAGATCCAGATATAGGACTATAACTCTGTTTTCCTTTTTGACCTTCTCCGGTGTTTGCTCTTCCAAATTAGGCTGCACCCCGCTGAAAGAGCAACTGTCTGCTACCCCCCATCGGCCTCTGTATACTCCTTTCCATCTCGCTCTGCGCCCCCGTGGGGGTGAGCTCTGGGAGTAGCTTGGGTCATCACTGCTGGAAGTTTGCATTCTCTAGAACTTTTGACTAGTTTTAAGTATAGAAATGTCCTCAGTCAGTGCCTAAGATCCCTGTCTTGGATGGCTGGGATTCAGCCGTTGCTAGATCCTGTCTTCTAGGATCTTTGTACAATCCATTCGGACTTGGTGCAATTCATCATAAAAGAAATAGTATGGTTATTATCCTACATATAATGCCCGCTGGCCTCTAGAGATACAACCTCATTCATGTACAGAGAGAGCTGAAAGAACAAACCAGCAACAGGACAATCATGATTCCACTGTTTCAATGAGCTCAGGCTTGAAAAGGAGAGAGATGAATTATAGATGATTGAAAATGGGAATATATTTAGGTTTTGGCATGAAGCAGAAAAATATTGTATTTAGGATGATCAGATTCAAGTTTTTACAGTCTTTGATCTTGGTACTTTGCAATGCACCCTCTCTCCGTAGCATTAATTAAAGGTTTGTTTTTTGCACACCCCTGGGCTGCCTTTGAAGTGTATTCTCTCAAGTATCAGAAATAAAAAAGAAAAATACATGTAAGCGGAAAATATTTTAGGAATAGCAAATGGAATGTATCAATGCAAATATCCTACGATGGAGTTGGGTGGATGGATGAAGAATAAATTGATTTTTTTTTGCACAAGTGATGGTGAAATCAGAGACAGTTACATTCCCTATGACCTCTGTAGATTCACTGTACATTCCCGATAGCCAAGAAGATAAAACCAGATGGTCATTAACAGCAAACAACAAAAAAGATCAGGTATCTATCTCTTCATCCCTGAAAAGCCCCTGTTAAAATGTCGACTCCAAGTACATCAACCTGGAGCATAATGCTTTAAATTCTCCATAATTATTAAGTCCCATAAAAGGAAATGCTTTACAACGAACCCAACAGAATATGAAAGCCTCTTAACATCATTGTAGCAATTAATAGGATTGTTCTTCCTAGTTGGGGATCCCCACTTAGGTGCCAAGAACAACACAAAAAGTCCTGCCAGAAAGTATGGTGAGATATTCTAGTCCCTCGCAGAGTTTCCTGTACAAAGGGTCTACCTAGGAATATACAACAACAACTGCAGTTCTTAAAGAGCTGGAGCAATGGTTGGGTGAAAGACACAAAAATATACAATCTAGACTCATTAACAAGTGGCAGGAGAACATTGGATTCTACCACAACATCAATAAAATTATAAAAGTAACATTATGAGTTCCGATACAAGAGTTTGGCCATCGTATATAACAAGCAGTAAGCACATCATTTTTCCTATGACTATAGACTACAGACCCAGGGCCACTTGGGAAATAAAAATGGGCTTACACCATCACAGGAATCAATGAACATTTGCAAGACACTACAGTACAGAATTGATTGCAG
>WWET01000606.1:446151-458286 GCA_011038615.1 Limnodynastes dumerilii
ATGCAGTTAAACAATCTGTGCAAATGTTACAATCCAAATGACTATAGTACAAAGATTCAGTCCATGTGTTTGGATTACAAATACAACCTATTCACTCTCTAAACAAAAGGATCTAAAAAACATCACGATTCTTGGTCTCGGTTCAGCGATCAAACTCAGTAATGTAAAGAAATTCATGGTCAGGCCAAGAGGACAATGAAGGAAGGGATGGAGCGAGGAGGAGATCAATCAGAGTTGATTTTGCAAAGTTGGGATGAAAGAGATTAAAACAGAAGTTAAAAAACAAGCCAGAAAGGAGAGAGAAAGAGACGAGGAGGTCACGATGTTCCAGCACAGGTTAGATTTTTGCTTCCACAACGATTAAGACTTTATCTATATATCCAAATAGAGTGGGTCCTCTTGTGGTGGCTTTTTCAAAAGTGCAGTCTTTCTGCAGCGAGACACAGCTGCTCGGAGACTCTTCCATCAGCTCCTTAGGGGGACAAGCTGGAACCATGGACCACTCAGAGGACATCTACGCTCCTCACACTGACAATGACATCGTTATCCCTGGCATATAACAGAACTACTTGAGCGTACAATACAATGCAAGCAGATAGGCGGCTAAATATAGCATCTGTGCTGCAGTTACATTGTATTATACTCTGTGAATCTGTGTTGTCCTCGAGGGAAATGTTCTATGCAAGAATCAGTGCTAAAAAAAACAAACATATAATATATATATTATATAGCAATAAAGGAAAATCCTAGAGGGGGTCAGTACAAGGAGAGGATAGGGAAGCACATGCAATATGCTCGGCTGCAGTAATGATATGCAGGTTGTCAGAGGTTCTCTCTCGGTCTCATTGTCTGTTCTGCATCCTCAGCAAATAGTCACTTTCTCCTCATCGGAGTTTGCTCTTAGACCCTGCAGCTCCCTCACCAGCTAATCTTCAGGGAGCAAGCCATATTCCGAAAGCACTTTGCAAAACCTGCTCATCATTAGCCTCATGAATTCCTTAACTAACAGTTACAACACAATTCCGCTTAAGAGATTCTGAAATCTGTGTCATGCCAGCAAATCTCTCTCACTGGCTTTAAAGGAGAAAAAAAAGCCAACAGTCTGGGTGAGAAGCTTCTCAGCGGTAAGAGCACATGAGAGATGGGGATACAGGATGGGGATACAGGGAAGGGAGGGGGGTAGTCATAGCACAGAGAGGGTCAGAGATGTGCAAGATCGAAACAGGGGATGAGGGAATTGGAGAGACATCAAAGTAGAAATAGCAAAGAGCGTGAGAATAGGAATCAAGATATTCAGCTAGTATAGAGAGAGAGGGGAGAGTGTGGGGTTGTTAATACAGATAACTGGGAACGATGCAGGGGGCAAATGAGACTCTACCACATAGACCTTATACACATGTAAAATTATACTTAAAGAAAGTGGAGCAGCAATGCTTACTGCAGGTAGGCTAACACCATGTACTGCAATGCAGCAACTTCCAAAGGGTCAGTGTGTTTTACTCATTTCACTTTGCGGGCTGGGATTTTCCTGGGAAAAACAATAGATCAACGACAGATGGAAGTTGAAAGATGCAATATGGGCAGCTATGGAGATCATGATCACTGCTGTCCCTGCTCACATCCAAAGCAGAAAATACGGCTTCTCTTCCCTCTAAAGCAATTCATATTTTTCATTTAGTTAACGGTTGTGTCAGTTACAATGGAACTGTAACAATCAGCTGCACAGATTTCTTTAGAGTGACTTGGAGGTAAATATTTCTACATGTTACGGTGCCTTTGCTATCAGCAGCCAAATAAAACTATTATGCGCTGGATCAAATCCAATTTGGAGGCAGGAGGATATAAAAAGAAGGGACACACAGTACTAGGATTGGCCAGTTTGGCAAAGTGGTTGCAATTTGGTCAGTGCAACCAAATTGGCCAATCATTGTAGGGTGTGTATCCCTGCTATTAAATTGGTTGCACTGAGCAATGCAATCAATGGACACAGTTTGTCAGCAGTTTTTTTTTATTAATTCCTTTTTTAATTTTTTTATTTACAAAATACCCCCTTGTATTCATAAAGATTTCAAGTCAAGGCAAGTATGTCAAAAAAGAACGTATAACCCCTTTTCCTCCTCTCATCCAGTTAGAGCCATCCATATCCCTTTAGGATGCACAAGGAGGGTCCTCTTTATGATCTCGGCCAATGTCAATACTAAGCCAGATTGCCAAATTCCTGAAAGTGAAGGCTGAATTTAAGGATCAGACACTACCCATTAGGGAGACAGATGACAGGGGACACTTGTGCCTCACAGCACTGAAGTCATGAGTTCAATTCCCGGACTGGGCCTTATCTGTGTGGAGTTTGTGTGTTCTCCTCGTGTCTGTATGGGTTTCCTCCGGGTGCTCCGGTCTCCTCCCACACGCCAAAGACATGCTGGTAGGTTGATTGGCTGCGGACTAAATTAATCCTAGCCTGAGTATGTGTGTGAAGTATGTATGAATGTGTTAGGGACCTTAGTATGTAGCTCCAATAGGGGCAGGGACTGATATGAATGTCTAATGTTCTCTATAAAGCGCTGCAGACAATTTGTGACGCTTTATAAATAAGTGTTAATGACAATAACGTATCAGGGACCCCCCCATAGACAGGCCTGGCTCTCCTACCTCTGGCACACATTGGGCCGGATCCAGAACTACGTCCATCTTCCATAAAAAAAAAAAAGACCTAAAAGACCGCATATACGCAATCTACGTATCGAAATGATACGCAGATTACGTACAATAGCTACTACGCATGCGCAGTAGCTACTGTTTATTGAACTACGTCCGTATTTCTGGATCCGGCCCATTGTTACTTATTAAATTTTATCCCAACTATACCTATGTATCTAAACAACCGGATCTACATTGCCATCTCCTATGGGCGAAAAACTATTTATTTGTAGAGTTATGTCCAATGTGGTAAAGCATTCAATTGATACCTGTATATTGTAAGCTATTTACCCTCTATAAACAGGATGGACCCTTTGTAATGCCCTATAAATAATACACAGTAATAACAAAATTCTACATTATTACTAATACTACTACTAAAAGAGATAAAATATGTTATAAATATGGTCTATTATAGAGAATAAAATCTGGCCTTTTTTTTTATTTAAGTATTACAACGTCCAGCTGAGAAATGGTTTCTTTACAATGGTAGGTCAGACATATCCCACCTGCTGGTGACGAGCTCAGCAAGATATAAATATTTATTCTGTGGAATTCTCACACACGTCCTGTGATCTGTCGATGGGTTTTTCTCTCAGGGGGAAGACGTCCTGAAACCAGCGTAGTAGCATAGACGCACACTTTAGCTGGCGATTCAGTCTTCTAGTAACTAAGAGTATTCAAGACCATGTAGACGTCTGCAGCACATCTGTACGACATGTGAGATTCCACAGACGTAACCCCATATCCTGGGGTGGAAGGCAAGAGATGACCTTCTTAAGGCCTAATGACCTTCTTAGAATTGGACCCAAAAGATTCCAGGTTAACTAAACAGATATAGTGGTTTAAAGAATCTCTCTGGAAGGCTTTTACCTATCATTCATGATTAAAAAGGTCAAGAGACAAGGTCAGGAGGGGCAAAGTATTGATTTATTTTGGAAATGGTTGAGAATAGCGCTATGGTTGTTGAAATTACAAACATGGTTCTCCAAGTACAAGGATAATATTATAAAGAATCTACGACTCATTGCTTAGGTCAAGTGAACCAACATTTGACTAATTTTGTTGAATAGTATTGCCAGTAGAGTTTGATCAACATCAACAGACCATTAAGGACTACTCTGATGGAACATAGAATTAGACTAAGCAGATAGATTTAATGAATGTAGTGTACAGACTTTACTAAAGGGGCATATAATTCAATGATGATGGAACCTCCTGAGAAACGCTATTAATACAAACATTATTTTTATTGTCACCATTTCTTTCTCTTACAACAGTGGAATTCTGTGGCGAACAGGGATATGATAAAAAGGAATATAACTAGGCACAGGAGGGGAAGCGGGATATAAGAAAAGGATATAACCAGGCACAGGAGGGAGAGGGGGATATGAGAGAAGGATATAACCAGGCACAAGAGGGAGAGGGGGATATAATAGAAGGGGATATAATAGAAGGGAATATAATCAGGCACAGGAGGGAGAGGAGGATACAATAGAAGGGAATATAATCAGGCACAGGAGGGAGAGGAGGATATAATAGAAGGAAATATAATCAGGCACAGGAGGGAGAGGAGGATATAATAGAAGGGAATATAATCAGGCACAGGGGGAGAGGAGGATATAATAGAAGGGATATAATCAAGCACAGGATAGAGAGGCAGCTATAATAGAAGAGTTATAACTGGAGAAGAAGTACTATCATAAAATGGCCAAATATGCACATATCTGAAACCTGTGGAAATATTGTAATGTATTCTATTGTATACTTTGTAAAGTATAACATGCAATGTCACTAATAAAAATGGTTTAAAAAAAAAAAAAAAGGAAGAAAGGTTATAACAGGATGGAGAGGGGGATAAAACAAAAAAAAAGAAGGAATAAAGGGTGTACCAATTGGTTCCTGCTCTACATTTTGTACAAGACCTGCAACAGCGCTGAATGCCAAAAAAACAAAACAGAAACAAAAAAACAAAAAAAAACAACTAGTTCATGTCGCTAAATACTTGCAGACACATGGAGAAAAACTTACTGGCAGAACCAAAAACCGGCACTGCAGCTCTCCAATATAGAAGTATTGTTTAATGTGTGTAACTGCGTGTTCTGTAAATTCATAAAGCAAAAATGGAGAAGCCCCACTGAAAAGGAGGAATTCTCTTTAACATAGCCCAGCAGCCAAAGTAAACTTCCAATAAAAAGGAAGACGTGATGATTATTCTCATCTACATGGACACACCCTCATACACCTATGCTGTAAGGTTATCTGTAAGCACCCAGCTGGAGGGGGTAGTGGGGATGGAGATGCATTTGCATTGAGTTAGAGCCTGAATGCTATGAATTATAATAAACTGTACTATTTTAATTAAAGTCTGGTAGTTACTATTTCAGATAAGTGCACTCCAAAAATAGATGTATTGTGTCATGGAAGCAATTTATCAGTAATGGACAGATGTGAGTCTTGGAGAGATTTTATTTCCCCCACGGTTTGGAAGAGGAGCAACTATGTTCATTTCTGGAATCACCGGATTCTGTTGCATTGAAATGAGCTGTTGCCAAGCTAATCCCCTACCTCCTAAGCCCCAGATGGAAATGCTTGGGTTTAATCTTAGACACCAATGCTCAGGAATTTCTAAAGGTTCTATCAAGTTGTTTACGCTGCAAGATACAGCTGGAAGGGGACAGATCGGAGTTGGGATAATGGGACAGATCCAATTTTCCTGTGACGACATCCCAAAGCAAAAGATTATGAGGGATCCGCTTGAACAAGGCAGCGCACTTTCCAGTCACTTCGTAAATTTAACCACTTCTACTCACAAGGATGGACTTCAAACAGTCAGGTAGAGCTGGACGATTAATCGAATTAATTCGATTAATTTGCGATTTTAAATTTTGGCGATTTAAATTTTGGCCAAAATCGTAAATTCGATTTTCACCCGTCACCCCCTTTACTCACCTCAGCGCCGCAGCAGAGTCCGTGACCGATTCTCTCCACCGCAGCATCTCCTCTCTGATCATCAGAAGAGATGCTCGTAAATTTATTCTACTCACAAGGATGGACTTCAAACAGTCAGGTAGAGCTGGACGATTAATCGAATTAATTCGATTAATTTGCGATTTTAAATTTTGGCGATTTAAATTTTGGCCAAAATCGTAAATTCGATTTTCACCTCACCCGCCTTTACTCACCTCAGCAGAGTCCGTGACTGATTCTCTCCACCGCAGCATCTCCTCTCTGATCATCAGAGGAGATGCTGCGGATAGAGGCAGTCACAGACTCTGCTGCGGCGCTGCTGTGAGTGAAGGGGGTGACGGAGAGATGAGGCTCCGTCACCCCCTTTACTCACATCAGCAGAGTCCGTGACTGATTCTCTCCACCGCAGCATCTCCTCTCTGATTATCAGAAGAGATGCTGCGGATAGAGGCAGTCACAGACTCTGCTGCGGCGCTGCTGTGAGTGAAGGGGGTGACGGAGAGATGAGGCTCCGTCCCCCCCTTTTCTCACCTCAGCACAGCAGCACTGTGACGCTACTGCCAGGGGCTATACCGGGCCCTCTCTCTGTCCGGGCCCGGGACATTAGGCCTGGCTTTCCCCCCCTGATGGCGGCCCTGGTCATGGCAGTACACTTGCCACTTAGATGTGTAGTGTGTACTTATTTAATTCTTAAGTGTGAATCAGGACTGCTTACTGCACACTGATACTGACCAGCTTTACTATCACACTGTTATTTAGACTTGGGCTTGGAAACATCACCTCTCAACTCTAATACTGTTTGCAACAGATGAAATATGACTCCCATGAAATAAACATGGTTTAGCCCAGGAGTAACTTTCCTCTCTTAATTTCAAGCTGCTTCTTAAGTCTGGATTCAGACCATTGTTCATGTACACAACATGAGTCGGAAAAGGATGGCATGCTTCAAATTATACAATAATGGTTTGGCTAAGCCCTTAAACATGATCCTCATTTACGCACAGGCCCAATTTTCCATGTGGCTGTTGCATCAATTTTAAGGTAGGGTCCTGCTGCTCAAAAGCCTTAAATGTGAGGGGAGTGGTCACCCCTTGCACTTATGGTAATTAGAAATGCAGCCACTGTATCTAAGAGGTCCACTCTCTTCTTTCTATTAAATCCAAGAAGCAAAAAGTAGGCGCTATAAATATGATAACACAAATACATAATGCAACGCATTAACGCAAAAAACACAATTCAAGCTACCAAAATCCAATTTTAGGACTAACTTGTAGCATCATATGAATTGTGAGTTATGTTCTTTAATGGGCGGAAATTAATTATTACCATTTTTTAAGACATCTTGGGCCAGATTCACACTTAAGAAAGCTTCACCTTTGAGGAAGCCAATTTTTAAGAAGGAAAAAACACATGGAATGGCACTCTTAAGTGCCATTATGAGTACTGGGCAGACATGATGAGGATGAGTACTGGGCAGACATGATGAGGATGAGTACTGGGCAGACATGATGAGGATGAGTACTGGGCAGACATGATGAGGATAAGTACTGGGCAGACATGATGAGGAGGAGTACTTGGCAAACATGATGAGGATGAGTACTGGGCAAACATGATGAGGATGAGTACTGGGCAAACATAATGAGCATGAGTACTGGGCAAACATAATGAGCATGAGTACTGGGCAAACATAATGATGATGATGATGATGAGTACTGGGCAGCCATGATGATGATGAGTACTGGGCAGACATGATGATGATGAGTCTTGGTGTTTTTTTAAGTTATTTTAGCTTAAAATAGGAAAATCGAGATTAAAATCGAAAATCGTCCTTTTTTTCCAAAAAAAAATCGAGATTTTAATTTTTGGCCAAATCGCCCAGCTCTACAGTCAGGGGCTTCTTTACAGACTCCAACGCATGGAAATATGGAAGGTTGGATGTGTATGTATACCGTATATTTATTGAAAAGCTGAGTTATGATATTGTACCGTATAAGAAGAGATGTCAGAGGTTAAGTGCTTGTGTGCTTGGGGCTTAATTGCTTCAGTGCATTGTGACCTGGCGTATTCAGCTGCAAGATCTCAACACTAGTGCCACTACTAGTGTTTATCAGTCCTATGCAGGGCTGTAATAGCCATAAACCATCGACCTGCTTTCAAGAATTGTGTGTGCTGTATCCTGCAGCAAACATATAAAAGCTAAACTCCCATTCGTTATCCAGTTGTCCTGACATAAACTCAGTGTCAGGTGAGCTACATTCTGCCAGCTACCCACAGTCATGATCCTACAGAGCAGTAAAAAGAGCTAGTAATGGCTGAAAGAGGGAATCCTGTTACACCATATATGATAAGAAGTCCCACCCACTTGTGACATCAACCAAGGGTCATTTCTGTTGAGTATGGATGGGAAAAAGATGTGCTCTGATTGGGTAGCGTAAGGGTGTGTGTACTGTAGGCCCATGAAAAAAACAAAAAAACACATCCATCAGTAAATTTACTAACAGTCAGTAACATGCACAAAAGCAACCATCACTGAGACAATAAGCAGATTACTAGGATAAGGATAAAGGCCAAGACTTGCTTCTTTCTGGATTATAAATAGGGTTTGGGGCCTCTGGTTTCTCTACATATTGCTTATTTAATTTTTTTTTTTACATATTTTTTTATTTTCCATTTTAAGAGAAAGAAAGAAGTAAAACGCTTCTGGAATGGGGAATGTGTGTGGAATGTTCACCACATCCACTGGTTGCTAGGAGACAGAGCGACTACAAACAGTTCCCTCGTTGTGTCACACAGACCCCTGGTCCTTTTACAGAACATGGTCTAATTTACAGTCATGCTGAAGGGAAAGGATTGTAAATAATGTAGTTGTAGCTGAACATCCTCAAAGTATCCATATGGGATAATAGCAGCTAGGAATGAATTCAAGCCAGAGGCTTATCCAGATTTCCCAACACGTCCAGAAACAAAATCAGAACACAAAGAAGTGTCATCTTCTCAAGCCACACAATTACCTATTACTGGGAGTGTACATGTTTACGTGGTGCGACTGCTACATGGCCCGGAGGAGAGAGGAACTCCTGGCAGCTGCCCCTTCTGCACTCTAAGCAAGCTGTCAGAGGCTGACCGCTTAAAACAGTGCCCTGCACGGATACATGGAGCGCTGAGCACTGTTTTAAGCTGTCAGCCTCTGACAGCTTCTATCAGGCAGCTGTCCCGTCCAGATCCTCCTCCGATACAGTCTGGCTGTGCCTAGCCACACCCATCACCCCCCATCCATCTTTCTGTCACCTTCCAACCCTGTAAGCCAAATTATTTTTTCTTTCCTTAAGGAGATCCCAGAGGAAAATGCCATCTGTCATCACGCCCCACTGAGGATCAAATGCAGCAAGTTAGCAAGTCTTACGTTACCCCCAAACCAAATCTGCCCTATACATATCGATACAGATCTGAGAGTAACAGAATTGTAATTTGCAGTTAGAATGAGGCAAACGCAATTGTGACCATCTTCCATAGATACCTACAATCATGGAATGACCGCAAGATACCCAAAATTCGTGTTGTGCTCCCTGACCACTGCAAGGACAGGCCACCTTCCTGCATATGGCCAACAGCAGGGTTTAATGATCCAAGTCCACACTTATTCACACATTGAAAAGCACAGGGGGTAGGGCTTAAAACTGAGTTTGAGCAAATCACTGCATTGTGGCTTCACGCCCACAGAGCAATAATTCACAGGGCTGCTCTGTGGGGGCGGATCTTGCATGATAAGAACTGCTCTGTGGGGGTGTGGCTTGTGTTAAAATAAAAACGTAATTGTAAGACCATAAAATAGGGTATGCTTCCCTTTGCTAATATTCGCAAATGCGTATGCGAATATTTGCATTTGTGTATATTTACGTACAATTATGAAAAATTCGCATATTGCCTGGAAAGGATGACGAGGGATTGCCACGTGGAAAAGACCGCGAAAATATGAACGCGCCCATTCATGCGAACGCACGAGCGCGAATTTTCGCGCTCTTTTCACGTTTGTATTTACAAATATATTCTTATAAATGTTAAATACTATGTGATTAATAATAAATGTAGACCTTAATTTTTACATCAGTTTAAATTCATTTAATTTATTTTTCCATCGTTGTATGTTATTTTATTTAAATATTTTCGCCAAACAAGTTTATTATTAATTCGTATTGCGTGCATTGTAAATAATTCGCATTGCGTGCATTGTTATTAATTCGCATTGCGTGCGAATATTTTTGCGAATTATTACTATTACTATATGAATGTTACGCTATTAGGAAAAAGTAAATATCTTAACACTTGGTAGGTTTTGAAACAGTACTGCTCTGTAGGAGACAGCCTTTCAGCTGCATCTCCCTTCCATGATCTCCTCTAGAATGAAAAAAAATATATATATAATTGTAGGACATTCACAACCATATTGTTTACAGTTTCTATAGTGGGTACAAATGAATCATCCTTCATTATTTATTCACAGCTATAGTATTACATCTGCAGACGCTACAACCTTGTCAAAGTACCAGTGAGGCTCCCCCTAATGGTATCATAAACAGAGATATGCAAATCAGCGCAGGTTCCAGTTCACATGACGCCTTTCTCCACTAGAAGAACTAAAACAAACACTATCAGCTGTTAAATATTAGGATTTTGTGGTTAAAGCAGCAACTTAGCAAGTCTTATCATGAAACAATTTGCCTCTTTCACTGCTGGGAAATATATTCAGTAAAATAAAAATATATTAGCGATTCTGCAAAAAGAACATTTATTTCAAACTCTTCATGTAAAACAGCCCTTATGTATATGAGAGCTAGTAATGTAAAAAAGAAAAAGTACATTAACTTGTGGCAACCAATCAAATTTCAGATTTTGTTTTAGATACATTAAATGGTCCACAGCCATTATATAAAGATTTTAAAATAAATAAAAATGGGTGTTTTTGAAAAATGGAAATGTAGCAGTGTCTAATGCATACTCGGCTTTATAAGATACAGCAAAAGAGGCAAGACCCATTCCACCAGGTACACAATACTCCGCTCCTGAGCTTCCAACTGTCACTCACCTGGTTTTAATGACATAAGGGATGTTTGAAAAACATTTTTCTCTTCTACACTGGTGGTTACTATAGTAAATTATTGTTGTAAGCTCAGGAAAAGAGTATTTGGTACCTAATGGAATGGGTCATGTGGCAAGGTTTGTATTAAGTGACTGCAGACAAACAATTTGGACAAGTGCTTCTCTCTTAACTAGATGATTGCACGAATGTCACTTGGGTGGGGGTGGGGGTAATGCAATTTAGCATATATTAATAAATATGCCTTAACGCAGGACTAGCCAATAAGTGGCTCTCAGGGTGTTGCGAAACTTCAAGTCCCAGCATGCATTGCCAGGTATAAGCTATGCCCAAGCAGTCAAAGCATGCTGGGACTCATAGTTTCACAACACCTGGTTGGCCAGGTCTGGCCTAGTGTCTAGACTTTGAAAGGCCTGGTATTACTACTGCCCATGGAAAGAAACTGGTGCTGCTTGGAGCTGTATTTCACTACCTCTGATGGCCAAATTGGTTATGAAAGGCTCTATTGTTCTCGCAACGTGTTTCAGAGGAACCATGCTACTCCCTCTGCTACAGGAACACCTTAACCTCTGTAAAGCAGAAATTCATGTTAATAAAAGTTATTCAATCATACGACAAGAATCAAGAGCTTGTAAACATCAGTAATGATCTGGGACACATAAAACGCTAATAAAATTGTTGTATTTCCTACCATTGTTAACTTTAATGTAACAATATTATATATATATTATGCTGAAATAGGATTGTATAAAGCTATAGGTCCTGAATAAGTCATATTTGGTAAAATATAGTCGTCGTCCCCCTCCCCCGACGCCAGGGAGGGGAAACTAACCCTCATGGAGCCTGTCAGTTCCATGACAAGAACACCTTCATACCCTAATTTGCACCGTATAAAGTTATGAAACATCACCTACTGCTTCAAAGTGTTGTGGACTATATCGTTAAGCAGTAGAAGCTTGATGAGAGCAAACGTAGCAGTCCAAACATGTTAAAAAGACTGCCATATATGGACTATGTGCTCATGCTAAATGTAGCCAATGACAATATTGATAAGAAAATCTACATACAGTAGCTTCCAACACGGACAACAAGGGTTAAAATTTGCTCCGCCCTGGTTCCACCCACAAAGAACCATTTGTTTAAAACCCCGCCCCTTTTGCTGGAAGCAAATCAGGACAGTCCCACAAACAGGACAGTTATAAGGTATGACTTAATATACTCAAGAAATAAGAGGAAATAAACAAGCTGCAGGCCATTCCCAGAGCCGCCATCAGAAATTGAAGGGCCCGGGACCCGGCATTCAACCACTATGTAACATCACATATAGGTGAAGTGCCACTGACCTGCAGAGATGACTCACAGAGGGCCGATGT
>WWET01000606.1:459948-479625 GCA_011038615.1 Limnodynastes dumerilii
GGGTAAAACTTAAAGTTAGGGAGTGGGGTTGCTTACCTTTCTGAGCACTGTGTTTGGTGCTCCAGGGATCAATTGTTTTGCCTCTTTGAGGCATGAATAATCAAAATCCCAGCCAGAGCGAACGCCCCTATTGAAATAGGGCCATTCGCAACGGGTACCCACATTCAAAATAAAAGGACAGGATCCCGAGTCTGAAAATAAGAGGAAAACAGGTGGAAAGTTACACCTGAGCAAAATGATGGTGAATTGTAGGGAGAGGTAAATTGAAATCGGTTATAAACAGTATTAGAGATGGGAGGCGATGCTTCCTAGCTTAAGTCTAAATAACAGATTACAGCTGGTCAGTATCTGTGTTCTATAAGCAAAGCCAAAAGAATTCGCCCTGCTTTCAAAGAATTAAATCCATTTGACTCCCTGAGAAGTTCAGCATGATTCCGGGCACGATCCAAATTTACAAAGAAATATATGTAGCCTCCGCAACATAGGCCATTGTACGGAATTTCTAAATCTATGACCCTTAATGTACAATTTAAATGCCTAAGGCCACCAACTACCTGTATCTCGTACACAAAGCCGATTTCCGCACAGAACGTTGTATCCGGAGGCTGCATTCCGTTGCGGAAGAATAGATCATGCGCATGTGCAGTACCTATTCAAAGACAACTTACGTACGTAGCGTAGGCAAGTCAGCTCTTTTCCTTCCTTCTGAATCTGGTCCTTTGCCCAGGTGTAACTTTCCACCTGATTTCCTCTTATTTTAAAACTCTAATCCAGTCCAGTGTTATAATTTGCTACACAGTAACGAAGTATATTTCACGTAGAAAGAGAAGCATAAACTGTGGCTCATCTGATGCGCTCAACCTCAAGACGGATCCCCCTCAACCTACATCCTAAATGTGACATTAACTCATTTAACCGATTTATGTGTCAAATAATTGATATTACTGAGATTTATTACAGTAGACTCATTTAAAAGGATAGGAGGTGACCCCCAATGACCCCAAATCCTCTACGCATTCCACTAAGGCCAGATTAACAATGGGGCGGATGGGACTACAGACCCAAGCCTACATCTGAAAAAAGGCCCATTAAGAAATCCAATGAATAGGATGACGATTCATCCAACTGGCTGCGTGGCTTCCACGTCTGTGTTTTTCCATGCACCTCGGTCACTGCTCTCCTACTGAGCAGATCTTTGGGATCATTAATATGTAAAATAGCAGATTTTGGAGCCTCTACATATTCTCTGCTGCATCAGTTCCTCCCATCAGCCATCGTGGAGCACGGACGTGTCTCGCGAGACTTTAGGGAGCTAAGTAATGTTAGTAAACATATACTTTTTTTGCCATAATGGTTACACTAAGGCTTGGCTGGTCATGCCGCTCTAATGGGCCCTTTCAGCTCCAGGCTCATGTGTCTCTTAATCCAGCCCTGCATTACACAAAACTGCATCAAAAAATGGCCCACAACCATTCACTTGGGTGAGTCCACGCCCTCCTGAAAACCAGCCTGTTTTACCAACATTAGTGTGGTCTTCACAGCCCATCCACTCAAGCAAAACATAGCTTCCCTTAAATGTGTTCAATACCATACAACAAATTTAAAGGGGGTTCAATTTATCACCAGCAGAGCCTGTTTCTATTCACCCTTAACCCAAATTGTTGCCTGCCTCTGCATTCCTGTCACCACAAAACTCAACCACTGAAAAAATGTGAGCACCAAACGAGAGAGGGTGGGAAAAGGAAGGGTCTGTCCCTCACCACACTTAAAAACTTCTGCTCTCATAGGGGCAGATCCAGAGCTACGCTGTGCCATGCTTCGTAAGCACTACCCGTCCCGGCGTACTTACCCACTGTTACGCCGGCTGAAGGCTACCTTAACTTCAGCCGGCGTAACAGTGGGTAATTACGCTGGGAAACACATCGTAACCCCCTAACTTAGCCCTCCCTTCCTAATTTCCCTCCCCCCGCCCAGGTTCTGTAACTACCTCCCCTCGTTCCTTCGTCCGTAACTATTCTGTAGTTATGGACGCTAGATCCACATAAGTGGTAGTTCCACACAGTGGAGGTAGTCCAGCATATGCACGTTCACACACAGATTTGGGGGAAGGGCTGCCAACTTTTGCAGATGAATATCAGGGAGATGGCACTATCAAGGGGTGTCCTGTACCACCAAAGGGGTGTGTCCTATACATAGCTCCATTCATGGGCGTGTTGAGAACAGTCAGGAAAACTATTTCTCAATAATAATGTCAGCATCAGAATTTATTGATTGTTATATGGTCAGCGAATAAATACTTTCAGTGTTATTTTGGAGACTGAATAGGATCCGCTGACTTCTTGATCTTTATAGAAAAGATAAAGGTAGGAGACACTGCAGCTGATTAAGAGACCAAAGTGTATTTCTCATTTCTGTCTCCGTTATCTAAGGCAACATGGCTTCAATAATGGTCAGTCTCTGATTACATCTTGGCCTCCATTATATTGACCATCTCCATAGAATAGTATCAGAATCAAAGAGTTGAGGAGATCCCCCCCACTCTTTAGTGAGTCTCTCTAATATTAAGGCATACTTGGCAAATATGGTTTATGTTCTGTAGAGGCCAAGTCTGTTGCAATGCTCTTAAAGCAGGGGAAGGGGGCGCTGTCCATTCAGCTAGCACAGCGGTGCAAGAGCATATGCAATGCAAGCAATGACCCACAATCTTTTCTTTGGAGAGCAATGCAGGGAGCAGCAGTGATGACTGGGAACAATATTCCACAACAGTTTCGGTTTGTGAAGAGGACAAAAAAATATAAAACACAAAAACAAAAAAAAACAAAAAACGACTACAAAAAAGAATCTACAAGACATAGGGCCAGATTTACTAAGCAGTGGGTTTGGAAAAGTGGAGATGTTGCCTATAGCTACCAATCAGATTCCATCTCACTTTCATTTAAAATACTAGAGAATGTCAGCTAAAATGTGATTGGTTGCTATGGGCAACATCTCCACTTTTCCAAACCCGCAGCTTAGTAAATCCATACCCTCCATAGGTACAAAATATTCTGCTCCTCAGTTTCCAACTGTCAGTTACTAAGGTAACCACCTTTGTTGAAAAGGCAAATCGTTTTTGAAATAGGCGAGTGACATTTGGAAGCTCAGGAGCGGATTGAATTGTACATAATGGAAGGGGTCATGTCGGAGGGTCTGTAAATCTGGCCCTAAGACACAAAAAAAAAAAAAAAAAAAAACAAACAAAAAACAGAGCAGCAAAATCCAAAACCAAAATAAGGTCACCGTGAAAGTTCATGGGGGGGGGGCACATTCCTAATGAGAGGGAGAGGGGGCAGGATCTAAATATAAAGGAGAATATGTCTGACTAGGCCATTTCAGATAACAAGAGCAAGTAACACAAGCCTGCGGCATTTATATCAGGATAGTCGGTGGGATGAAAGCGATGTCGATACTCAGAGGTCAGACCTGGCCGTCTAAATAGACTCCAGTCATCCTGCAGCTGGTGATGTGTGAGGTCATCGCTGCCCATCCCTCTGCTTCCTGCTGCCACCCCCCCATCTATAAATACTGCCCCTGGTGGCACACACCCTTTCCTCTGAACAACATGAACACACTGACCGCACAGGATCGGAAAAAAACTGTAGGGACGTGATGAACGGACTTGGGAGTTAAATAAAACAGGATGATGAGAAATAAACATATATAAACAGACCGGACTCAACCACTGTGCAGAGAGAGAGAAATGCAGATTACCAGGCAGCTAGCAGGGATTATATATGTCATTCTATAGAGGAAACCGGTTCATATAAATAAACGACAATGATGATGTACAAGGATTTGCTGCATTCCATCTTTCTGAGTTTGGATCATTTTTGGTGGGTTTTTTGTTAAATAAAAAATGTATATTTAATGTATATTTAATTTGAATGTCGTGCATTCACTGCATAGGCATATGTGATACCTGACAATGCATGCTGGGACTTGTAGTTTCACAACACTTGAAAGGGCACAGGTTAGCCAGGCCTGTACTAGACAGCCCTCGTTTTAATAAATATGTCCAGAAAATGCAACATCCAACATTCAGAATCCTGAAAAACAAGACAAAAAATACGGGACATACGTGAGCAAGACTCAGCCCACTTTATCATAAGCCCCACCCAGATTGTGGCACATAAGTCAGGATAAAATAGGGACAGCTGGGAGATATGCGCAACTAATTCACAGCCATGTGGTAAGCGCTATAGATGGAAATGGAGAGAGGAAGAGGTTTAGGGGGTTCAATGGGTGGAAGGAGAAAAAGCAGTTTCGACTTTGCATAGAAATGAACTTCGCTGAAGCTCTTAAAATAATAAATAGTACATTCTTTTGAGATTCTAATGTTGGTTGGGGGAGAAAATTTATATCATTAAGACCAAGGGCCAGATTTACTAAGCTGCGGGTTTGGAAAAGTGGAGACATTCTCTAGTATGTAAAAAAGAAAGTGAGAGCTAGAATCTGAGTGGTTGCTAAAAGCAACAGCTCCACTTTTCCAAACCTGCAGCTTAGCAAATCTGGCCCCAGTAATGTGTGGCTTTGTGCAAGAGGCAGGAATTAAGACTACGTATGACCAACAAAATAATACAGCCAGTCCCAAAGCTACCACCGGATGCAGGACTTTGGAAAGCTACCCAGAGCAAAGAGGGGTGGGACTCCAAATCCTCCAATCAGAATAAATATAGATCTGTATTTGCCCATGTCCCACACGCGACAGAACCAGCTGCCATTTTGCACCTGATGGGTTTACCCCGAAGACCTTTTCTTCATAAGTATAATAAAAGATTTAAAACATCTGAACCATTTACAACATAAACCAGGCCTGGCCAACCTGCGGCTCTCCAGGTGTTGTAAAACTACAACTCCCAGCATGCTTTACCTGACAAAGCATGCTGGGAGTCAGTTTCACAACATCTGCATATGCTTTTTGCTATCATAATTTACTTCAAAAAGGCAAACGGCTGCAATTATTATAGCTTCCATACAGCAGGCAAAACAAAGCCACAAGGAAAAAAATAAAAAATTGGACGACCAGGAAGGAAAGTCATAACTATGGAAGCATGAGTCATAAGCCATGTACCGTAGCCGCTCAAATCACATTGTTCTGAGAGGCAGAACAATGGAGGCACTTTAGGAGAAGAGAAAGGAAAGGGAATTTTTCCTCCGATACAAATTATTGTTGGCTTACTCATTTACAAAAATAACTGTGCTCTAATAGGATCAGGGTTCATACTTGAACAAACGTAACCCGTCTCATAGTGGTAATACCCTGGCACGGGTTAGAAGTTGGCACTGTAGGGCATCACTGGACTGGGGGGGGAAGTTTTGGCAAGGTCATCGATGCAGAGGGTGGTCAGGGGAAGGTCTGAGGAGAGATCATCACTAATGTATACGAGGCAGTGCTACCATGGACGTCCTGAGGAAACCTGGAATCACGGGAGAGCGGGTCACCCTCCCACAGGTTGTTCACAATAGGACCAAGCGCAACCCCCATCGTTTAACCAGAGACCAGTAAATAAAAAGCTGCGGTCACCTGCGACATTGTATAACCTAACTCACCCGTCCTGCCCCCATCCCGCCCCCTTTTCTAGGTACCTTATGGCACTTATAAGTGCCATATGGCTACCTTAACTATCAGTGCAATGCCCACACGGACATTGCCGCTCCCAGTCTCCCCTGGCTAATCGAAATACCTCCCCCTCCCACTTTTACACAAACCCTCCCCGAGGTGGTATTACATCTCCTCTTATTATCTAAAATACTCTGTGCGATCTTTAAAGACCATACAACAGCAATCTACGTACCAAACTATTGCGTAAAGGACTTACTAAGCATGCGCAGCAGGTCCTTTACTAAAGAATCTGGTCTACTATGCCCACTGCTCTGACTGTTTCTGCCTCTGTAACAATATGATTTGTGCCGACTATTTTGATGCCACTTCACTTTCAAAATATCGATTGCCGGAAGGCCAAACGCGCCTCATATGCGCCAATGCCATCATACCCTGAAACTTGGCATTCTCCAGTAACACCCTGCAGCTCACCCCCAACCGTTATTCTCACTTTCATCTTCTAATTCCATCTCACAGACGGACTGTAATTCTGTGGATTTAAGTAATAGGGTTGAACGTACAATTGATTCTCCCGGAGCTCGGAGGAACGTGTTCAGAATAAGGAAAAGGATCGGACCAGGATCCCACAGAGACGAGTAACTGAACGACCGGCCAACTAGAGACAGAGGGAAAAAAAACCTTTCCTTTCTGCAACTGCTGACACCTACAAGCAGATAGGATTGTGGAACAATGGCAGCGTGACATGACTTCCCAAACTCAAAGAGCATTTCCTGTGTTCAGTAAAAATCCCCTGGCCTATCCCCCTGTCAGCTGCCTGTGGCCAACCTTCTGAATAGGGAGGTGTAGCCGGGAGAGATGCTATCTCTTCTGTGCCAATGCAGGTCTGACGCTCCATCAGCCCACAGCCTGGGAAGACGGGAAGCTTTTTTTTCTCCTCCATTGTGGAGCGGTTTGTGGGATTACGAGCTATTCACGCTTCGGCTGTAACATATGTTATGGTCAGGTCTATAAATCCCACTGTCCAATATCCAGGCCTTTACTTATGCACGTCGTTTACACGAACAAGATTTACGGAGCAATACACAGAACGGTCGCGGCCATTAAAAAGTGACAGCGCTGACGGTGCGTGCATGATATATTTTATATTTACAGTAGAGGATTCTTGTTTTATCGGCGCAGCATCCGTATTAAATCTGGGGCTTAAAGCTCATCGTGTCATAATCTCTACCCTTTAAATTGTTTGCAATCGGTGTTGATTAAACAAT
Organism: Limnodynastes dumerilii; assembly: GCA_011038615.1. NCBI lineage: Eukaryota > Metazoa > Chordata > Amphibia > Anura > Limnodynastidae > Limnodynastes > Limnodynastes dumerilii. The sequence goes on from WWET01000606.1 coordinate 466,816, forward strand.
AGATTATAGATTGGTCAATGGCATAAAAAAAAATGAAAATACTAATCTATAGCTGCAAGCTTTTGCAGATGAATATCAGGGAGCTTGTGAGAACATTATCAAGGTGCTGCACCAAAAGGGGTATGTCCTCTGCCACCAAAGGGTGTGTCCAGTACCAAAGGGGTGTGTCCTTACCGTAAAAGGGGTGTGACCTATGAATAGCTCCTCCCATGTGTCTAGCGCTATCAGACAATCTATTTCTTAATAAAAATGGCAGCATCAGTAATTATACTGTCAGTGAATAAATACTTTCAGTATTATTGGAGACTGGAGTGGAGACTGAATAGGATCCGCTGACTTCCCCATCTCTATAGTAAAGATAAAAATAGGTGACACCGCAGCTGATTAACAAAAGACCAAAGTGTATTTTTCATTTCTGTCTCCATTATTGAAGTCATGGAGTCAAATTTACTAAGCTGCGGGAATGGAAAAGTGGAGATGTTGCCCATAGCAACCAGATTCTAACTGACATTATCGAATATGTAACAGGAAAGTAAGAACTAGAATCTTATTGGTTATGGGCAAAAGCTCCACTTTTCCATTCCCGCAGCTTAGTAAATCTACCCTATGTTGTGTTCGATAACTGGCAGTATTTCATTACATCTTGGCCTCCATGAAAATGGCCACCTCCATAGCACTAAATGCAAGGAAATCATTTCTAAATACTGTCATCATAACACAATGACTTCTGGAACTGAATTGGCATCACAGAGATTGGCAACACTTCAGGGATATCCAGAGTGACAGCTATGTAATAATAGGTCTTGGTCTAGCTATTAGGCAACCCAGGCTTCTTCATGTGACTTTGGCATGCACAAAAATCAAAACTAAGACCTTCCAAATTAATCATCCGCTGAAAAATAAACTAGGATTGGCAGTCATTAATCTTTACAAGAGAAGGACTCAACCCTTATCACGGTTATCTGTCCACAAGCAGCACAGGAAACCCCCAGAGGAAAAGCAATTACTTCATGGAAAAGGCCACAGAAATCAAGACAGAAAAATGATCGTCAGTAGGTGGGAGACCGGATCATTCCTGAGACGTTCACCCACAGTTACTCCTCAGGCTGCACATATGCAAGAAATCTACAAGTACCCAGCAACGCTGTGACCAACAGACAACAATAAATCACACAAAAACCTATTACAACCTCTAAAGCCATTAACGGAACAGAGCTACCACAAAGAAAAGGCCCTTTTAGAAATAGAAACAGCCAAAAGCTAATTTTTGGCTGCCTGTATTTTGAACAATGAGTAAGTCCGCCAATTGGCATAATTACCCATTCATTTTTCGGAAGCCGCCGGACCCATCACTTCGACCTGAAACAAACCCTGGACCCACCGCAGATACGACTGGAGAGGAGAGGTTTCTTTAGGGTTAGGCTACAGGGAGGGGAGGGTTAGGGTTAGGGGAGGGGATGCAAGGGTAGGGTTAGAGTAAGGATTAGACTAAGGGTTGGGGTTAAATTTACACTTACCAGTCGAAGCACCATCTTTGATGTTCAGTCCATCAATTTGCCTCTGAGGCAAAAGCAATTGATTTCCCAGCCACTTCGGAACTGGCTGGGAGAGAACTGTCCTTTCGAAAAAACAACAAGACTGCATTCACATACATATCTTCACTTATCTCAAGATATATCCCAGCTCATTCTCTCAGATCTTCACAGCATCTACAACTCTCTTCTACACTAAACAAATGCCCTGAGGTGCGTTTCTTTGGTTCTGACTGCAAAACAACTCTGTTGCTTGGATCACCTTTATGGGCAGCCAAACTGACCATCCTCATTGTAATCCTCATAACACTATCAAGGAGCTGCACCAAAGGGGTGTGTCCTGTATTACCAAAGGGGTGTGTCATGTGAATAGCTCCACCCATGGGTTTGTCAGAAAAACTTTAAAAAAAAATGGCGGCATCAGTATTTATTGGTTGTTATATTGTCAGTGAATAAATACTTTCAGTGTTATTGTGGAGACTGTGAAAAGGATAGGCTGATTGCTTCATCTTCATAGAGAAGATAAAAGAAGATGACACTGCAGCTGATTAACAAGAGACCAAAGTGTATTTTTCATTTCTGTCTCCATTAATGTTATGTTGTCTTAGATAGCTGCCAGTCTTTGATGACATCCTAGACTTTATGAAAATGGCCGCCTCATTAGGCCTCTATGCAGGCAAATAGGACACAATTTCTAAATTCTGTCATCACTTCTGGAACAGAATCAGCATCAGGGAGATTGCCAACACTTCAGGGAGTCTGTGAGATCACCCACTCTTCAGGGAGTCTTTTTGATATCCAGGGAGAGTTGGCATTAATCATGTCTACCAGTATTTTTATATACTAACACTTCAATGCCAATTACACACTTCCACTCTTTGTAATGACTTGTCAGCTTCGTTCACCAATAACCAAGGCAACGTGTGACGTTAAGCATGCCTTAACTGCAAAAGCATAGCATAGACCTGACAAAGCATTCTGGGAATTGTAGTTTCACAACACCTGCAGTGCCACAGATTAGCCAACACTGATCTAATGAATGACCTAAAATCTAATTCCTACAGTTACTTTAAGGGTTAAAGTCTTCTGTAATTTGTCTTAAATGTTCAGTTCCTCATAAACAATTAATTTTCCATCCCAAGCACTGCCAGGAAAAGTTCTTAAGCGATATAATAAGTTGCAACTAAACTTTCTCTGCTATTTTAAGCAAGTTGCAGAGTTTTGCAGCAATTGTTTGTGGGCCGTGGGGCTTTGTCCCTGATATTATTAGAACAGTCTTACTACCTCTCTGCATGAAGCAGCCTAAACAGCCTGGGTTAATGGAACCCAGATGTGAGATCTGCTGGATTAAATGCCAGAGAGTTCTCGCTGCAAGCCTTATGTGGGAGGGGGGTGCTCAATCCTTCTGTTCTGGCTTTTAGAAGCCTGTACAACTAGGACCTAGAATTTATCTTGGATATTTAAAAAACTTTACAGCTTTCTAGGGAGCTAAGAGTCACTATGTCATGTGATATAAAGGTAGCCAAGCAATGTAACAAAGCAATGAGGAAGGCAAGTCAGATGCTTGGTTGCATAGGGAGAGTAGCAGAAAGAGAGAAGTAGTGATGCCCCTTTATAGATCGTTGGTGCAGCTTCGCCTGGAATACTGTGTTCAGTTCTGGAGGCCATATCTCCAGAAAGACATAAATACATTAGAGACTGTGCAAAAAAGAGCAACTAAAATGGTATATGGCCTGTGTCACACAACATATCCAGAAAGGCTAGAGGAAGTCAATATGTATAGCTTGGAGCAGAGAAGGGAGAGGGGGGATTTGATAGCAGCTTTCACATATATCACAGGGTGTAATCAGGTACAGCAGGGGGCGTTTTTCAGAGGAAGAGATGTATTAGAACATGAGGGCATGAATATAAACTGGAGGGTGGGAGATTCATAGGAAATTTGCAGGACAAGGACTTCACTGAAAGGGTGATAGATAAGTGGAATAGCCTCCCATCTGAGGTGGTAGAGGATAACACAGTAGATCAACGTAAACATGTTTGGGACATTCGTCCTCCAACAAATCCCTTTGCAGCAATGAAGGGGTGACCGCTGTCAGATTTCGTCAGTTTGCCCATAGAAGATATAGCTCACGTGTGGCACAGTCTCCCAAAACTGCAACAGCAAAAGGTAAGTTTTCTTATCCCTAAACCCTAACCAACCCAACTCTCACACTCCACTAACCCTCGTCATTCTGCAGCCTAACCCTAACCCTCGTCATCCAGCAGCCTAACCTTAACCCTCCCTTCTCCATAACATAACCCTAAACAGAACAGATGTCTTGTCGAAATGAGACCATTCGACATGATACTTGTTCCGGAATTAAAATTTTCACTATAAAAAAAAAAGCAGTAGGCAATGGTACTGATGAAATTAAGCTTTTGGCTGTATCATTGTCTAAAACGGGCCCTTCGTACCAAAAACTGCATCCCCAGGACATAGATAATACACACACACAGCTTCCCAACTACCAGATGTCCTTCTACAAAGAGATTTAAAAAGAGAATAGGAGCGGAAAAATAAAAGATAAGACGGGAGGAGACGGGATGAGCCATTTGGTTCCTGTCTGCTAACAAAGTCTCAGTTTCTCCTTTTATTGTATTTGAGAACAGTTTTATGCCTGAGATTGCACACATAGAGAGCTGGGTAACATGAAATAAAGTGGGGCAGGGGGGGTGTGGCAGGAGTCAAGACAGGCATCACCATACACCTCTCTATGAGCGATCCCAGGGGATCGAAACTTGCGCAGCTCGAAGGTGTAGCAGACAGTGGACGTAGCCCAGTCCGCACACGCGGCTCCAGGCAGACGAGCCAAGGGAGTTGCTGCTGGCAAAACGTGTGCGCAATAAAGCCCGAAAAAATGTTCCATGTGAAATCCAGATGAGAGTCTGAGTTCCAATAAAAGGGGAGGGGCCCTGGGCCACGGCAGACCGCAAAGCTTTGGCTTTAAGCTCCCTTTACAAGGTGTTCTACACTACCAGTAAATGGTTTAGGGCCTCCAGTAATCCTGTGTTGGAATGATAGATTCCATTCCATTTTTACCGTTGCAGAAACTGAAGGTTTATGGGATTTTTTGGTTTCGTTGTAGCTCGAATACATTTTGAGGGAAAAAAAATTAGAAACAAAAACATTGTAAAACTGCAAAGTCTCCGATAATGTCATATAAGCATTTATACGTTCATAGCATTCTCAAAACCTCCAACATGACCCAATCCATTAGGTACAATAAATCCACTGCTGAGCTTCCAACTGTCACTCACCTGGTGTAAATGAGTTAACCGAAATGTAAAAAACGATTTGCCTCTTCAACAAAGGTGGTTACCATAGTAACTAACAGTTGGACACTCAGGAGTAGAGCATTTTGTACCTAATGGAATGGGTCACGTTGGAGGGTATGCATTCCCCCCACCCCCTCCGTGTAACTATGGGGGCACAAGTGGTGTGGCTGCTACAGGGCCCAGAGGAGAGATGGCTGCTGCATCTGCACTGTAAGCAAGGTATCAAGAGGCAGCAAAGGCTTAAAACTGTGCTCGACACTTCATGTATACAAATGTATTAATAAACAGCACTCATACATGGAGTGCTAAGTGCAGTTTTAAGCCGTCACTGCCTCTGATAGAGTCTATCTCCGCTGAGTCCCGCCTCCTTGCGCATAAACAAATAAAATAAAAGGAACACATTTTAAATTTGCGCTTTAGAGAACCCATTTAGGCCCCTGCAAAATGATAGGTGCCAGGTAAACCCTTTTTAAAGACCTTTGTCTTTTCTGACTGGAAATCTCCATTAAAACCTATCACTGTCCTGTTCCAGGGCAGATAGCGGTCATATTGTTTCAAAAGTAGAGTTTGTATAATGCAAATAAATAGTTTTCTATTCCACAGTCGAATACCAAATAGTAAAAACATTTTGGCCAGATCCTACGATAACATTTTGACCCTATTTTTTCATGCGTACACTTTTTCATACTGCGCAAGCATCCATGCTACCTGATCATAACGCAGGGCGACCTGGCCATAGTTAAGAGGAATGACCCTTACAACGCAGGGGCGGAGATATAATCACAAGTGGGCGTGGCTTAGCATTAGGTGTACTAATCCAGATTTCTGCACTGTCACTTTTCCGATTACAGGTGTCGTAAAAGGTAAAGAAGACCCTAGGTATCGGAAGTCTGTTCATGTGAGTTAGGTGGTTACGGTGGATATCGCGGCCCTGCAATCTCGAATCTCTGCAATAAGAACGCATAAGAAACGGATCTTAGAAAACAGTCCCATTAACAACACTTAATTCTGTATATATACACACCTATAGATAGATAGATATGAGACAGACAGACAGATAGATATGAGACAGACAGACAGATAGATATGAGAGAGATAGATAGATAGATAGATAGATAGATAGATAGATAGATAGATATAGACAGACAGATAGATATGAGACAGACAGACAGATAGATATGAGACAGACAGATAGATATGAGACAGACAGATAGATATGAGACAGACAGATAGATATGAGACAGACAGATAGGATACCTCCAGGAGACCCTTGATTTTAAGCCAGGGTTACTAGGTCTGGATCAGGCCCCGTGTTCTGGATAGCAGTTTGGGTCACTAGTAACTATACAGCACATAATTTTATGTTTGCTGATTTGATCAGAGAAACTTTCCATTTGCTTTCCATTCCGAGTGGTTACGCAGCAGACAGGAGGAGGACACAGAGGTCGTGGTGAACACACTTCCACTAATGGCAAACACGTAACACAATCCTGAGACACAGACCGGCCAGATGCGAGCAGGACGCTCGTATGGAAAACACGTGCCGCCCATATAATGCCGAGCCATGTATGATGTGTCACAAAGCCCTGGAGTGCCAAAGGGACCAGTAACGAACCCGAACAATACAATAGACAAACTACAATATATAGCCAAAAACATTCCTAAATTCTGTTATTACCAAGAATGCAGGAAATTCAACTGAATAAAATGTAACCATACAATGGGCTCCATTTACTAAACAGGGAAGCCTTCATTTTTACCTGAAAATGGTCGTTATCTCCTTAAAACGAAGGCTTTACCATTTACAAAGCAATGATCGGCATGGAAACCATGGCAATCAATAGTTGCAGCCCCTCCCCCTGATCGTCGGCCCACATTCATCAGATGGCATTGATGTAAGCATTCCAGAAGTCTCCCCATATACCCCTTTTCCTCCCCCCTAATAAATGTTATAATGCGGAGGAAAGAGGGAGTATGTATAAGCAGACCACAGGAACACACAAATTGTTTTTTTTTACTAAATAAAACAGGTTTTTTTATATTATTATTATAATTTTAAATAAATATAAACATTAACATTAAACATAAAAACAAGTAAAGAGTTAAGCTTCCCTGTCTGGCATCTTCCTCTGCAGTCCCGGAGATGAAGATCCGGTGCATGCGCACTGTATTTAACTTTTGTGACTTGAAAATTTGCAAGTCCCAAGAGTTATCGACTGATCATGTGCCGGAACGTAATCTACGAGCACAGCCGAACATCTCCGGTGAAAGTCCCGCAGACCATCGCTGCATCTCACCGTAGGGGTTAAGTATTAGTAAATACTACCCGCAGTCCTGCCAGGCTGCTATCATTAGCACTCAATGCACTAATGATAGTAAATGGACCCCAATATTCCTCCCAAAGAGGTGCAATGCTATTGGTTTGGAACCATCGCTCCACGTAAATATCTCTTCCTGTATCACTGGAATCCCATCTGCAAAATATTTATCAGTGCGCCATCCACATTTCTTCAGTATCTCTTCCTTTAGTAGATTTAAACAAAGCATATTTTTATATCAACAGGTCAAAAAACTTCTGCTTTCAGGCTTTTTAGTTAAAAACGTCGTTGTAAAATAGACACCTTTAAGCAACAATTCACTTGCAGACGTCCACAGGAAGAGCTGTGCGGTTTGCCATACCGAAACAAATACCAACAATTAACATGTCAACACTAATATGCCAGCTGCCTTCACTGTTACCATGACAGCTGCCCAATCGCATATTGTAATGGCACCAGTTTATTCGGCATTACAATAACTCTCCCTCTAGTTTCTAAACCTAACTGGTGAAGCACAGTACCAGAAACAGGAAAGGTCTCAGCAGCTACCGGGAACATTAAGGGCCCAAATCAATTACGCTCGCCCACAGCAATAGACGCAAAAAAGCTTGCGGTGCGCTTTTTCTCGTCTATTACGATAGCCGATTTTTATGCACACCACTATGAGGTGCGAATAAAAATCCCCCAAAAAATTTGCACAATTAGCTTCGCACCACAAATAACGTTGGTGCGAGGCTAATTGAATCGGGCCCTAAATATCACAGCAGCTACAAGAGAACATTTATGTTTTTAGACTACATTTTTTATCTTGTTACATCCAATCCTGGTCGGGTTAAATGACTGTCAAGTGTGTATGCTCCCGCCCAATTCTTAGCCAGATTCCGACATTACGCAACAATACCTTTGTGTGTGAATGACAGAAGGTCTGGCGAAGATTGGAAGAGTGTGTGTGGGGACAGGATCAGCAGATGCAGGACAGAAATCTGCTGTAACACTGGACAAGTGTGTAGGATGTAATCTCAATATATGCAGAGAGCTTTATAATAGCACTTTCAATGTGATTCCAGTCGTGCAATACATAGTTGACCACAATGGAATTTTCTGAGCAATACGGATTTCCTTTTACAGTATGTTTAGGTTATGAACAGTGACTTTGCCATTTTATTTGGGAATTAAGTTTGGGGGTTTTTTTTGCATAGCAAACATTTCACAACACTTTCCTTGCATAAATAGAAAATAAAACATATATTTAAATATTTTCATGCTTCTTCAAAATGTACAAGAAAAACTCACTCACAGACAATCTTCCTTGACACCAATTATATGGTTATTAAAAAAAATAATATTTTACATAACTAGTAAAAAAAAAAATGTACTCATTTTTATCGAATTGTTTTCTTCTTTAAACATCAAGATAAGTAAGAACAGCTCAGATTTATAGCCACCGCAGTCCTTCGATACATCAATATTTTCTACTCCAAGCCTCTCTGAACAGACCATATTGGCCGCTATTAATATTATGACCCACAGACATTTGTGTCTTCTTGTTCTCTGGGTAGAAGGAAAGGGTTGGATTTTATACCAGGGTTGCTAACTTCGGAAGATCTTGGAATAAAGAGATAGATGCCAGCATACAGGCGGGGCTTAAAGACTTAATTTATGCAAATAGCATAATTTATCCACGCCCCTCTCAATCAACGCTACTACTCCTAGTATTACTGGGGATGGGGAGGGGGCGGACTTGATGATGTCATCAAGGCCCTGCCAACACTAGGATTCACCGTATTGAGAAATGTGGGGCGGGGCTTGAGACCGAAATTGGCATAAAATTGTGGGCCTCAATCCAGATGCAGGACATCTGCAGGCTCTCCCGGGATACCGAGAGCAATGTCTGAATTTTGAGGGTCTCCCGGATATTATGGGAGAGCCAGCAACACTGTTTTATACTGACACCCTAAAAGGTTTAAGAAACAAAGAAAGCAACAAAGGTAATTAATAGTAGACAGCATGCTGGAGTGATTTAAAAATAAATAAAAATAAAGTACCCAGAAGTTCACAGGATTGCTGCTTTACACTGTAAACAAAGAGCCCTGTATGAAGAATATGCAAACTCTGGCCTCACAGCATGTTAGAGTCATATGTTTTACTATAATAAGTATTTAACTTCCTTTCTCTCTGTGTAGAGGTGACATACCATCTCTCCAGCCTGCCCTCTTCTCACAGTATACTGGTCACAAACCACATTCCTACACACAGATGCCTTTGCCGCTGCCCATTCTGCATGCCAAAAATAATATTATTGTAATTTATATTACTTTTACAACATTTGATATATGCAACATGAATGTATAAAAAAAAGAATATTCTGAAACATTCCAGACGACACTTAAGATATTATATTCCACTGAAAAATTGAAAGCAAAGCCCAATACAGATCATATTTTTTTTTATATCCCTGTACATAACTTAACAGTCATGGAAGTATATTTAATAAAGCTTTCAAGGATTAAAAGTACAGGTGTTGCCAGCAGCAACCAATCAGGTTTTAGCTATCATTTTGTAGAACGCACTAGAATAATTATATTTAGCATCTGATTGGTTGATATTGACAACCAATCAGATTCGAGTTATTGCTTTGTAGAAAGCATAATAATGGTGGTTGCTATTGGCAACATCTACAATTTTTTTTTAGATGTATCCCTTGATACAACCCTAAATGTACCCTTAAATGCAAATGCACCCCTAAGGGTAACTCAAACAGTGTGGATTGTAGGCAGTACACTATAAACAGAATGAGGTCATTATATCCAAGACATCCTACAGAGGGCAAGCATGGAATAGCCATTACCCATTATGCTCTCTCCTCTTCCTCCCTGTCTGTATTTCCGTCTGAGTGACACTTTTATGGCTTAACAAGCTTAGTCATTAGTTATGTGGTTAGCTTGTAAATTTAGCTGCACCAACACCCATAAAAAGTGATCTAGTTAAAAACATAACCGTTCTCGCTCAACCAAAACTCTGCGTAATTTAACAGCGCTGCAACTCATCTCACTCCAGCTGTGAAATGTCACAACCATTATCCATTTCCAACATTTAAGATTTGCAGCCGAATGGCATAAGCTGTGGAAAAAAATGGCGCTGATTCCATTAAAAGCAGAGCCTCCAACATGACCCATTCCATTTACATACAGAATACTCCGCTCCTGAGCTTCCAACTGTCACTCACCTGGTTTTAATATATTAATTGATATTTGAAAATACAGTTCTCACACAGGTGGTTACCATAGTAACAGACTGATGGACGCTCAGGACAAGGATTATCTGTTTCTAGTGGAATGGGTCATGTTGGAGGGTCTGCAAGATTAGCGCTCCTGCGTGTGAGCAAGCATGCCTTTCATTTCACAGTATGTCACACAAATACATTTAATCATCAATCCATTCCATTGAAATAGCATGTTGTGATCAGATGACACACGTTAACAACTTAAGGATGCGGCCAAGTGTAGGAATTTCTGCACTTTCACTTCACAAACTCCTGTTTGATTTTTATTTTTAAGTTTGCAGAATTCTTGACATAAGTCACCTAAACCCAACGTCAACATCCAGCCACAAACAAAGCATCTTACTCAAGACATATAAGCAAACATATCACTTACTTGATCAACATCCAGTACCAAGACACTGAAAAACGTCCCCTTAAGTGCTAATTACTAAGTATCCATAAGGAAGCCGTCTACACCCAGCCAGACATACACTCCCACCCAACTGTAGCTCCCTGCCAACACTCAATTGCCTAAATTGTTTACTCAGTAAACTTCTGGCAAGTCACAATGTCATCCTCAGGCTGCACCTAGATTGGCTAGAACACACTGATCACACCAATATGTACTAAGTACTCTATCTCCACAGAGGAAACTTGCACAGAAGTTTGGAAATTAAATATATCACCTAACATCCAAAATCCCAGTTAATTAAAAACGTTTGCGCTCAAGTCCAATTATCTTTTCTTTTTTTTTTCTTTGTACATTCACATTTGATACATTCAATTTATTAACAAAAAAAATAAATCTGAATTTATTAACTGACTGAATACACCAACAAGTCTGTAGCTATAACAGGATAAGTAGAGGAATCAAAGGGCTCTACTAATGCAGAACTATAGATGCCAAGATATAAGCCTCGTGGGGTTTGCTGGGATTTGTAGTGCCACAACCTTTGGAGAGACACAAAAAGTGTGTAAATCCTTGGAAATATATTATATAAAACCCAATTTGGAAGAAGATGATGTCTAGTCAAGCATTAAAATTTATTATAAGTGTAAATTCCAGCAAACTGTCTATGACGGTGTTGGATAACATGATAAACTGCAGGGAAAGCCAAGTGTGGCCCCCTGGCCAACCAAAAGGGCCAGCTCAGCAATTCCTTCAGACACTATCTTCAATCAAAGAAAGAGATATGTATATGTAATAAACTATGAGCAATCGAATACATAGGTTCCCCAGTATAAGCAACAAATGTAATAAAAGAGTTGAGGAGCCACAGATTATTACTCCAAGAGCCACCTGAAACCCCTAGCTGGCCAATGGCATCTCTCAGCTGAGTGCTGGTTTCTCTATACATTGTTATAAAATCAGCTTTATGCTAAGCACATATTGCCCCCAGTGGGTGCAGTTAATGTTATGCACGGCTCCCAGCCTGGAGGCAGTGCTTGGTCAATGCCCCCCGCGTGCAAACTGCCCCAGGGTAGAAAATGCCCCCACACACACACACACTTACCTTTCTACTGGTAACAAGAGACAGGGGGGCTGCTGGAGAGGGTGGTCAGGGTGCTGTGTCTCTGGATGCTGTCAGCTCAGCACAGTGTCAGCCAGTGCAGTGACTGTGGTGGTGTGGTGATAGTAGAGGGGGGGCTAGTCGGGCGGGCAGTCACGTGACGGGGTAAGTTAGTAGGTGAGGGTCCTGCAGGAGGAAATGGGAGGGGGGATTATACTTGGCTAATTCAGACAATATGTGTGTGTGTGTGTGAGAGAGAGAGAAAGATAGAGAGGAGGGATAGAGAGAGGAGGGAGAGACAGAGACTATTTATAATGCTGATGAAAACTTTTTTTTTCCAAAACTTTTTCCAACTCACTGAGAAGGAATTTCTGCAACAACAAATTCTTCCCCCTCCGAGTGTTTCACTTCCAGCCTCACAGGAGGGGTCCCCGGCTCCTTCCACTCCGGATTATCAGTAGTGATGGCTCTCACACCAATCCGGTGTAAACCTTTTCTTTCATAGTATTCCTACATTTAGATCATGTATGCAATTGTATCTGCCTCCACCTGCTTATATGGAAGACATACAGCTTGTGGGAAAAAATGTATATATGTTGATCACACTTTAATAATATGGATATATAGATATAGATATATATATATATAGATATAGATATAGATATAGATATATAATGTGTGTGTGTATAGCGAAGGAGAACTCTAGCTTTATCTATCTAAATATACATATGTATTACTGATCCAAGTAGGGGGAGGGAATATAGTAATGTGTTTACACAGCTGTGTTAGTTTGTGTATGTAAGTTAATGTAAGGATGATAAAAAAAAAAAATTCTATATATACTTATAAATTGATTTGAGAAACCACCATTT
>WWET01000606.1:487649-505475 GCA_011038615.1 Limnodynastes dumerilii
TATATACATGGAAGAGGTGTCAGGACAAAATATGTCCACAGTGTAAACACAAGTAACAAAGAACAGGTCCGGCACTCCATGATAATCAGTATCTAACACTATAGCAACCAATGAGATCTAGCTCTCACTTTCCTATTACTATTACTATTTCCTATTACATAGTAGAAAATGTCAGTTAGAATTTGATTGGTTGCTATGGGCAACATCTCCACTTTTCTTTTTCCGTAGTTTAGTAAATCTAGCTCTGTGTTAGCATATACATAGAAGGAGGATTTGTTCTGCCTTTCCCATGTATTACTTTAATTTATGCAACAAACACTGAGATATTGACAGAGGCACTGGGCTGCAATTGCCGAAATCCATTGCAAATCCCAAAAAATCAGATGTTTAGATCAGGTACATAAATATATTAATATATGTGGCAGGATGACACACAAAAAATGAATGAATAAATAAATAAATGATTACTTCTTTTTTTTTGTAAGTCTAGATCCAATCCAAGGTGTTACAAGGAAAGCGCTTTGCAACCATTAAGGGCCATTTTCCAAAATGGCCTCTACAGTGGATTTTGTGAACAGCTTTTACAATTTACGCATCATTTCAGTTTTGCTTTGTTTTGTTTTTATTGCATTCGGCAAATAAATATTCAACACCAATATTGTTCCCTGCAATATTTCGTTTGGGCACGATATTAGCTCACTTGCATACAGTTTGGGTGTGATGTTAACATCCTGACATACTATTGCATGGGTTTGAGCTAAAATTTCACCCAAACCATTTTGCAATTTAATTGCTCAACAGCAGGACTAGGTAGAGCCAGGCGGGACTGGGGGCACACTGGATGGGTGGGACTAGGCAAAGCCAATCAGTACTGGTGGTGGACTGGAAGGGTGATACTGGAGGCAGACTGGATAGGTGGGACTAGAAAGAGCCAACTGAGACTGGGATTGGACTGGGGGGGCAGACTGAATAGACGGGGCTTGGCAGAGCCAGGGTACGGAGCTGGACGGGACCTTTACCTCATAGAAGCTGTCAGAGGCTGACAACTTAAAATAGTTCTCGGCGTTCCACGGGAGCACTTCTTGCACCTCCTGTAATTACACCCTTGGATGAGACTTTTCTACGGAGGAATCTGCTTGTTTTGTTGAGATTATTTACATTAACCTACAAGCCAGTCTGATTGTGAGATCACCTTGCAGAGATCTGCTGACATTCAGCAGTTTGTAGAAGGTTCCACACCCTTGTAATGTGCCATAGGGGTGGCCGCCCAGGGTGCAAAGTTTATTATTTAAGGTTAAATTGGTTTGGTATTTAATGTTAGCTGCGCCATTTTCCCTTTTTGCCCCTGGCGCTAAAAATTCTAGCCACGGCTCTGAAGCAATGCCACGAAAACATTTGTCTCTCTTCTGATTGCAGTCTGACATCTCCCATACACAATGATCATCCCAGTGCGGTGTTTCACTTGTGGAAAGGTGGTTGGAAACAAATGGGAAACCTACCTGGGTCTTCTGCAGGCGGAGTATACAGAAGGGTAAGAGCCCAAGAATCTGAACACGTTTCACTTGTATGGTAGTAAAAAGTCTTATTTGAACGATATCGTGTGTACACTGTGTTATGCCTGATCGCTGCAAAATACACAAAATTGTTTGATTGCATCTTTTAAAAAGTTTAATTTAAACGATCAAGCCATTCAGTACTGAAGGCGCAACTGAAAATCGTTTGTAGTGTGTATGCAGCCTGATTGGAAATAAAAATGTATAATGTCGTCCATTGTTTAAAAAACTTTAGTGTGTATGAGGCTTTAGGCTGCAAGGGGGGGGGGGGCATTTGGGTTAGGGAGAGGGTTAGGGTTAGGGAGTGGGTTGGGGATAGAATACTTTCTTAAATTTTGGAAGACTGTGTTCGGCGCTCCGGGGATTGATTGCTATGCCTCATCGAGCAATTGATATCCCAGCCAGTTCAGAACTGGCTGGGAGCGAGCGGCCCTATCGAAATAGGGCCATTCGCAACGGGGACCCACACTTCTCAGTCCTGCATCTGCTGATAGCAAAAAACAAAGGCAAAGCAATCAATCACCTCAAGAAAGAAGATGCTGCTGCGAATGGTAAGTATAAATTTAACCCCAACCCTAACTCTTATCCTAACCCTCCCTTCCCTGGAGCCTAACCCTAAGACTCCCTTCCCTGCAGCCTGACCCTATGTCTCCCCATTACTATAACCCTAATCCTTCCTTTCACGCTGCCTAAACCTAAGACTCCCCAGAGAGTGTCACTCAGTTCTCCGGTAGGTGCGACCTGCAGCAGGTGTTTCCGAAAAAATGAATTGGTAATGAATGAAATGAATGTCAATTGGTATACTTACCCATTCTAAAAAATGTTTTTACATTTCGGCCTTTTTGAAATAGAGACAGGCGAAAATAAGCTTTCAGCTGTCTCTACTTCTAAAGGACCCCTTTCATGGCGACTCCCACCAAGCAGAGGATTATGGTGAAGAGCACAGTCCCACAATGCTGCAGAATCATTAGAAACTGCATGGCATTGTGGGATTGGATCTTTGGGAGCTCCTTTTTTTTCTGATCAGTGATGTCCTGATGTCTGGATAAAACTTCATTGTGACACACAGGGACTGATCCAGACATACGCCAACACCTTTTTTTAGGTGCAAGTTTCGGCCTGAGCAATACCACGTTGAACTTCAAGGGGAGGAAAATAAAGTATATTCTCTGCATGCAAAAGAATTTACTTTAATTAGCACGTTATATTGCAGAATGGATTAGCACAGCTGTACACTTGCACCTATTTTGCTTTTACTCCCAAACTCTGAATCAACCCCACAATATTCGCAATAACGATTCACATTTCTGCATTGCACCACCTTGTGGACAAGCATATAATTGCAGCAAAGGTTTATTTAAACAGTGTGTAAAAGGATCCATAGGAAACTACAGAGCAGTGTGTACGGGGGGCATTGATATGCAGGTCAGGGCTTTAAATTGTTACCGCTGTTGGTCAAGATGTTGGACCCGAAGTTAAAACTCAGTGTGTGCCCAGCATTAGTTCTGGGATTCGGCCGGCTGAGAGATTCCGACTTTTGATCCGTCACCAAATTAAGTGGGAAATATTAAATCTTGCAGTTCCGGTTTTGCTCAGAGTTCCGTGCAAGCGACGGGACTGGTCTCAGAAGCACTAATACGCGATTAGATGTTAGGATTCAGTCCAGGATCACTAATACCATTATAATCACCAATGATTACATAAAATAGACGAATTTGCAAGTGAACAAACACGTATGCACCATATAATGAAAACGGGGAGGGAAGCATCAGTGATGTGCAGATCTGAATAAACCCAAATATACACTTATTACATACAAGTAATGGTCCATGTAGAATATGACGGCAGATAAGAGCCACTTAGCCCATCCAGTTTGCTCAATTTTATTTAAAACTACTGAATACTGACCCTGGTCCGTTTAACTCAAGATTTAGCAAATTCTTCTATTTATCCAAAGCATGTTTCAATTCTTCTCCTGTGTTATCCTCTACTGCCTCATATATTAACCACCCCTTTATTTTTCTGCACATTCCTCCAAATATACCACCCCCCAGTTTATACACAAGTCCTCATATTCTGTTACACCTCTTGAATAATGCCCCCTCCTGTACTTTGTTACACCCCTTAATATATGTGAAAGCTGCTATCATATCCACCCCGTCCCTTCTCTTCTCCAAGCTATACATGATTACTTCCTCTAGTCTCTCTCTGTATGTGGTGTGACACAGGCCATGCACCATGTTAGTTGCTCTTCTTTGCACAGTCTCTAATGTATTTATGTCCTTCTGGAGATATGGCCTCCAGAAGAGAACACAGTATTCCAGGTGAGGCTGCACCAATGACCTATAAAGTGACATCACTACTTCTCTCCTGCTACTAATTCCTCTCCCTATACAACCAAGCATCTGACTTGTCTCTCTCATTGCTTTGTTATACATTGCATGAAATAGTGACTCGTAGATCTCTTTCCTCCTCGGTAGTTTCTAATGCAGTGTTTTCAATGATATATTAAGCGTTTGGGTTTATGTGCTGCATAGATGTTCAATGATCATTTTAATAGCAGATAAGTGTTATACTCTTAATGCGCAGCAGTCAGTGATAGACAATAACCTCCGTTTTATGTTAAGGGACGCCTTGGATGCACTGGGACTGAAGCGTTACTGCTGCCGACGGATGCTGCTGTCTCACGTGGATCTTATCGAGAAGCTGCTGAATTATGCACCTTTAGAGAAATAAGGATTTATCCAATAAAACAGCTCCCAAGGCACATGTTCCAGATAGACTTCTGACCTTCAGCATTACTTGTCCAATGTGTGCAATAATCATGAAACGTATTTATCAGCTATCATGTTGTCCATGTTTGATAAGAGGGGTATATGAACTGCACAGTAACAGTCCAACACAGGTGGACAACACAAGCCTATTAAACCTGCTGTTTCATCCATGACAGGTGGATTTCAATCACTGGATCACATGTTCCTACTTTACAAAACTAATAGCTCTGTTTAGAAACATAGGCCCTGATTAACACTTAACGTACCTAAATATACAGAGGCTGTGTGTATCTTGGCGACTTTATGCGATTTGTGCAATCCAGATTTTACGCACAGAAAGCCATTACGCACAAATATCCGTAAGAAGGGTTGGTGCCAGTACTCTAAGTAGGAAGTTAAGAAAAGTGGGTGGGTGAGCCATTTAAATGGGCCAATATGGACTGAGTTTTCAAAGCACACACGTGTTTTAGCAACATGCACACGGAGAGTTAAGGTAACACCATGGACCTGAAAGCTAAAATCTGTAGGAATTATGGGGTCACTTAGGTGCGCATCTTTGTGAATCAGGCCCATGGAATGCAAAAGCAGATAGAAGGCATTAGGAACATCGAGACCTGATTCAGAGTTTTAGCAGATCCACAGAAACACAAAACTCTGCATAGTGCAGATATATAGTCAGAGCACCAGTTGTGGGTTACAGCAGGGCAGCCTAAACAATGTCTTGGAAAATAAAAACCCTGACATGAGTGCCGCAAGTTATACTGGCACTGGGGTTTATTTATAACCTCTGACATTCTCAAACTTCTAAATATACCCCAGTGCCAGAATACTCTCCTTTGGCAGGGATGCCTGGTACTCTTAGCAAGGTTTTTTATTTTGCCAAGACTGCCCAAGATTAAATGCTTGGGAGACTGGACCCATGACAGATCCCCTCAAAGCTGGTAAATAGGATTTTGTGATGTAAGAGATAGCCCTCACATTATTATAGTATATCGGGGACATATTGTGGTTCTCCTAATGGCAGCATGCCCTGTAGTGGTAGTATTTATTACATTTATTGATTTTTGAAAATGTATTTTGGATATTTTTCAGTGTGGGTTTTTATTTTATGGTTACTTGCAGTTCCCACTTACCTCACCCTCTGGGATGCTGTAAGTGGCATCACAGAAGTGCAGGCACCTTAAACTACCACCACACATATTTAAATGAGAACCATTTCATTAGATAGTGTGGAACTCCCAGGTCCACTGCAGGAAGCAGCAGACAGATGTATAGACTTGTGGCCATCTTTCTGTGACCGATACTGGTGTGAGCATGGGCAGATTTTATTTCAACTGCGTTTCCCTCTGATATACAGTTAACACAGCTCTAAAATCAGTCTGTATGTGTATATATTTTTTTTAATCAATACCCTAGATTCTATTTGACCTTCAGTTTAGTTTGTTAGGTTTATCCCAAGCACATTTAATTTGTTCTACTGTTACCCTCTATCACCTCAGGTGGAAGGTTATTCCACTTAACCACACAAAGTGAAATAAATTTCCACACATTGCCTTTAAATCAAATTGATGCACCTCTTTCTCCAGTTAGCCATTATCTGCTCCAAACCATCCATGACTACCTCTAGTCTCATCGTGTGGCACAAGCCTTGTCTCATTTTAGTTGCCCTATACTTGCATTTAGGTCCTTCTGGAGATATGACCTCCTGAACTGAGCACAGCATTCTAGATGGCATACTCTGGACCATTAATATGGGTGTTAAGACCTGAGGACAATAGCAATAGGACAACAAGCAGTAATCTAACAAAACAAGACAATTTAACAGTAATGCACAGTTCACTTTTTAATTTTCATTATGAATGTAACCATATAAAAACTATAAGTTATGAAACAGTCACAATGGGCAGCCTTTGAGCATTCTGTAAAACAAAAAACCACTTTCCCATGTCAAGTCCTGAAAAGGGACTCAGAAAACAGTACAAATTGGTAGATATGAATGCATCCCTCCACTTACACTGACTGTAGTGCACCAGCTGAGTGTATCAGCTTGCCTGCAACAAGGGAGCGAGCAATTTTAAAACATCCTTTTGTCAGTTCTGCCGAGGCAAGAACTTGTGTCGTTATCAGAGCAGCACCATGCGATCTGCCCCTTCAGCTGTGACTTTCCCTCAAGACACAAGACCAGGAAATTAAATAAGTCCAAGATATGGGAAATATAGAGAGTGGGCCCTAAGGGCAGTTGTGGCCGGCTGAACAATAGAAAGGGGAATGGGGCTACTATATGGATGAAGGATAATGGTTCACTGATGGTCCTCAAGTGTCACCAATTGCGGAAGATTAGAGGGCAGGAGTCACTGCACCTCTGGTGAGGCCTAAGGACAGAGAACCACTATACAAGATCCATACAGAAACATCTCTAGACTACCCAGCAGGATGAGAACTCCCTCTAGCTCTGCCCATGCTGGAGGCCTAGAGCAAGTCATTAGTGTAGCCAAGACACTATTATGACTGGTCAGTAGGGGCCCTTAAACGAGGGGAAAAAAAATCCAGCCCCAACTCCAACGGATAGCAGCAGGGGATAAAATGTGAATGCTATATGTAAATAAAAACACACAGCTAAACGTATACATGATGCATGGTTCTCTTCAGGCTGGTTGTCGTCTCCTCCTTATATCTCAGCGCATTCTGTAATCCGTGGAACAAGACAGCTCGCAGAGCTGACCTTTGAAGTCGATATCAATGGTAAAATCCAAGTCCCGCTGTAAAGGAAACATGAGTGAGCTCAGGTCTATATAGACAGTTGTTTTAGGCAGGGCCTTAAAACTGGAGACTTACGTTATTCTTGGCGTTTGGTTTCATGCCTATTGTTCCAAAGATCTCCTCTCCGGTCTTAACAGTGAGGTAATCTTCCATGTAGAATACTGTCTGCTTCCAGTGAGTATAGGGAGACTCTGGGCCTAAAAATCAAAATATAATCATAGTTCAACACAAATCCATGAAGCTTAAAAACTAAAATGAAGGAAACTTGCAGACAAAATACTTTAAAAAAAAAAAGTCCCATCATACTCAGCAAGTAATGCCTGTAGCATGCTGGGATTTGTAGTTTTACACTTTGCTTCCCACCATTCCAATTCATTAAACACAAGTTATTCTTAACACTATGGGCAATTCCTTAGATGAAGGTTACATGCAACAGCATCAGGGAGTATGCTTCATGCTGTTCTAGATAAGCAATGTGGCCATTTAGACTTGAGAAATCATCTAGCCCGTCTACATACTTACTTGTAGAGAAGCCTGTCCGCTTATGGCAGCGTGTGAACTCTATGTTGAAATATGCAACCAGCGCATGGATGTAATCGTTCCTCTTCACTTGGAGGCAGAAAGGAGAGGTAAAACTCAGGTCATCAACCTTCACTGTATAGATATCCACTTCCTGCAAAGAGAAGAGAAGGTTAACAGTGTTCCATCTAATTCTGCACAGAAAGTAACCACCAATTCACTCATTCGAGACAGTGGAGCATAAACACAAGAGTTACCCATCAGTTCATTTTTGGATAAAAGCATAGCTGCCCCATTAACCTACATTGGCAAAGGATCCACTTCAGACTACTTTAAAAAGTCAAGACACCAGTTCAAGCCCAAAGGTCTATAGAATTTGAGATCTACAAATCAGCCACTGACCACAAGACTTTAGTGCAAGGCTAAACACTTCACAAAATGGAAGTGTTGTTAAGGACCACCGATAAACCTTGCAATGACCAAGACTAACTGCACCCAGTGAGTATTTCAGAACACTAAAGCAAAGGCGGCAGCTGCTGCACTGTCAATTTCCATTTTATGCTCTAGATGTAGGTGAAGTCTAATAAAAATGTTACATACCTTAATGAGACAGGAATTGGAGACCAGTTGTTTGGGATCAACAACATCAACAAGGGGTTCCTTGATGGCTACATCTTTGATGCAGGACATATCGAATCCATAAACATTCTCCCACCCTGCAAAACGTGCTGTGTGAGCATATGTCCAATATAAATCTGTGTTTTATTAGTACATATATTTTTATCTAGTAGAGCAAGTCTGCATCTGAAGGGCTTAACATTTGACATAGCATTTCATATCCATTGAAAAAAACACCCAACTACAGAACCCCCACATAACAGGATCAAAGAAATTCACACATTTAAAGTAGTCACAAAATGTAACCAATGGGCACTTACAGTGAATCTTGTAGTCTTTGTACTGTCTATCTTCAATAGCTGTCACATAGAGAGTTGCACGGTCAGGGAAAATGAGCCCATCAGGTGTCTAGAAAGATTTTAAAGAATTTATGAGAAAAAAATACAACTAAAATTCTATCTTATATACAAGATTATAGACAGATTACAGGCCTTAAAAAAACTTTAACTTACCAGCCACTTATCCCGTGCATAGATGACAGTGTTCAGCATGGATTCATAGAACAGACAGTACCCCATCCATTCACTGATAATTATATCGACTTTCTCCACTGGCAGCTCTACTTCCTCCACCTTCCCCTTTATGATGGTTACAACTGAAAGGAGCAATACAGCAGATTTAGTCATAGGAAAATAAGCCTGAGAACAGTGCCAGGCATGTATGTGTAAATGAACTTACTGTGATCCAGCTTGTTGGCCTTCACAATCTTAATGGCGTAGTCTGATATACTGGAGCATTCAATCTGAAATTATAATTGTGACCCATTAAGACACATCCAGTGCTCTTAAACAGGGCACCCCCATATAACAGTGGCCGATAAGCTGCACAAGTGTGTGAACTAGATTCAGAAGTTAACAAGTTTAATTGTGGTACAGCAAAACTTTAAAATATTTTAAGTACATGTCACAATTAAAATGAGCCGTCATTGTTAGCCAATGTGCACAAGGATACCTCCAACAGAAGAATGCAAATATCCTCACCCCAATAACTTTCTTGGCCCCTGCCTTTGCTGCAAACATGCAGAGGATACCCGTTCCACTACCAACATCCAAGACAACCTTGTCCTTGAATAAGTGCCTGTTGTGAAACATCGAGTTACGATAGGTCAACGTCCGAACCTCATCTTTCAACATCTCCTGCAAAATAAAAACAGGGGAATAGGTGATTACTACAGTAGCTAAACCAAAAAACCCCAAACACCCAATGACCAATAGACTTACCTCATGGATACCAAAATGAGCATATGAGTCAAAGTAGTAATCCTTAGAAGTCATTTCCTCTGCTGCAGGTTTTATGCTGCTCTCTGGTTGGGTACAGGAAACCTAGACAAGAAATGGTACTCAACTAAGCAGCCATATTATGGAGACCAAACAAATTGCATTATGGGACTAGCCACTAAAGACAACTCCTTCACCTAGCAAACCTACACGAACAAAGAATGAGAATTTAAAGCACAGTGTTGTGTGCAAGTACTGAAGAGTTTGCTTACATTAAAGGAAATTTCAATCATAAACTATAGTTGTAAAGTTAAGCATTTTACCCACTTATCACAAGTTTAAAAGAAAGCTGCAAGCTTAAACCTCCACAATTATAGATGTTTGGGTTTAGAAAGGCAGACCATTTAAACAGAACCATTGTCTAAAATACTGAACACACTGTTCCAAGGAAGACAAACCCTATTGCTATGAGGAGAGAACCCTAAATTTTAAGGATCTAAAATGAAGATCTTTGAAAACAAAAATGGGTACTGTACAACATCATAGCCAAGTTGGCCAAAGTGTAAGCAGCCATGCACAAAGGATATTTACATCTTCTATTGCAGTCCGCAGGCTCATTCCATTGGCCAACCTGGCTACAAAGTTCTAGGAGAAAGTAACAAGGAAAAGACACTAAATTAGCCTCATGACCTACAGCAGCAGTCACTCCATAAAAATGGAAATAACCAAGAATGATACCAAACAGGCCTTCCAATGTGACCCATTCCACCAGGCACACAATACTCCACTCCTGAGCTTCCAACAGTCACTCGGTTTTAATGAATTAAGTGACATTTGAAAACATTTTATGTAGAGGTAGTTACCATAGTAACAGATTGATAGAATGGTTTTGAACCTAGTGGACTGGGACATGGAGGGTCTGAAAACCACATCCAGAGAATGGCTTCACAATCAGAGAGATGGAGGCAGAGGCAAGGACGGGGAGACAAGAAATCTTGGACTGGCCACGGGAATAGAAGATCTTGGTCTGGACATAGAGACTAGAATTCTATGGCTTGTCAGGGGCAGGAGGGAAATAGGCCATGGCACTGATATAGGAGGAGGGAGCAGAAGATTCAGGCCCTGAGTACAGAAGTAGAGGTAGGAAATCTAGGCTGGGGCATAAACCACTATGAGAGAGTAGGCCGGTCACTAAACAAAGCCCCAGTGTAGCCGGCCACGCACAGACCCACGTGGGGCGCAGCACGAGGCCTCCTTTTGTGTTTCCGGCATGTGGGCGGGGCTTATCCCTCACCGGCCCAGAAACAGGGGCGCCACAGCCGCGAATCCCCTCTACTCCATCTCTATACACACGGAAACAAATTATCCTATAGACCACGGCTAGCGCCGTCCCCAGTCCTCCCCATACGAGTCTACACCACCAACCACGGCCGAGGAGGCCGATTTTCCCCCGTCGGCCCCTCAATGAATGAAACCCGCCATTAAACCCTTCCCCTCCCTCAGGCTCTGGTGTTACCTCCATGTTACAGGTGCTAGCCTCCGCCATGTTCTTCCACGAGCCTCTCTCCCTCCTCCCGCGCGCCGCCGTACCAG
This sequence comes from Limnodynastes dumerilii, assembly GCA_011038615.1. Classification (NCBI taxonomy): domain Eukaryota; kingdom Metazoa; phylum Chordata; class Amphibia; order Anura; family Limnodynastidae; genus Limnodynastes; species Limnodynastes dumerilii. Next base: position 498,744 of record WWET01000606.1, read on the forward strand.
AAGCCGAGTGATAAAAAGAAGGCTTCCTGAGAGAGAACTGCGACATGCGGCGAGGCCCCGGCTCTATATAAAGCGTCGCTAGTCCCGCCCACCGCCGCGAGAATCTGGCGCCCTTCGCGCTCCTTTCACAGGCAGCTGCGACACGGCAAGGGGGTGGGGCTTCGATGGAGCGCAAACCGCACCCTCTGTCCCGTTTGATTGGGTTCTATTGAAGTGAGGCGCCGCTCCTCCTTCCTTTTCTCGGTGATAGGTTAGTGTGTGCCACCCCTTGATGATAGTTAGGTTTGTATGCCGCGTGCTAGATAAAATGGAGTCAGAGGACTGTGATTTTTTTTGTGTGAGGAATTGCGCCCAAATGTGCCAGCTATTGTGGTGGCTCTACCTCAAGGTTTCCCATCTCCCAAGAATGCACAGATAGCTTTCCTTTACATGCAGAAAGCATTTAATATACACAAAAAATGTAGCATTTACATAATACTGATCCTGATCTAATTTAATGCATTGATACAAAGCTATAAAAGGTTAATAATAAAAAAAAAATAAAACATGTAACTAAATCATTTGCAAAGTATATATTGTTTAAATTGCTCAACCACAGCTAGAAATTTTAATGCTAGGGGCAAAAAGGAAATATGGCGCCTCCTGACTAAATTCCGAAACATATCAGACCTTAAATATTAACTTAACCCTGGGCGACCGCCCACATCACACACCAATAATTACGGGCCTGGCTGTATTTTAGAGACTAGGAATAGACTCCTAGGTCTGGATCCAGATATAATAGTGTTGTGACCGTGGATGCTCTTTGTCCCTGCAATGCTTTTGGTGCAGCGCACGTTGGCATTTTTCCATTATTGCTTATAGTAGAGTGAAGTGGCACTACCGTAATATGTGCAGTTTGTATAATTGCAGCAAAATTAAATTCCCCTGGAGACCTACGTAGAGACACTTAGGAGCACTTTTGCCCCTGCTGGGGTAATTTATCTTTTGTGGCCGTGATGAACAATGCAGAGTTATAACTAGAAGTTACTGATGATACAGAGAGCGATATACATAGTTATTTACAATACAGAGATCCACACCTCAGCTACCGCTACGCTCAGAGTTCCAATCACAGCAGCAGCGGAGATCTCAGATTGGAACGCAATGAGATCTTAACTACCATGCAGGCAGGGGAAGGACACTCCGCACGCACAGAGTTACGTGAGATAACCGCTACCTTAAAATTTCCATAAAGTACTCAATTAGAATGGCTAAACCCAGCCCTTGCTGTATGATTACCCATACCTCTTGGATTCGGATTACACTACTCGCCCTGTCCCACACTGTAACAGTGTAGTTCACAACACAGAGAGCCACAGGTTGGCCAGGCTTTCTCTAAGGCATACAGCTGTGTAAAATGTCGCACTTACTGCTGTGTACAGCTCCATAGAAGCTCTTACACAAAGCATAACAACCAATTTACATGCATTGTGTCGAACACGTTTCAAGCCAACGAGGCCCTTTCTCAAAGCGCTTTGAGAAAGGGACTTGTTGGCTTGAAACGCGTCAATGGTGAATCTGCACTTCTCAGAAAGACTCTACTTCACTATTTTACTGCCCACAGGAGGACCACGGAAACCCGGGCCGCGGACCGACAAAGGGACTTTTTCCAGGATGCTAACTGAACTGAGCTCTGGTACAGAGTGAAAAGGAACATATGGGATAGTGTGTTTTTTATGTTTTTTTTTACTGTATTCTCTGCTATTTAGCATAGGGGATTTTACATTTGTGTGAATATAATAAATTGTTTTAGACGTACTTCACCAGATTTTTTTTTCTCTTTGCTTTGTTCACATGCAAACACGAGAAAGGAGTAAAGACCCTAGTGAACTCATTCATCTAAGCTGCCTGCCTCTATATTTTGTTTAACATTGTATCAATTATTTAACATACCGGAAGTTACATTGTTTACAATCAATTGAAGGTAGTATCAGAACCATATGAGTATTCCTAATTTCAGTGTATTAGTTGCATGTTCTTGTAATAATATATTTTATTAGTTCAGTTTTATAAGTTTTGGATATCAGGTTTTTATTAGCGCAGAGGAATTGGAGGATTATTATATTATAAACTTAGTAAAGCAATTCTATGACAAAAAACAGAAAACATGATTTTTGAGGCTGAGTACTTTTAATGACATTGTAGCATTACCACCTTTTCAGAGCGATATGGTACACCAAGGAATTATTAATTACAAAATACATTAAAAATAGGTTTATTTTCCCTTTAAATAACCAGTAAAAAGAATGAAGTGGTAATTGTTGTTTACAGTGCAAAATAGCATTTGTACAGTGTTTTCTTATCATATTCCTCAAAAGGTAAAGGTGAAAACCCAATGGCCAACATGATGGTTGGGATCTCCAGTGGTGAAGCGATGACTAAAGCGTTTAGGGGGAGGGATGCCTTCCTCATGGCAACCTCCAATTGGTTGCATAGGATTGCAGGGGATGGAGTCTGTGATGTCACAGGTCAAAGCAGTAGAGACGGTCTAAGGGCCTGATTCACACAAAAGTAGGAAATAAGTACATGCGGATTCGCAAAACTACGCACCTATGTGGCTCCAATGACACTCCCCTCGTTCTTACAGATTTTAGCTGTCTTCCGCCACCATAGGGCTTCCTTAACTTTCTGCGCGTATGTTTGTGCAGATTGCTAAAATTAAGAATGGAATGTCAGTAGGTTCATAACTGCACTCCATACGTAATGAGTTCTTATGCTTAACATCTGCCGTGCCCGTGCAGACTGCAAAGAAAACGGGCATATTTAGGAACCTTCTTTAGTGTAAATCAGGCTCAAAAGGGTCTGATCCAGACCTGTATACACGGTGGGAGGCAGCGTAAGAACGTCTGAAAAGCCAATCTGCGCATGCACTGGCCAGATGTTGGCCGGCGTAGCTACGGCAACGCCCGATCTAGAATTGGGCGTCCGTAGTAACAGCGTAGTAACGGCTGAGGGGCCGTCCCTCGCCGTTACTACGCAAAGCTTAGTGTAGGTAGGCGAAGTAGTTTAATGAGGGAGGTGTTTTAGTAAATACGCTCCTGTCCCAGCGTATTTACCCTCGCTTACGCCGGCTGAAGTTAGGGTAGCCTTCAGCCGGTGTAAGCGAGGGTAAATACACTGGGACAGGGGGGAGCGTCGGGGGGAGTGCATGTCAATACTAACGCACAGCGCATCGGCGTAGGTCTGGATCAGGCCCAAAGATCGTAATAATTTCCAATTTTTAATATAGAGACATAAAACCGCCTCAGTTTGTACGGAAAGAGAGAAATGCAAGAGGAGAAGGAAGGAGGTAACGAGAGAAAGGAGAATTTCAGACTCAGGGACAGTTAAGAAAAAAAGAAAGTGTGATATAAGCAATACAATAAAACTACAGACTACAAGTAAATATCGTACTTTAGAACTTATTTGCTAACGGGTGTGGTTTGCCTGTGCGATGTTCTGATTTTCAACAGTGAACATGCCAGTACTCAGATGCCGTCAGTGTCATTACTGCGTCAGTTGTCAAATCGAATATTTTAATAGAAACATATATTTTTGGCAGCACAATAAACCTGAACCTTGGTTGTGGTCTCCGCTCCGATGCGCTGACTTTAGAAATAGAGACAGTAGAAAGTTCCTTTGAATGAACTTTGAATGCCAGCCATTTTAGAATTTTTTATTTTTTTTTAAGAAAGGGTGAGATTTAGTTTTGGGGGGGAGGAAGGTTAGGTTATAGAGAAGGGATTATTAGGGTTGGCTAGAGAGAAGGGAGAGTCAGGGTAATGGAAGGATAGGGTTAGGGTCAGAATCAGGGGAAGGGTTGGTTTAGTTTGTATGCTTACGTATCGGAGCACCGTGTTCGGTACTCCGGGGATCGATTGCTACGCCTCATCAAGGCATAAGCAATCGATATCCTAGACAGTTCGAAACCGGTTGGAAGAGAACGACCCTATCGAATGAGGGCCGTTCTTAGCGGGGGCCCACACTCGCTGACCCTTTAAGACAGGGGTGGCCAAAGCTCAGGCCTCGTGAGCTACCAACGGTCCATGTCTTCCAGGTCTCCTTGTTGGTGTGTTCATTACTGACTGATAAATTCAAAAAGATCTACAGTTGGTAGCGATTGTGGAAAACATGAACCGTTGGTAGCTCACGAGGCCTGAGCTTGGCCACCCCTGCTTTAAAAGATACAGATGGTGGGTGGCCTTAGGCATTATCCCTTAGTATCCTCTATTCCACACGCATTTTCATTGAAGGTTTCCCCTGTGTCATGGATTTACTATCTGAACATGAGAACAGTGTTAAGGTCACACTGTGTACGCACTATACAGTTATACAGTTATTGGGCTGGTCAGCCTATGTTGCCCAAAGCAACCAATTAGATTCTAGCTGATATTTTCTAGGATGTATTAGGAAAGTGAGAGCTATAATCTGATTGGTTTCTATGGGAGACATCTCCACTTTTCGTGTTTCCATTCTAACATTGCAGTTTAAAAATTTGGTTAAAAAACAAGCTCGATAGACATGAAAAAAAATATTATTAAAAAAATTCCTAAACCATAATGTGGCAACTTTTAAGTAGGTTGAATACATGATGGCACATGCCAGCAGATGCCACCATTTCAGCAAAGTTTTTATATTACACATAATAAAAAATATACAGTCTCCAGTGGTATTTGGCAAATTTTGCTCCCTGAGGTATTGGAAGAAGTCTTATAAACACAAGTGTATTACCAATCTTACACCCGTGGGCAAATTCCAGAGTAGCAATCATTACAGTAGGCTGCCTCACGGTGAATCCGTTGTAAACATAGCGGCCTGGCCAGGAGTGGCTTCCAAGGCAACAGAAAATTCCAAAATACTGGAGGAAATAAGCCCCTTTTTCGTTCACATTCATCTTGCCAGGGAGATCGCAGATGAGGTAGGACGATTCACCATGGTTTAGTCTAATTGCAAATCAGCAATATCTCCTTGAGTTACAATATTCTCCTGCAGGATAAAGAGAATAAAACATTATTGTGTGTTTATCATATAATTTTCACCCTGAAAACACGGGACCGGATCCAGACAAAAGTGCAATAATTGTACTCCTCCAAAACAGAAGCTAAGTGATGACCAAGGGAAAGATTTACAAAGATGTGGGAAAGGAAAAGTCGAGATTTTTCCTATAGCAACCAATCAGATCCTAGATCTCACTTTCCTATTAATTACATATTAGTAAATGTCAGCTAGAACCCGATTGGTTGCTTTACCGCAGTTTAGTAAATCTGGCACCAAGTGCGAACTAAATTCCGTAGATATGAGGGTAGTTTATTTCCCTCACACATACGGCACTTCTATACCCTGGACCCTATCTCCATGTTTATGCACCCACTCCATGTAAAATGTTGCTGGTGCGTAAGGAAGGATCATGTGAAAGTGCTTAACGGTACGATTTCAATATCCCTACATGCGGACCCGCTGTGTATATGGATGGTCTCCCACCCCACCCTCGGAAAGGCTTCTAGCACGGATTTCAAGACAATGTGTAGTGCCGCATATGTACGCATTCAGACTACGTAAATTGGCAATTTGGCGTAATTTTAGATCAGGTCCATAAACAGTATTCATTTATCATCCCCTCAGACAGTGAACTTCCAATTACATTGGCAGCACTGCACTGGTCTATCTTCATGCAGCGGAAATGTAAAGCAAACCCTCCAATATGGCCCATTCCATTAGGTACTTTAATCTGCTCCTGAACTTCCAACTGTCACACTCACCTGGTTTAAATAACTTAATAGATATTTAAAAAAAACTACCACTCAATAAAGGTGGTAACCATAGTAACTGACAGTTAGAAACGGAGGAGCAGAGTATTTTGTACCTTATGGATGGGGTCAGGTTGGAAGGTCTGCTAAGGATATATACGTAAAAACATACAGAAAAGGGCTATACTTAACCCTAGGTAATATAATATAGTCATTAATAAAGCTTTAAGCCAAAAAAGGGCAACAGGCAGCCACATGTCACAGAGAATAAGAACTCTCTGCAACATAATTTTTTTAGATTTTGCATCTACACAATGCAACTGAAAATCCCCATTGGGGTAGAGGCTATGGGCAGTAAAAATGGCCACCCAAATGGATATTGTGGTAATCAATGTGAACGTAACAGCAAACTGGGCCAAAACAGACTGTAAAGAGGTCATTTTAATCAGGAAGGACGGAATCATGTCAAATGATAAATGGCCAATGAAATATGTTCACATCTGATCACATGACCTGCCTAATCTGGTGACCAGTTTTGGTTGTATCCGAAACGTATCTTGGTACAAAATACTCTGTTCCTGAGCTTTCAACTATCAGTTACTATAGTAACCACCTGGTGAGTGACAGTCGGAATCTCAGGAGCGGAGTATTGTGTAGCTGGTGGAATGGGTCATGTTGTAGGATCTGATGTAATAGAAAAGTAACAAGTAGATAAAATTACCCAGCCTCCTTGTTTCTGCAGCCAGGGCACAAACATGTCCATGTATTGGAGGCTGTAGCCCATTAGTGTGTGTACGGTGTGGCTATTAATACCGGCCACTTTCCTGGTCAGCTCCATGGTCAGCGCTATTTTGGTCAGCTCGGGGCTTACACTGGCGCCCTCATCACCTGTGGCAACCTCGGCCTGGCTGGTGAACACCTCTGCAAGGCGAGAGAAGCTGCCATAGGACATCCTGCTTAGGGC
>WWET01000606.1:507424-522424 GCA_011038615.1 Limnodynastes dumerilii
TAGGGACGCTGGAGGGGACGTCCTCCAGCATCCCTACGTTAAGGTTAGTGTAGGTGGGCGGGGGGAGGTAGTTAAATGAGGGTAGGAGGGCGGGCTAAGCGGCCATAAGCTCCTGTGCGAGCGAATGGCCTTTTCATTACGCTGGCTGAAGTTAGGGTAGCCTTCAGCCGGCGTAAGGAAGGGGCCATACGCCCGCACAGGGGGAGTGTCAGGGTAAGTAAACGCCGATACGCTGTGCTTTAGTAAGCACAGCGCATCGGTGTAGGTCTGGATCAGGCCCATAGGGCCAGATTTACTAAGCTGCAGGTTTGAAAAAGTGGAGATGTTGCCCATAGCAACCAATCAGATTCTAGCTCTCATTTCCCTATTACATACTAGAGAATGTCAGCCAGAATCTGACTGGTTGCTATGGGCAATATCTAAACTTTTCCAAACCCGCAGCTTAGTAAATCTGGGCCCTGGTGTTGGCAAACTACATCTTCCAGCATGCCAGAAATTCAGTGTTACAGGACTTCTCCTGGGCTGCACCCTCTCTCTGGAATAACCTTCCTCACCCATTAAGATCATCCTCTACTCTCTAAAGTTTCAAGCGCTTTCTTTAAACGGCAGCCTCCAGAGGCTATCGTACGGAATTGGTGATCCACAACCGAAAAATCAGGAAGAGCAGGGTCCTCCCAATGCTTTTCTACAAGCAGATTGTGGATCTGCCACCTTAGACAAGTCCCTACTGTATAATTTACATGCTTATGCCCACCCCTAATGTCTATCTCCTACTTATATCATGGAGCTCTGTTTCGGTTAGCTGTGCTCTGTTGCGGGGAGAATGGTACTGTGCATGGGCAGTACCATATTTCAGCAGACTTCCATACGTAGCATACAGAAGTCTGCCGGAGTACATAATTGTGAATCCAGTCCTTTTCATCTTCTAAAATTCCCCTCAGTCCTGGTAGTGATTGATCATACACAGCACTTAGCACTGTTACCATACACCCTGTCTCTCTCCATAGTAACATCCCCTCAGTCCTGGTAGTAATACTGCTTTGTGACTGATCATCCACAGCACTGAGCACTGTTACCATACACTCTATCTCTCTCCATAGTAATATCCCCTCAGTCCTGGTAGTAATACTGCTTTGTGACTGATCATACACAGCACTGTTACCATGTAAGCTGGCTGCTCCATTGTTTAATATAACACTTGACCTTATGAATCAATCCCTAATGTCCTATAGAGTGTATACTGATTGTTAAAAATGTAATGAAACCTATATAAAAGCTATTTGAAAACCTGAAAACTTGAAAACCTGTGGCAAGCCAAAACCAGCACAGGTGTGCCAATTTTACCAATAATAAATGCCCAGAGATTCGCCAATAACTCTTACCTGTTCATTAATAACAACCGCCTGCTCCTGGAGAAGGGCCACCAGCTTCCGGATCACCTCCTCCTTGTCTTCAACAGGTGGTCTGTCAGGAGCGGCCACATTATTGTTCTCTGTGAGTTGCAAACGCAAATTAAAGATTATGCAAAAACAATAGAGAAAAAATGCATTTATAGCTGTATTATATTTCAGTGAGGAATCATTGATGTAATATATCCCCATATAGCAAAAGATTCTAGGGAGAGAGACATTTTCTTTTCTTTTACCCATTTGAGGTGAAAACAGTGCACTTTTTAGAGAGAGAGAGGAGAGAGAGGAGAACGAGAGAGAGAGAGAGAGAGGAGAACGAGAGAGATAGGAGAGAGAGAGCTGAGAGAAAGGAGGGAGAGACAGATGGGGATAGACAGATAGGACATGGAAAGAGGAGGGAGAAAGAGAGAAGTGGGAGAGAGACAGGGGATAGACAGGAAGGTGTGTAAAGAAAGAGGAGGGGAGATGAGGGCGAGGGAGATGGGAGAGAGAGGGGAGAGATGTGGATAGACAGACAGGAGAGGGAAGAGAGAGATGGGGGTTTGGAGGGAGAGAGAGAAGAGAGGAGGGAGAGACACAGGAAAGAGGGAAGGAAAAGGAGGGAGTGAGATGGGAGAGGGACAGGGGAGAGAGAGGTGGGAGAGACAAACTGGAGAGATGAGTATAGACAGACAAAAGAGGAAAGAGACATGGGGAGAGGAGGGAGAGGGGAGAGAGAGGAGAAAGGTGGGAGAGGCGGCCAGGGCTGTTTCTAGGGGGGGGGGTGCCGTCCCTCTCTCACGTCTCCTCTTTCCACTGTGTGTCATCACGCAGGCAAATCGCAGTGACTGAGGAGCGTGTGGAGAGGAGCTCAGGGGGAGCCAGAAGACAGAAGATAAAGAAGAGAAAATAAAAAGTAAAGAAGCAGAGGGGACAGTGTGTGTATAAGGAAAGGGGCAGAGTTAGAGTATAATGAGGGGCCACAGTGTGTGTGTATGTATGATGAAGGGGACACAATGCATGTGTATAACGAGGGGGCACAGTGTGTGAGGAGGTACAGTGTGTGTATGATGGAGGGGGCACAGTGTGTGTATGATGGAGGGGGCACAGTGAGTGTATAATTTATTTTTTTATTTTGAAGAGGGGGGCATCATTTTTTCCTGCCCTGGGCTCTGCTAAGTCTAGAAACGCCACTGGAGGCGGCGATAGACACACAGGAGAGAGAGATGAGAGAGGGAAAAGGGGCAGGGGAGAGAGAAGAGACCTATATAGATTGTTTGGATTGTTAGTCGTCAGTAGCTACATGTACTCAGAGATAACCTGTGGCTGGTGGAACTGTTTTTGCCATCACCTGTGAATACGGACACCTGCCTTCAGGTTTGGCTCTTGTGCAATTGCATAAGAACCTTACTGGACACTGATGTCCCTCCAGCCCTTTTCAACCACGACACACCCTTCAGGACACAAGCGGTCGTATAGTGATTGGCATTGAGTCTGGCTCACATGCTTTTGTTTGCGCATCTCTTCTGAGCATTCACAGTGCAAAATCACGCTACATCATCGGACTTATGTACGTTCAGGTCTAGACCTGGCCCTATGTGATCATCAGGACTGTCACTGCACCAATCGATCATTTATTCATTTGTTTATGAACAGTTCATTCCAAAAAAAAAAAAAAGATCCATTCTATATACTATAAAATAATCCGGCCTAACTATCGCTTAATGAGCATCCACCTTAAGACCAGTCACAGTTCTGTCATTTTGGGGGGGTGGGGAGCTTGCCCACCCACATTCATATTTCCAGACAGATAAGTAGATGGTTTAATAAAATCAATCCAAGCAATCCAATAGAGAGGAGTCAGGTCTATACCCATGGATTTTGGAGAACATCTTTGCATCTTAGAAATAAAATGTATTAATTTTAATAACTCCTACCTGCAACCTCCAGACGTGGACTAAGCGCAGGGAATTTCTGAGGAACCGAGGGACTCTTGACTTTTTTGTGTTTGATCAACGTCTCCAACTGTTTTGCAGCCAACGTGAAAATTTCAGAGTCTTTAATTTTCCCTTATAATAGAGAAGATCATGAAAAGAGAATGAAAACAATAACATGGAAAAAAAAGCCACATAAAATATATTAACAAATAGATCAAAGAAAAGAGACTGATATACACTTCTTCAAGGATTCATTTGTAAATTTCAAGACTGCATAAGAATTATTTACCCACTAGAGGGGGCAAGTCACTTGGTATTATAGGAAATATTATTTTATATACAGATAATGGACCAGATTCAGAGATTGAAAATAGGAGAGAAAAGTTACTCCTGGGATTTCAGGGGGGATTTCAGGTAGGGCTGTTCTCTCCCAGCCAGTTTCGAACTGGCTGAGATATCAATTGCTTATGCCTCGAAGAGGAACACGGTGCTCCGAAAGGTGAGTGGCTAAACTAATCCCAACCCTTCCCCTAATTCTAACCCTAACCCTCCCCTTCCATTACCCTAACCCTCCCTTTCCTGCAGCCTCACCCTAACCCTTCCTGCTCCCTAGCCTGACCCTAATACTCCTTTCTCTATTGCCTAACCCTAAGACCCCCCTCCCCACAGCCTGACCCTAACCATCCCCTTCTATGGTCCTAACCCTAACCCCCCCTAATACTAAAATGCCCTGTAGAGAGATATTCACCTCTCCATAGCTGTCATCCAGCGGGTCTGTGTAAATTAATGGGCGAGTATCACCACACTCACCTATTCATAAAAAAATTTCTAAAATGGCCCCCTATCGCAATAGAGACAGCCAAAAAAGTAACTTTCAGCTGTCTCTACTTCGCAAAGGGGACAATCGGACCGGAGAGAAACAACCGATTCAAATTAATTGTATACTTTGCATGCAGGGATACATCTATGAATTGCTTACTGCACACAGATACTGACCAGCGTTACTATCACACTGTTATTTAGACTTGGGATAGAAAACATCCCCTCAACTCGAATACTGTTTGCAACAGATAAAATATTCCCCTGCAATGAACAAGGTTTTGCCCAGGAGTAACTTTCCTTTCTTAATTTCAAGCTCCTTCTTATGTCTGAATCTGGCCCAATGCTACAATGCTTTAACTAAATCCCAGTGCTGGACAAAATATATGATAAACTGTGAATGTGCAACCAAGAGGCCTGGACTACAGCTATCAACCTTAAATCCTGCCTTACCACAGTGTTTAAAGATTTATAAGAGACTAAGCTGGTAAATACTTTAAAGCCAGCCAGATCCAGAGTCTGAACATAAGAAGAAATCGGGTGTAACGTTACACCTGGGCAAAACCAGGTTAAATTTTAGGGGCAGTCAAATTAATGTTATTCTTTGCATGCAGGGAGAATACTTTGCTTTTGTTTATTGCATAGATACTGACCAGCTTCACTATTACATTTATTTAGACTTGAGCTGGGACACATCACCTCTCAACTATAATACCGTTTGCAGCAGCTGAATTCTGCCTCCCCTGCAATTCAATATGGTTTGGCCCAGGTGTTACTGTCCACCTGATTTCCTCTTATTCTTGAAGTCGGGATCAGCCCTGATTTCAATTTAAAAAATAAATAAACATCATTCATACCAACTTTGTGATGAGCAGGGAGTTCGTCATCGTCATAGCAAGGTTCCAGGGGTAAAAAGTTTGGCCGGGTAGGGGCGGTGTCTGAGCCACCAGTCTCTTTGTGCGTCTTTTTCTTTAATAACTTTTTTAAGGAGAAGGATTTAGTAGGTTTCCTTTTCTCATGTTCTTTATGTTTTTCCTCTGCTTGATCCAGAGAAATGGTGGAAGTGGCCACAGTACAGGCAAGTAAAGGGTTGGGCGACTTCGGACGTTTCATAGAATCCCTCTTCGCCGTTCCTTTCCCGTGGTCGTCAAGCACAGCATCAATAGAGTCCCTTGATTTGCTGTGCACACTTCCACTCTTCTCTTTCGGTGTTAGAGCCTTCTCTTTGCTATGGCTATCTCGTCTCAAAAGCTTCTTGATGTTTATTTTGAAGTCCGGTTTTACCTCTTCCGCCCGACCGTTCTCCTCGTGATGGGAATTCCATTTGCCGTTGGTCTCCCGAGTCAACTCATCGCCAAGTGTCTCCTCTCTGTCATTCTTAGACTCTTTGTATTTTTTGCCGTCTGTCTTTTTACCTTTTTTCGTGGTCCCATCTCTGCTGTCTTCTTTATTGGGCCTTGTGAAAAAACAACACAAACCAACATCTTGTTTTAAAATCTTTCCCACCACAAACATGAAATTGATTCTCAGTTTTCCATTCTACTTTCATGAACAAGGTATTGTTGGGTTGTACAAGGGTATGGATGTAGGCCAACCCAGCAAGACCTGTGGACTGCTCTGCCATTTTTCCTGTACACTAATAAACAACAAGCACCTGGTAAATAGTCTCTTCTTTGAGATAAACCAAAAAATAGACAAAAGGAGTTACCTGTGAGAGTACTTCTTAGGATCAAGGTAGGAACGTCCCACTTGCCCAACCTGACTTCCCTCATCTTGGTTCAAAGATCGTTTTAGAAAGGCCTCCAAGACACATTTCGTCTCTTCTTTCACTTTTATTAGGCTGAGGTCATCGGTTGTGAGGTTAGCGGTTGTATCCATTCCACATCCCTGCACCAAAATATAGAAACATATTAGAACATACATAACATACTAAACTCACACCTACAACAACAGAGGTTCTTCTACTTCCACCTCCATGCAGTGAACAATTTATTTTGTATCTGACTAGTGCACGTCATGGTTTATTTATAAGGTGCCACGATTCAGAGCTCGGAGTCGCCATCTTACAGACACAGGATAATTAATTTGATGACAGGGAAAGATTACTTTTACTGAAAGGACTTTACATATAGCGGAGCATAATAATGCATCTGATCCAGAGCTCCACACGCATTCCGTACATGCATAGGCCTGTAAATCCGCACGAGTGGGGATCGCACACCCGTTACATGCGGAGTTCTTAAAATCTCTGCTCGGATCCGTTTGAATGTAGATTTGAGCGTCTCTTCCTAACGCTGCCCACTTACCCTCAGGGCTGTTTCTAAGGGGGGTGAGCAGTGCTATTGCACTGGGTGTACCTCTAGATGAATCAAAGGGGGGCACCCAGGAGGGGCAGAATTATTTTTTTCCGCCCTGGGCTCTGTTAGGTCTAGAAACGGCACTGGTTCTGTAACTGGCCCGATTTTTCCAAAGCAGGTCATGGTGTATAAACATAATAATATGGTAGGGCAGCAACCATCTTAAAAATGGCAACACCCCATACATATAATTACTGGTTGATCGGCCTATAATGATGAAGTGTGCGGCATAGAATGATAAAAAAAAGAACTGACCTAATTATTGAATCGTTCATACCTTGTATAATGATCCACCCACCTCTGAGCTAATCCTTAAAAACATAGAGTTTGATGGTCTCTTGGCCGATCCAGTTTTTCTAATAGTGTCCACTTTGTGATGTCCCTTGTTATCAAAATTATAGCCAGGCCTTGGTCCCTCTAGACATTGCATAGTGTGTGACCAGCATAAGATATGACAAATAGGACAATAAGTTTGTGCAAAGGAGACAGGCAGGAGACAAAAGGGGAGGAGCCTACACTCTAAAGCAGGTCTGGGCAATCTGTGGCTCTCCAGGTGAGGCGAAACTACGAGTCCCAGCATGCTTTAACTGCACAGGCATAGCTGATACATCACAAAGCATGCTGGGACCTGGCCACTGCACTATAGAGGAGGGGCAATAAGAAACAGCAGGGGGTAAATGTGGCAAAATTGAAAACTGTAGTAAACATTCAATGATATAAGAAAATATTAACACTAAACACTTTCTAGACACCCGAGGTCAACCCTACAGTAAACATTGATTCTATGACGTTACAACCCCTACAGAAATATTGTACTGTTATTACAGGTACTGAACACAACATTTCAACACAATAATAGAGGGAGTTGTGGTAAAACACGTTTTACACTTGAGGTGTATTGTCACTCCCCACTGGGAGAGCAGCAGCGTTCATTAACAAAGACGTTTAATCTCTAAACAGCTCCACTTCTAAAAGGTTCAGATCAGATCTAGAGGCTAAAAATAAGAGGGAATCTGAAGGAAAGTTACATCTGTACAAACCAGGCTGAATTTCAGAGGGAGTCAAATAAAATGTATTGTTTGCAAGCAGGCAGAATACTTTGCTTTGGCTTATTGCTCACAGATACTGACCAGCTTTACTTTTACACTTATTTAAACTTGGGTTAGGAGACATCACTTCTCAACTCTAGTACAGATTCAATTTGCCTCCCTTGCAATTATTATTATTATTAATATAATTATTTTTGCTTTTATATCATCTGAATGCATCACACCTGAATTTACCATCCCACACTCACTGGAATCATTACAGCTGAATATAATTAATTGAATGTAATATAATATATATATATATATATCACCACTACACAAGCGCTTTACAGAGAACATTAGGCATTAACATCAGTCCCTCTCCCTATTGGAGCTACATACTAAGGTCCCTAAAACATACATATACACACACACAGTAGGGTTAATTTTAGTCAGCAGTCAATTAACCTAACAGCATGTGGGAAGAAACTGGAGCACCCGGAGGATACCCAGGCAGACACAGGGAGAACATACAAACTCCACACAGGTAGGTCTAGTCCGGGAATCGAACTTATGACCTCAGCGCCGTAAGGCACAAGTGCTACTCACTGAGCCCCTTTAACATGCTCTTATTTTCAAACCCTGGATCCGGACCAACTTTATTCTTTATTCTCTTTTACTAAATGCAGTAGAATATGGCTAATTAATTCAGGAATTAAAAAACGCTGTTTGCCCTCACTCAATACCTTGATCTGTATCCTATTCAATACCTTCTCATCCTCATTGTTTCATGAACATGCTTTGCTCAGTGATAGCCTTAAGCCTTGAAACACAATATCCTAACAATCCACAGATATAATTACACATAGAATGATTGGAAACCACAAAAAGTAATACATTCATACTACTACCAGGCTAAAACCACCTTACAGCTGCTGTACAAGACAAAGTATAGTGCTAAAGGGTAGCCAAACATGTAAAACAATACTGCAAGATTTTCAATACTGTACTGTCCAGTGTTTACTACACTATTACTATGGCCTCTATTTACTATCATTAGCGCATTGAGAAAACGGGTTTTATCATATGAAAACAATCTTCGTAAATAGAGCCCTATATAACTTTAGCTCAGAAACATAGAGAGTGACAGCAGATAAGAGCCACTTGGACCGATTTGACCCTAGATTTAGTTTATTATTTAGGATATCCTTATATTTATCCCAAGTATGTTTAAATTGTTACACTGTAAGCTTCTACCACCTCAGGTGGGAGAATATTCCAATAATCTATCACCCTTTCAGTGAAGTATTTTCTCCGCACATTTCCTGTAAACCTCCCATCATCCAGTTTTCATGCATGTTCTTGTGTTTTACTATACCTCTTCTACTGAAAAATGCCCCTACTGTATCTGGTTACACCCCTTGATATATTTGAAAGCTGCTATCCCCCTGGCCCTTATATTCTCCAAGCTATACATGTTTAGTTCCTCTAGTCTGTGTCTGTATGTGGTGTGACACAGGCCATGCACAATGTTAATTGCTCTTCTTTGCAGAGTCTCTAATGTATTTATGTCCTTCTGAAGATATGGCCTCCAGAACAGAACACAGTATTCCAGGTGAGGTCGTACCAACGATCTATAAAGGGCATCACTAGTTCTCTCTTTCTGCTACTAATTCCTCTCCCTATACAACCAAGCATCTGACTTGCCTTTCTCATTGCTTTGTTACATTGCTTGGCTACCTTTATGTTACATGAAATAATGACTCCTAGATCCCTTTCCTCCTCAGTAGTTTCTAATGTAGTGCCATTAATTATATATTAGGCTTTTGAACCCCAAGTTCAGAATTTAGAATTTTTTTGCATAAAACTGCAGCTGCCATACTCTTACCCATTCCTCCAGTCTACCTAGATTATCCCTCATTTTGTGTACCCCTCCTGGCATGTCTACCCTGTTACATATCTTTGTGTCATCTGCAAAAAGGAATTTTTTCCCCCCTCAATACCATGTGTAATATCACCAATAAAGATAGCACTGGTCCAATTACAGATTCCTTAGAGAACTCCATAGCAACTGATAACATCTCTCCAGGTTGATTTTAGATCACAAAGTAATTTAAACATCTACAATAGCCTAAAGCTTTCTTCTACTGTGGAAGGGTCATCACATATATATGTTGGAGATAAAATGAACCTTTATGGAATTTCTGCTACACAGATGCAACAGGCTTGCAGGAATATCATATCCTGACTCACTGAACATTAAGCCCTGCAATAATAAATGATTGTGTTTATGGTACTGGGTGTAGCTGATAGGGACTTTGCATATTTGTCCTGTAAAAAAACTTCCTTGTGTACAACATATTTACAAGGCTCTGTGTGTGTGTAAAAGTAGCATAAAAAGGGACAAGAAATGAGATCCGGTGACCTGGCAATGAATCATTTTTGCCCGGTTTCTGATAACAACAATAAACTTGTTCCAGGTTCAAAAGGAGAAACTTCTACGGTGCAATGTCATCAACAGGGACTACCAAGGACTTGGATGTTTCAAAAGTGACTTATAAGTTGTGTCAGGAGTATTAGCTCACATATAAACTTGATGTAATAGTAGCAGGTAAATTCATTACTCTCAGCCCTGTCTTACTCAATTTATTAGTCAAATAAAGCAGGACTCAACAAATACCGGTCGCTATGTTGCCAGGGCAACTAGAAATTGGGACCTGGTGACCGGATTTTTGTGTGGGAGGTCATCCCACAGCCTCTTTCTCCCCTGCTGAAACCAGATCCTCTAACATGACCCATTCCACCAGGTACAAAATACTCTGTTCCTGAGCTTTCAACAATACTGACCCTCCAACATGACCCATTTCATTAGGTACTATTTAATCTGCTCCTGAACTTCCAACTGTCACACCTGGTTTAATTGAATGAACTGATATTTTAAAAACTTCAACAAAGGTGGTTACCATAGTAACTGACATATGGAAACTAAGGAGCATTCTGTACCTAATGGAATGGCTCATGTTGGAGGGTATGTGGTAACCACCTGTGAGTGGAGTATTTTGTACCTGGTGGAATGGGTCATGTTGGAGGATCTTGGAAACGACTGGAATAGATGTACCCAGCAGTGTGATGCTGACTGTCTCTGCAGATTCAGCGGGCAAGGGATTAGTGGCCGCAGGGTGACCTCCCTGTAGATAAACCATAGTGGTCACTCCTCCACGTCATCAGCCACCACAGCGAACCGTGGAGGAGAAAACAGAGAAAGTCCAAGAAGACTTCAGTACATATAGAGGTAGAAGGTGACAAGGAGGCGGGGCCTTAGTCAGCATGGGCGGGACTAGGCTGAGTCAGGCAGTGCTAGAGGCGGAGTTCGGCAGACCGTTTTTGTATCTGTGTTAACTCCCCATACCTTGCAGCACCTGCTCTATATTAACTTATAAATTGATTTGAGCAGCCTCCATTTTGTGTTTGTTGTAAAGCTTGTCTGGGATAGCAGCTGGCAGGGGGCGCTGTGTCAGAGTGGCTGTTTTGGAGACTTGGGGACCTCTGCTGGGGGTGAGTTCTCAATTTAGGACCAAAACAGAGAAGCCTTGTAAGTGGCTGGTGGCTTATCATCTATCTGCAGATGTATGTAACTAATTCTCTGACTTTTATTTAAAGAGCGAATGTTATGGCTTGTTGCTGGTTAATTGCAAGAGTGCTGGGGTGTCTTTGTAGGGTAGACAAATGTTAAGAATTAGGTTGAGGAATGTGGTAAGCTTGTCTGAAGAGGTGAGTTTTAAGGAAGATATATATATATATACACATACATATATACATACACACACACACATACATACATGCATACATACACACAGAGTAGATCTATATACATTTTTCCACAGCAAACAGTGAAAATATGTCTAATCTGTAGTGTTTGTGTAAAAGAGTCGTCTAGAATTAGCTATATGGCCAAGTTATTTTTGAGCCCTTTGCACGCTAGGAAAATACTTTTGACTGTTATACTGGAATGTCGAAAACCCAGTTTTGCCAACACGAATTGCCTTCTAAGAAACCGGAACTAGAAACAGCTCGATCAGCTTTAACATTAACACAAGTTCTGCAGGATTACTATTAAAACACAATACTATATAAAAAAAAAAAAAAAAGATGTTCTCTATTACAGACCATCAATTTTAATCCGCGCCAGAGATAGTAATGACAGCACAATCACTGGTTTGTAACGGGAGTCACGGGAGTTATACTCTCCAGTGGGAGTCCCAGCAATAGAAGGATGGTATCGAGAAACAGGGACAGTCGAATTTTCGCTTTGCCAATCGGCATACTAAACCAGTCATTTTCGGAAACGCTTTCAAAAATGCCACCACTGCCGCAGGACCCAATGCATCACCAGACTACAGGAAAGCTGAGTAACCTCTCCAGGGTTACACTGTGGGGAAGGGAGGGTTAGTGTTAGAGTCAGGCTGCAGGGAATGGTGGGTTAGGGTCAGGCTGCGGGGAAGGGAGGGTTAGGGTCAGGGACTTGTGTGTATGTTACTTTAACTCTGATCGGAGAATCTCTTAGAGATTAGATTAGTGGCTTTGTTCATATTGATTTATATTGACCTTGATCAAGCATTTGTACACTGCAAATATTTTAATACTTTCCTAAAACAATAAATGGGAAGAAAAAATTAACGTTCCAATGAGTCCAGTCAATGGAAATCCACTGTCCAATGGGAATCTCTGCAGGGGTATAACCACAGGGAGTACACTTGCTACGGGGCCACTCATACAAGGAGCACCGAGTGCTGTTTTAGGCAGCGATACCGCCTAGCTCCACCCCCAGTCTCATTTGGCTCCATAAAGCCCCACCCATCCAGACTCAGGCCCCACCTCCTTACTATGGGGACGAATCTGTCACCTTCTGCCGCTAAATCTTTGTGTCTGAGCTAAATTGGACATACAAATCAAGCAACATGAATTTTCTCAACTACTTTCAAAGTATTTTATTTAAGTCAATAACTTCCTCACAACATTGAAGGGAAATGAGTAACTCTTTGGCTGTTACACTTCTGCAAATTCAAGCTTGTAAGAAATTTCCAAATGAGCTGAAATTCTAAAATACCATCAGGGGGGTGAGAGGCAAAAGCCAAACAAAACCAAAACAAAACAATAACTATAAAGCTGGCCATACACTCGCGCAATGATTGCTCCCAGCAGGAGGTGGACGAGAAACTGGCCAATTTTCCCTTAGGGAATGGTCCTGATATCTGCACCACACACTTCTGCTGGGACCTATAACCCTAGCTGAAGGGGGAGGGCTGCTGATATTGACAGGAAGCCTCTGCAGCCAATTGGCTCTGTTCTGACATCAGGTGTGTGAGCCTTATTTATATTTTAAACATCAATATCAACAACAACAATCAAATAGAAAATGGGTGTTTCAATACTTTTAAATGTGTTCTGGCGCTGGGATGAGGGGAAAAAAAAAGGGATTAAAACTTTAGATTTTATTAAGATAAAAAAGGGTAACAGTATTGCAACAAAGTTGCAGACTGTAACAAAAATGTAGAAGCATAAACTTTACTGGCCTTTATCAAGGATGGACCATCCTTGATAAAGGCCAGTAGTGGCTGAAACGCGTTGGATGCTTTCCCCCTTCTTAGAGCAGTCATTTGTGTGAGGTGGCAGAACCGCTAGTCAAATCCCGGGCTGACAGCGGTCCTATACCTTAAGATCCAAAATAGCCATTGCCGCAAACTCTGCTCTTTATGCACTGAACTCAGAAATGATTATTCTGTTTTCAGTGTGAAAGAAAAAGCCCATTGCAGGAATTCAGTACCCCTTCCAACAGGAGGAGGTTTATGCTTCTACATTTTTGTTACAGCCTGCAACTTTGTTGCAATACTGTTACCCTTTTTTATCATAATAAAATCTAAAGTTTTAACCCCTTTTTTTCCCCCTCATCCCAGCGCCAAAACACATTTAAAAGAATTGAAACACCCCTTTTCTATCTGTAAAAATCCAGTTGCTCTGGTGGAGCAACTATCAATACTAAAATAGCCTCTGGCTGCTTTTACTGCGCTGGGACCAAGTGTAAAAAAACATTTTTTGAACAACAATCAAATAATTGTACCAGAGCGTCCCCGGTGTGATTATTCGCCGTTTGGAAAATTCATCTTGACCACTCACTACAGCGATAATTGGCCTGACCACCGATCATTGGCTGATTAGGGCAATAATCGCCGTAGTGTATGGCCAGTTTAAGTGAATATCTCAGACCAGCCTAACAGTCTACCATAGAGATATCCAAAGAAGTCCTTGGATCATGGCTTCACCTTCGGTGGTTAGGACAGTGGTATAATTACGGGGACCACAAAGGTTCATCTAAAGAGGACAGTTTGAGTTGACTGAAAGTCCACCTTCTAGCAGGTCCAGATTAAGGGCCATGTGGGCCTGGGGCTCAAAATGATCAAGGGCCCCTTGTAGTGGGGGTGACCAGTGTTGTGTGGTGGTCAATTCAATTTAGGCATGGTCAGTACCATAGAGTGTACAGATAGCAATGGTAAGAATACAGAGACAATGGTAGAGAAGAAAGGACAACCGGTCATCCCGTTAGCTAGATTTCTTAATGGGCCTATTTTCAAGCCCATTAGCCCTGCCTACTAGGTAGAAGAGCTGATCGTAGAAGGGCACAAAGGGGCATAGTTTCTGCCCACCACTCTCATTAACACACTTTTTGCAGCATGACAAATAAATATGCCCAAGGGGCTGTCCCCGATGCACTCTTTTGCTAAGCTCCTGCATCAGGGCGTTACAAAATGATGATGTTCTGTTAACATGAATAGTTCAGCCCCCTTTAGTAGTACAATTGTTTAACGGCCGATGTCACAGAGGATGTGATGCTAGACAAAAACAATGTTTGTTTACAAGATTGACAAAAACCTTTAGGTGTGATTCACATGCGTGTGAATAACTACTGTCTATTGCATTGTGTATGCTACAGTATTATGCTAGAAGTTATGTGATGTGGTATACTGTTTGTATTCACTACGTCACTTTGTTTATCTTGCTTATAAAGCGTATAATAGCAATAATGGGCCTGATTCACACTTAAGAAAGAAATAAGTACGCGCGGATTTGCAAAACTACGCACCTCAGTGGCAAGTGCACTTCCTCGTTCTTACGGATCTTTGCAGACTTTCGCCACCATAGGGCTACCTTAACTCTCTGTGCGCAGTTTGCTTAAGTAAGAACGGAGTTGCCTAAGTCAACCCATTCAGTCCTATTTAAATGCCTTCCCCCTCCTTTCTTAACTTTCTTCTTACGGATGTCTCTCGCAGAGATGAAGTTTGTGTGTAATGGGTTTCTTTGCGTAACATCTGGCTCGCGCATGCACAGATCGCAAAAAAACGCCAAAACATGCACACGGCCTACGTATATTTAGGAACGTTATTAAGTGTGACTCACGGTCAATATTCTGTGATGG
>WWET01000606.1:525541-542824 GCA_011038615.1 Limnodynastes dumerilii
ATTATTATTATCTTCTATCTATCTATCTATCTATCTATCTATCTATCTATCTATCTATCTATCTATCTATCTATCTATCTATCTCCATCATCTATTTCATATGTCTGTGTCTCTGTATATCTATCTATATATCTATGTCATATCACTGCAGTTGGACAGTTACATCATATTCTACCATTGGTGACAATGCTGGGTGAGTGTGAGTGTGTCACTTACTCTGGTCCTGATTCTGAATTAAGAACATTCGGGGACTTACGCCGGCAGCTTGTCTAAGTCCCGTAAAACTTTACTTCGGCGCATGTGAACGGCAGATGTTACGCTACAGATCTTTTAGTGTGCGAAAGTCACTAGGAGATCTGTACGGGAGAACAGAGCTTCATTTCCGTATGCCTGATCCCAGCAAGAGAGGCGGGAATAGGCATGTTAATGAAGCACTGTGGGCGGCAATAAGCTGTTCTGCACGAATCTGCATTCAGACGGACACAGGTCTGTGCAGAGGACTTAAGTTAGGGTTCTGGATACGTAAGAGAGAGGGGAGTGACGGGGGTGAACTCCCCTCTCCCGTGCAGGCTTACCAGACCCTCCAAAATGACCCATTCCATTAGGTACAAAATGCTCTACTCCCGAGCTTTCAACTGTCGTTACTATGGTAACCACCTTTGTTGAAGAGAAAAATATTTTTTAAAACATTAATTAATTTATTAAAACCAGGTGAGTGACGGAAGCTCAGGAGCGGAGTATTGTGTACCTAATGGAAGGGGACATGTTCGAGGGTATTACACACATAGGGCTAGATCCAGACTTAAAAAGGAGCATGAAATTAAGGACCTGATTCACACTTAAGAATCTTCTTAAAATAAGAACTTAAAGTCACTCCTGGGCAAAACCATGTTGATTGCAGGGGAGTCATATTTCATCTGTTGGAAACAGTATTAGAGTTGAGAGGTGGCGTTTCCCAGCCAAAGTCTAAATAACAATTCAAAGATATATCCCTGCATGCAAAGAATACAATTAACTTGACTCTCCCTGAAATTAACATGGTTTTACCCAGGAGTAACCTTCCTCAAGCCCCTTCTTATGTCTGGATCCAGCCCAGAGGTTTGGATCAGGCCTTCCGTGTTTAAGCACCCCCCATAACCATCAGTATCTTATCTAATGCCCTATCCAATCACTCCTTGTTTAGGGGATGATAGCATGCCATGTAATTTATTTATATGTAAAGACATTAGATGCACCTCCCAGACTTAATAACCATTCCTCAAGTCCACCTAGACGTGAGTTTCGGTTGACAGACGCATTGACACCGTTCCAGCATTGGGATTACAGCGATATGTAAGGTAACTAGCAAAACTTCCTCTATGCTGTGTACAGCACTCAGATCAGTTTTCCTGCTTTGTCTCCTTTGATTTGCATACATGACTCATCTTACTATGGTTGTGTTGTGACCTCTCTGCAATTACCTAATGAACAGTCAGCAGAAATGTGTTTTGCAATCATTAAGAAGTTTTACAACATATTTTTCTTTTTACATCATTGCAGAAATGTTTTGGGGGTTTTTGTTTTCTCCTGATGACAAGAAGAAGAGTGTACAGGGCCCAATATTTCTGTTGCAGGCACTCTGCCCCACCATCATAAGTCAGGGTTGCCGACTTTTCAAAGTCAGTACGGGGGTGTGGCTCAATGACATCATTTATGCAAATTGCATCCTAAAGCCCCTCCCCATAACCATTAATGGACATTTTCCTAGTATAACTAGGGGTGGAGGCGGGGTTTGATGACACTAACTGTATAAAACCACAGCCTTAAGTCTACTGTGGGATACCAGGAGAACTGCCCAAATTTTGTCTACCGGATTTTCAGGGAGAGTTGGCATCCCTGTTGGTGGGGATTGGTGCTTAAAACATATTTGTGCCCATTTACATGACTAAGGGAACTTCTATTTGTGTGCCACTGACCCCTCACACAACATGTAAAATGCTTGTAATAATAACATTTGGGGACACTTGCTCACTTTTGGTAACAGTGCACCTTGTACTGTGTGTGGCACCGTGTTTCTTGTTATGTGGTTGGATTCCTCTTCTGTGTCGGTCCACCCCGCATGCCCGCGAAGCCACACCTATTTCCCTAACATCCAAGAAGTCACACCCCTTTCCCAGCACCAACAAAGCCACACCCCTTATTATGGGGTTTTGAGTTTTTATTTTTTTATATGTTCATCGTGGGGATTTTCTGCAATATGATCAGAACCCCCCCTCCCTTCCTCATCCCCCTGGGGTGTCCCACTGGAGCTTGCCCAAGAATAATAATTTAACAAACAATATGCAATAGTTAGTTCCTCACGAGACCACAATATTCTGTTTATTTCCCTATTTGTAGAAAAACTGCATCATCACTTGGTAATGTCCCTTTTTGCTATGAATTTTGAGTAAGGATTACGCATAATGAATACTTAGAAGTATCCTGTTTTTAACTAAATATCATTAACTTGGTTGTAAAAATAATTCCCACTTAACATTTCAGTTGAATATAGTGCACTCTTCTTCTTTATGTGTAAAGGGGGTGTCTCTATCGGGAGGCGTTTGCCGGTCCAAGGGGAAGAATTTCGAACATGATACAGCCACCAGCTGAATGGCTTCTGTATCGATATTTGAAAAAGGTTGAAAATAGAAATTTACTATTGGGTTAGGCTGCGGGGCATGGAGGGTTAGGGTTAGTCTATGGGGAACGGAGGGTTAGACTGCTGGGGGATTGAAGGTTATGGTTAGGCTGCGGGGCATAGAGCATTAGGGTTAGACCATGGAAAAGGGAGGGAGGCTAATGTCCAGAATTAGACCCTAAATGGTCCAGAGTCAGGATTACGGTAATAACGAACAAATATGTCGCTATTACAGCATTCGATTAGACAGGTGTCACTGTAATGAAAAATGACCAATAGTGAACTGCATTCAGATCATCAGAATGGCGAATCATCGTTTTAGCTATGAACATTATATACCGGGGAAATGGAGTAAGCACCCCACCCCCTTTTCCATGATTCATTTAGCTATGTTGTGTTAGCAATAATAAAGTGCTTATACTAAACATTTTTTTGATAATTTTATTTTTATAAGTTCATGACCAAGTTTTGACATTTTTCTGGTTGTAAACAGCAGCAACAGTAGAGGGTGCTGTGGTAAAGCTAAAGCCTGAAACACAACATACAATAAAACTGGGGAGATTAGCCAATTAATGACCCAGTTATCGTGCAGCAAATGGCAAAGTCTGTGTAAGGATGGTCACTGTGTAACTCAGACTTATTTTTCTCTTTCACCCAGCAGCTCCAGACCCTCCAACATGACCCATTCCAGCATTCACACATTATTCCGCACCTGACCTTCCAACTGTCACTCTCCTGGTTTAAATGAATTAAGTGATGTTTTAAAAATATATTTAATCTCAACCCAGGTGGTTACTATAGTAACTGATTGTTGGAAACTTAGGAGTGAAATATTTTGTACCGTACGAAATGGGTCATGTTGGAGGCTCGGCAGTTCTCTCCTGAATCTGTTGCTGGCTGTTGCTAGGCACCAAGGATGCTGCTATAAGTCTCATGTTTTTCAACATGATTTCCTGGATGGTTGCTTAGCAGCTGGGACACTGACCAATCGTAACAGGTCGACTTTTCCTCAGTAACCAGCTTCTATTGAATAAGTGGCCTTTAAATAGACTCTGGATATTAGCATCCCTGCCGGATATAGCGTTATGCTACACTTTGGTTCCTACTTCAGTATTTCTATTAACTCTCAGGGCTATATTTACTAAGTTACAGGAAAGAAAAAGTGGAGATGTTACCTAAAGCAACCAATCAGATTCTAGCTGACATTCTCTAGTATGTAATAGGAAAATGAGAGCTAGAATGCCATTGGTTGCTATTGACAACAGCTCCCCTTTTCATTTTCCGCAGTTTAGTAAATCTAGCCCCCAGAGTGCTATTAGTATCCTGATTCCTTGTTATCCAAGCCCCGTCTCCAACAGACCCTCCAACATGACCCATTCCATTAGATACAAAATACTCTGCTCCTCAGTTTCTAACTAGCAGTTACTATGGTAGCCACCTTTGTTGACTAATGTTTTTTTAAATATCAGTTAAGTCATTTAAACATGGTGAGTGACAGTTTGAAGCTCAGGAGCAGAGTATATTGTACCTAATGGAAGGGGTCATGTTGGGGGTATGCTCCAATACAATGTAAAGCGCTACATACTCTGATGGCGCTATATAAAAAGCTTGTTAATAAATAAATAAAAGTAATAAATAGATTGGCATACTGGTATACCACATAGTCTATCTGCGCTTTGAATTTGTGTTCTTTGTTTGTCTGTGTGCCTTCAACAGTATTGTGCTACTTTTTATTTCTTCTCACCGGGAGATTTCAGAGGGAAGAAATAGTTTACGGTATTTGGGCAAAACGTAATGACGTGATTTATGCAAAGCGTGTCATTAAGCTCCACCCCTTTTCAATCACTACTGTAATACATGTTTCATGGGGATGAGACTTGATGATGTCACTAAGTCCCGCACATCCCGAGTAACCTTAGGGATTTCTATAATGAGAGCCAGGGGGGCGGAACTTGCGGGAGCTTTCCCAGGATAGGAGAACTGCCCAAATTTCCGGAGTCTTCCTGTGCTATTCGGGTATCATACCTCCCAACATTATTAAACCTGAACACGGGACAAAATAAATCTGCCCAAACTCCTCCCAGTTCTGCCCACAAATAACCATATTTAGCCTATCTATTTTTACATAAGCCCCACCCCTTTTGCGGCCCACCAATTGGGACAGTCTAGCAACAAACGGGACAATTTGTAGTTATATTGTATAGATTAGGGTGTACAAACAGTCTATGTCAGGGTTGCTGACTACTAATATACGAGCAGTTCTCCTGGTATCTCGGTAGAGCCGGCAAATCTCCCACAATAGACTTGAGGCTGTGATTTCATGCAAACCACAGCCTCAGGTCCCACCCCCCTGCCTGGCAACACTACCATTCATAGTGTTACTAGGGACTGGGCAGGACTTGATGACATAATTAGCCTCTGCCCCCATCCCTAGTAACGCTACAAAAACAGCCATTGATGGTCAGGGGGTGGGGCTTCAGCTGTAATTTGCCTGAATTGCTTCATTAAGCCTCAAACCCAAACCCACCTCTAAAACTTTCCCCTGGGATCTCCTGGAGGAAAGCTTTGAAAAATCATCAGCCTTGGTCTATGTCATGTATTCTTGCTCATTTTATTGTGGCAGGGGTGTAACTACATGGGGTGCAAAGTTGCAGCTGCTATGGGGCCCGGAAGAGAGGGGGGCCAGTGGCAGCCGCTCTCCCTGCACTCTAAGCAAGCGGTCAGAGGCTTTTTTGCATGCAGGGAAAATACCTTGTTTTTTGCTAATAGCGCTCTAATTCTGCATAGTTTTATGTTTAATTTGTCATTTAGAGTTGATCTGGGAATCTTTTCTCAACTCTTATTCAATTTGAACAATTTCAATGGGTTTCCTCCTGTGGGCCAGCATAGATTTGCCCAGATTTCCACCTGTTTATTGCTGTTATGCTCAACGACAGAGGCAGAGAAGGCGTAAAGGCAAAAATATCTCCATCTCAATCCCTTCACACACCAAAACAAACATTGCTCTGCTTAAATAAATCTACATGACCCATGTACCACAGACAGCTCTTACATAGAGCAAAAAAAAAAAGACTTCTCTTTGTGTATATTTCCATTTTCACCCAATAAGCAATGTTTACTCTGAATTTACACAAATGCTGACACCCTTCCTATTAGTTTACTCTA
The DNA here is from genome assembly GCA_011038615.1 of Limnodynastes dumerilii. Classification (NCBI taxonomy): domain Eukaryota; kingdom Metazoa; phylum Chordata; class Amphibia; order Anura; family Limnodynastidae; genus Limnodynastes; species Limnodynastes dumerilii. The sequence goes on from WWET01000606.1 coordinate 531,363, forward strand.
TAGTTTTGTAAGTTCCCTCCTGCAACACTTGCAAACAATATTAGTGCAGCACACAGGCAATCAGAGTGTGCTAGTATTCCATGTGTGTGTTCCGTATGGTGGCACACCGCAAACGGTTCTCAATTACGCAAAGTAACTTATTTTGATGGCGGTGCGTGACAACACACTGGGCGAGTTTTTAAAGCATACAGTAACGACTTGGCTAAATCCTTACTTAGGATCCTCCATTACTAAGGAGTCCCTTACACACAGGGGTGTGTGCGCAAAAGTCAAAGTAAAGGTTTAGGCACGGAAGCGAGGGAAGTGCATAGGCTGTACACAACCCTTACACGCATCGCATCTAGGATCACACTTAGCACAGGGTTGATGACTCTCCTGAAATATAAGGGAGGCTCTCAAGTTTTCCTAGTATCCTGGGAGAGTCGGTAAATCTCCCCATGAGAGGAACCCCTGCCTTCCATTATAGTGTTACTAGGGATGGGCGGGACTTAAGGATGTAATTTCCGTCATCAAGCCCCACCCACCCCCTGGAACGCTATGAATTACAGCAGTGCTGGGCAGAGGGCGGAACGTAATGGCGCAATTTGCATAAATCACCTCATTAAGCCGCACCCCCATACCGGCATCTATCTCTTCCCTCCCAGATCTCCCGCAGAGAAGAGATAGAAAGTCAGCAGCCCTGACTAGATAGAAGGTTAGGGTTGTGGCACTATGCAAGATCCCCCCAACCAGTCCCCATCTCCTTGTTAAGGGTACATGATTATATGGGCCATGCCTATCTGTGTTTACCCTCTGCCCTGTAACATTCTCCTTCCCCCACCCAGGCCAGAAGCACTGTATTTGGTTAAAGTCGTTAAAGACTATCTAGAGGACAATACATTCAATCAGTGGGAGATCTCTTTAGTCACAGCTTGATCTGATTGAAGGGAAAGGTGAAAGTGTCAGGTGGCTTAATCTATTCACTGACTGCATACAAAGCTAACTCATCTCATTAACAGAGACAGACCGAACCCTTTAAGCTGCGTACACACCTATCCAATTATCAGGTTATAAGATGCACAAACATTTGGTCCAATATGGCTGAGTGTGTGCGCACCCACAATCGTGATTTGTTGTGATAAAACAGGTCACATCTTTGCTTTTATTACCTTCCTAAAAATCCGAATCATCAAAGGAACAACATCAGAGAATGGTGTGTAGTCTGTACGACCGTCTGTCAGTCTCTTGTGCAGCATAGACAGATATCTGTACAGTGTGTGGACTGTATTCACACTTTAAAAAGTGCTGCTTTTCCCCGTGCGTATTTTTAGGATCGGTTAAACTGCGCATGCGTAGTAACTTTTTTTTACGGTAGCTCCGTACGATTTCAGCACAGAAATACATTAGGTACGGACTTCAAATCTGTGCTTAGCAAAATACGTACGGAGGGGCGTGGAAGTCCTCTGTAAGTAAGAAGTTACGTGAAAGTGGGTGGAGGGAGGCATTTAAATGGCCTATTAAGGGCGCAGTTAAGAATGTACGCACGTACCTAAGCAACTTAAGCACAAATATGCAGATAGAGAGTTAAGGTCCCTATGGTGGCAGAAGTCTGCTAAAGTCCGTAAGTACAAGGGGAGTGTCATGGGAGTTGCCTTGCCACTGCGTATTTTTGCGAATCCGTGCGTACTTACTCTACTCTAAAGTATGAATACGGCCCTGTGTGTGTGGAGTCACAATTATTTCAGCAGATGGTGAGGAGAGAGGATGATCTCAGACCTGCTGGTAAATTGGTACAGTGTGTACACGGGAATCACATGATCATCAGTGATTGCAATGTGTTCCAATCAGGCAGCACGTATTAATGCGCAAGCGCAGAACTTTAAAGTGGAGAGAAGAGAGAGAGAGACTATGTTTATATGCAATCTACGTTGCATAAAGAAACGTAGATGGCGTTACAAAATTACTGCGCATGAGCAGTAACAAATATCGGAAAACTCCGGGTGCATATGCAATGCGCCAAGAGCTCTGCATACGGCCCACTATCACTGTGAGGAGGCCTGCTAAAGTATGATGAAAAACACTTTTTATGCAGTTAAATAAGTGCTTTGAATAATAGATTTTAAGCTCACGTTTTCAGAAACACCAGTAACAGAATCCAGGAGTCACCTTTGGTTATGCTTTTCATTTTATATTTTCTGGGGTTTTTATTGGTACAATAAATGTTTATTTAGCACTGAAATGAAACAGGACACATAAAGCAAGGGATTGAGCAATTTTACTCTTCTGTCACCCACAAAGGGGCAGATCCCATTCTTACAACTGTGCTTTAGTAAATGATACAGATACGGTCAATCAACAATCAGGTGAAACATTGGAGTAAGCGTGAAATGATTGTATATTTGTGTTGCGCAGATGTATCCTGAATATTGGCTCATTCGCATCATTCCCTGCCTAATTAAAGCTTACTCTTTAAGGGTGTGGTTCACCAATGATCTGTAGTTCCACAGATCACATCTCAGCATTGGAATGAAGACTCCGGTCAGTTTTTGTTGAGCAGCGTCATTCCCATGAGTGGGGTGTCTTTGAAGATTCCAAGGGCGACAGGAACTATTTTGGTCACTCTGACCCTAACCATCCCCTAACCCTATCCATCCCCTTCCTGCTGCCTAACCTTAATCATCCCATAACCCTAACTAACCCTGTCGTGCAACCTAACCTTAATCGTTCCCTCTCCGCAGCCTAACAATCACCTTCTAGCCGCTTAACTTTAACCTTCTCCTTCCTGCACCCTAACCATAATTGTCCCCGCCAGGGAGAGTACAATTCGGCGTTGGGAGCAGGTAGCTTGTCGAAACAGGAACATTCGCCATTGTACCCATTACGAAATAAAACTATTCTTCATTTAAAAGGTGTCAGCACTGATACTGGAGCAATATCAATGTTAATCAATAGGTCAAGCTTTCTGCGGCATCAGTGTAAAAAAAACTATATTCTCTTTCAAAGGGGGATATTTGATTTAGAGTCTCTTTTGGCTGGTGGTCGCTTGGAAGCTCTCTGTATTGCTTCTGATCACTAGAAATGCTCTCTCTATAGACCGCGCTTTACGCAATGCGTAAAAAAGATATGTAGATTACTTTAAAAAATTGCTACGGATGGGCAGTAGTAAAAATCGCTAAACTCCAGACGTATACGTTATACGTCCAGTACTCTGAACACAGGCCAAAGTTATCTCCGTCTATACTTTATACTGCCCCCATGTGGCCACTTGCAGGTTTTTCACCGGGGACACTTTGAATTCTCCATCCACCCCTGGGGTCCTGGACTCGGAAGTCCTGTATGTGTGACAGGAGTGTTCTTCCCTCACATGTACTGAACTTAGGATCACACAGTGATAAACCATAGGAACTCTGCTGCCACTGCGTGATGGATTTCCAGAGTTCTGGGTCCAGTCCATTCAACTCACCTTAATCTGGCTGCAGCTGTCACTCCGGCTCCTGAAACCTCTCACAGATGACTGCTGGTAGTCTGAGGGAACGAGCCTAGACAGTTATGTTCAGGCTGATTACAATATGTTGCAATTATTTGATCAACTATGTTTTACAAATGAAAATCATTGCTGATTAGTGGAAATGTATCTTCAGCCTGAACATTACTGCTCAGACTCTCATATCCCCTGGCTGGTAGCAGTAATATGCTGTATTAGTAAGGGCGGAAGTAGACACTGCTAGGCTCCATATAAAGCCAGCAAACGTCTGGAAGGGGAGAGGGCTTGCATGTGCGCAGTTTGGTCAGGGGCTGCGACGGTGCATGCACACAAAGGCGGCTTAGCACTGTGTTCTGTTGTTTTCCGTCCCTGTTATCCCTGACGACAACACTAATCTGCTAGAACCCGGCAGTCACTAACAACGGGCCAGATGCAGACCTAAGTTCTGTTTCCATACAATCGTGTAGCATATTTACGCTATCTTAAGTACTATGCCCTACCCTGGACACTCCCCTCGGACGTACGTAATTTACTTATTTTACATGTACCAAACCCTACCTTAACTTTTCCAAGCGTAAGTACGGACGTACGTAATGGATTGACGTACATAACGGCCTAACCCGGCCCATACTATACGATTTAAATGCCTCCCTCCGCCCACAAATCATATTTTCAGGTGTCGTACGGATGACCCGCCCCTTCGTACGTATTTACTCTGAAGTTACATACGATCAGAGTTACGTTGCTTAACATCTGCCGCGCGCATGCGCAGTACATACAAGAAGGCGATTTTACGACAACGGCTAGCGTAAATACGCAAGCTTACTTAGGTCTGGATCTGGCCCAACATGTCTGGTGTATCCTCAGGATGACTAGTATTTTGTTATATACACATAATCACCTCACCAATAGTGGACCGTGACACAGGGCATTGTTTTTAATATATATTATTTTTGGTGTGTAACACTGTTGGATTTGTTGTTGATTAATATTTCGCTGTGGAACGTTATATAATATAAATAGTTTTAATAAAAAATTCAATAAAGATTGTGATATGTTAACATATTAATAAAAACGTTACTGAGTACATATCAGCAAGAACTAGAGTGCCATTAAGAGGTGATTATGTGTATATAACAAAGCACTAGTTACCACCTATACCATCCTCTCTGCAAAATAAGGGGTCTATTTCCATTGGCTATATTCTTACTTAAAAGTACAAAAACAGCTGTTGTACTTTAAGTTAGGGTATATGCTTTCCCATATTTACAATAGGAGCCAATGGAGGAGATAACACAGATTTCCTCCTATTTCTCTGGGTGGGTGGAAGGGATTGCTAATTAAATTACTCTGAAAGCACAATCCTAGCGCTATCTCAGGATGAAATTCCACCCTGCACATCCTGAGGATACATAATGCAAAAGAAGTTTTGAACTGGCACTACTGATTAGTCAATAAGACCACTTCCCCACCATAGAGGAGGTGCACTGAGGAATGTAGGGATTACTGGTTAATAGCAGTGTTGCTGGGGCATTTATCTTTCCTTTATTTATGTGTAGATTACCACAGACTTTCACACACCTCTCTATGGGCTCTATTTACTTACCTTCCTCGTTCCCTGTGAAGGGAGCTGCACCAGGCTCGCTTATCATCACAGCGAGCCTGGCAGCTTCCTTCACATGATTTACTCCTCTGAGGTCCCGCGATGAGTCGCGGGTCGGTGCTCTGCTTCTCCTCCGTGCGATCCCTGAATAAAGTACTGCAAATGCACAGTATCTCTCAATCAGGACTTAATAACAGCTATTAGGGGGAGGAAAAGAGGGGTATATGGGGACATTGCCAGAATAATTGTCACTAACACCAGCCTGAGCTGGCGTTAGTCTGACGCCGGGAGCGGAGTGTAAAACTCGACGTTTCGAAGCTTCGACGTTCTGTAAATATGGTCCACTTCATTTTAAGGCGATAGGGCCAGTTTTGAAATGAAAACTGGCCCTATCGCACTAAAATTATCTTTGTAAATAGACCCCTATATTCCCTATATGGATTTGAGCAGCCACCATTTTGTGTAACCCTCTGAGAGAACATGCACAGGTTGTCCATAAGGTGGCCATTTTAACCATTATGCCCACATGCACTAAATTATGATGGCAGCCAATCACGTTACCAGAAGGTTAAGTTAATTGTTATTGGATTTATATAATTGGCTTTGCCGAATGTTTATGTTTATCAGGACTGGAATGGCTGTACAGCCTACAACTGAAGAAAACTCATTGTTGATGTTGATTAAAATGATACTATATCCAATGACCTGTTGGTGGCTGGAAAGACAACAATGGCTTTTAGACCTTATCAAACCACAGTCGGTCTTCAAAGCAACAAAGGAAATGAAGATGTTTCTGTAAATAGAGAGTTTTATCACCACTGAATGAATTATCGCCTGACTCTCTCCAGCAGTGCGGAGATAAGGATTATCTAGCCAGTGTCTTCTTTGATTGCTCACCTGTTCAGGCTTTCATTGTTATTCGTGAATGTTGAGGGAGGGCTTCTGTATAAGAACCCATGACAGAGACCACCAAGCAACCATTACAGAAGGGCTCAATTCCATCATACAACATCTAGCAAGTCCTCCTCTGGGCCAGCATCACTTCACAAAGAACAGGTAATACTTAGTGACGGTGACATACAGCTGAGACAAGTATTATTCCTTAGGACATGGTGATTTGGGGTTAGTTGTGTGTTTGTTCCATATAATTTCCCCCTTTATGTAGAGTGTTAAAATGTATATGTTAAGTAGAGTTTTTTCTCTTGGAGCTCCACCAGAGGACAGTTATATAATTATGAAGAATAGTTTTCAGAGTTTAAAAAGTAAGAGGAAAACAGGTGGAACTTTACTCCTGGGCAAAACCATGTTGAATTGCAGGGGAAGCAAATGTCATCTGTTTAAAACAGTATTAGAGTTGAGAGGTGATGTTTCCTAGCCAAGTCTAAATAACAGTGTAACAGTAACGCTGGTCAGTATCTGTGCGCAGTAAGCAAAATCAAAGTATTCTCCCTGCATGCAAAGAATAACATTTGTTTCCATCTCTGAATCAGGTGCAACATCTAGATTTTGACTTTCATAAAATTGCCCTTTTAAATCCAGCAAAGCCAACTAAAAATCTCCTAGTGCACTGGATGTTATATATACCGATAGTATCATCTATATTTCTTTGGTGCAATATAGGAACTTTTCTGGACTATTTATTGGAGCGCTGCTGTGGTTCCTATATTGCACCAAACAAATATTATGGTAATACCTCAGTCGGACACCAAGTTTTTTGATCATCATTTTGTTTTAAAAGGGAGTGTGCCAAGGCTTCTGCGCTGATTGGTTTGGTTTCCATAGTATCATCTAAATAGGTTCTTTTTTTAATACACAGTTACTGCATAAACATGTTTTGTGTTAGTGAAATTGTTAATTGATCTATTTCTGAGTATTAGCTCTGCAAATTAGTGTTAAATATGATTTTTTTTAAAATATAGTAAACGTGTTGCTACCCTAAAAGATTCATTAAGACAAAGTTGATGTGGTTTTGCTTATGCAAATTAGAATCCATTTAGAGTTAGGAGCGACAAGGAGCTAATCTGCAATTAAACAGAACATATCAAAACAATATGAGGGGGGCAAATTCATTCAGTCATGCATATTTTTCATACATGGAATATACTTTGCTTTAGCTTTTAGTACACAAATACAGAACCGCTTTCTTTGTATACTATACAATTTAGAGCTAAAAAAAAACCCTGTTACTTCTGAACTCTAATTCTGCTTGCACATTTTACATATCCCCCATCCTTCCCCTGCAGTTTAACATGGTTTGCCCAGGCTTGAATTAGTTCAGACCTAGTCAATCCATGGCTCTCCAGGGGCCACTAAGCTGCGAGTTTGGAAAAGCTGACATTCTCTAGTATGTAATAGTTCAATGAGAGCTAGAATCTGATTGGTTATTATGGGCAACATCTACACTTATTAAAACCCGCAGCTTAATAAATCCGGCTCTAGGTGTTGTAAAACTGCAAGTCTCACCATGCTTTGTAAAAAGGATCAGCTATGGCCATGCAGTCAAAGCGTGCTGGGACTTGTAGTTTCACAACACCTGAGAGTCCCAGGTTGGCTGGGCCTGGATTAGTCTTTAATTTTTTTTTTTTAAATATTTTCTGTTGCTTCAAAATTTAGATAATGTAAATAAGATGCACATTTATCCTGTGTTCTCAGTATTTATTGTATTATTCGGAAATCTGCAGATTCTGCCCTTCCACGGTATACTCTACAGGAGTATGGCCCACGGAAAGTGGAGAACATCTGTGGTTTTTCTGTTGTCTTTGCTTTTATTGACAGAGACTCACGCCGCGAGCGTCCACTATCTGTGCGGAATACACCTTGTAGAGGCTCTGCTTCTGGTGTGCGAAGGCAAAGGCTTCTATCACAGACTTGCCACAGGTAAATATCTGCCTGAGAAAGGCTTCAAAAACTCACTCTAAAAGTTTAAACCTTTGTGACAAATTCTCAAAACTTTATTAAACGAGAAAATTTGAAACAAAATGGAGAAAGTTCGCAATGAATATGTCACCTTCAGTATTTAATAATAGTGGCCATTTTCCACATGCTTAAATCTCAGTTAAGAAATAGATGCTGGCAAGGGGTGGGGCTTAATGACATAATTTATGCAAATCATGACATTAAGCCCCACCCCTGTTCATCACTACTGCAATTCATAGTGTTCCTGGCTGTGTGCGTGGCTTGATGACAAAAATCACGTCATCACGTCCCACCCATTCGCTTGCTATAATGAGAGGCAGGTGGGGGGGGAGATTTGCCTTCTCCTCTATGTGGATACTGGGAGAACTGTCTGAATTTTGGGAGTCTACTGGATACACCAGGAGAGTCAACAACCCGGGGTATAGATGCCATTGTAGGCAGTGGGGAGGAGACAATAGTATATGTGAAACTACAAGTCCCATCAGGCATTGCTAGGTATAAACTGTGCCTATGTTGTTGCAGCTGGTGAGAGATGTAGTTTCACAACAGCTAGGGTGCCATGTAGGGTTACCTATACCTGTGCTATACATACTTTTGCTTCTCTTTACAGTTTATTTATATTCAAGGGCACATGAAAAAAACAAAAAAACTAAACTAAATATTAATAGCAACATTTAAGATTTCAAATTATGTAATTACTTGCTGAAACAGCTTGTAATTGGTCAAAACAATAGCATGCCTTAGTTTATTTTAACCTATACTATTATTTTAACCTTGTTCCTGATAATATTTAACGCTGACCTTCTAGCCAGAGCCCTTTTAAAATACCCATAAAAATGCCCAAACAAAAAATGTTACAACAATGTATGAAGTGTAAAGAATGTACTGACAACAACCAATCAAATATCCACTTTCATCAAGTCATTAAGGCAGACATAAAAGCAAACATTTGATTGGTCTTTCTCTGAGCTACAGAATAAGGAATAAAAAGAATATGTGATTGGTGACAATTATGGTGTGCAATTATTGTAATATACAGCAATGTGATTATTGAATACAGCCCTTAAAGGGGGGAATTTAATTACTCACCTAGGTACAACATTTCTATTTCCTATATTAACGTTCGTGGAGATTAGGCTATCACACAGTCCATTTAACACTTCCCTACAATAACAATATATTTAGCCATTTTACTTCATTTATTTCTTAATATAAGGCAAAACATAACAATGACCTCTACAAGTGGGTTGAGCATTCTTGACACCTTGATGATCACTGAATTCATCATTGTCACAGACTGAACAATATTGTTATTTGTTTGACACTATTTGTTTTAACACTCACAGGATGTTTTTGAGGAAATATTTCTAAAGCTGACCATACACTGGGTCCATTATCAATCCTGGCAGGGGGTGTGCCAGGTGGGAAATGGTCCTGTTATGGGCCATACACCTCTCCTACTGGGATCAATAATCTTAGCAGAAGAGGGAGGCACTTAAAGAATAAGGATCCATTCATTAAGCGGATTGGCTCCCTTAAATTTTCATACGCTACATGTAATAATGATAAGTGCATTTATTTTTCCTCACATTTAAAGCTGTCAGAGGTTGACAGCTTAAAACAGCGATTGGCGGCACATCATGTATTTTATTTTAGTACTTGGCACAAGTTATAATGGTCCGGATTCACAAGTAGTTTTCATCTTACGTACGTTGTATTAAGTATTGAGCTACACATGTGTAGTAGCTAATTTACGCTATCTATGTACCATTTCTGTAAGTAGATTGCGTACCACGCTTACACAGTCTATGTAAAGAAATGGTACACATGTGTAGTAGCTCAATTCTTAAAACAACGTACGTAAGACGAAAACTATGTAACTGTGAATCCAGACCAATAAGTTTTAGATAAATCTCTGACACCTAGTACAAAATAATAAAATACAATGTAGATAACGCTTTCTTTTTCCTCATTGGTGTCTTCCCAGGCTCAATTCCCAACAACAACGCTGGACAGCGGTTTGCCGATCGGAATAGGAGGAAAATTGGGATAGTGGAAAAGTGTTGTCACAAGTCCTGCAGCTACTATGACCTCCAGTCCTATTGCATGACCTAATCCCCCTCACCTTGCCCACAATATTGTCTGACAACACATCCATGTAAGCTATGTCTTCTTGTAGACTGAAAAGCACATTACAACCACAAATAAAGACACCATCTATTCCACGGATTGCAGAGAGCATTGGTGTTGTGTACCCACCTGTGTGTGCAACTTGTTTGTTCAATCAGTTGTTTGTTGAAACTTCAGCCTTTGATTTAAGCAATAAAATTGTCCATTTAGCTCCTGGGTGTGAAAGATTAAGACAAGTCTCTGTTGCTTTATATAAAAATTTTTTTTTTTTTTTTATTCAGAGAAACATAGAACGTTACGGCAGATAAGAGCCACATGGCCCTTCCAGTCTGCTCATTTGTTTTTTTAAAACTATACTAACCCCAGACCCTATTTTACCATCAATTTTATTGTAAGATTTAGGCTATCCTTATATTATCCCAAGCATTTTTAAACTGTTCTACTGTGTTTTTATTAACCACCTCAGATGGGAGGTTATTCCAGTTATCAGCTATCTTTTCAGTGTAGTCATTTTGCACACATTTCCTTTGAACTTACCACCTTCCAGTTTATACACTTGTCTTTGTGTTCTAATACACCTCTTCCTTTGAAAAATGCCTGCTCCTGTACCTGGTTTGACATATTGGAAAGTTGTTATCACATCCCCTGGCCCTTCTCTGCTCCAAGCTATACATGATTACTTCCTCTAGACCAGTGGGGGCCAACCTTTTACTTACCATGCGTCAATTTGTTTCACATACGAGTTCAGATGTGCCATACGACTCAAGCACTTTTTCTACCTTCTTACATTCATAGTTGGGGTTGGAAAATAGGGATAGCGGTAGAATCTGCTTCCTTTAGGGGAGAAAAAGGGATAACTGAATCACTCAATTAACATTTTTAAATGATTCCATTATTGTATGTAAAACAATATCTATTACAGCACATCTATCCCCTCATCATCACCCCCCTCACCATTCATAATCTCCCCATTCATCACCTCCCCCTCCCCTTTATCATTTCTCTATCCCTTCATCATCTCCCCCTTCCCTTTATCATTTCTGTATCTCCTCATCATCTCCCCATTATCACCATCTTCACCTCCCAATTCACTTTATCATTTTTCTATCCCCTTCATCATCCCCCTCCCCATTCATTTCACCATTTTCATCACCCCTCCCTTTATTTCATTACCCCCTTCATCATTTTTCGTCCCGTCCCCTCTCATCATCTCTATCACCATCTTCACCTCCCAATTCACTTTATCATTTTTCTATCCCCTTCATCATCCCCCTCCCCATTCATTTCACCATTTTCATCACCCCTCCCTTTATTTCATTACCCCCTTCATCATTTTTCGTCCCGTCCCCT